>JANRFK010006697.1:36911718-36922234 GCA_030068395.1 Apalone spinifera | reverse complement strand
TCCCCCCCCCCCCTTCATTTAATCAATTAACTGGTTAAATTTACAGTTTATCAGGTTAGCTCAGTACATGGGACTTGCGTCACTAGTGCCAGAAAGCTTGGCGTGAGAGGCCCCTGCTGCGGGAGCTGGGGAAAGCTCTTGGAAAAGGGGCAGAGGGAGCTGAAGCTGCGGGAGGAGGGGGCCTGTGCCAAAGCCCTGCAGCAGGGCTGGGGAAGCTTTTTTGGGTGGGGAGGCCGCCGATGCACAGAAAAATCCATGGGGGGCTGCACACAGGTGAGAAGCCCCTGACTGAGGAGGAGAAAGACACTCCCCACATTCTCCTTGCACCCCAGAGGGGGGCCCAGGCTAGTAGATTGTGTACTCCAGCCCCATGGGAGGATGGCGAGGGGGGTGGGTCTGGAGCACAGGTTCAGGCTCCCCAATGCTGCAACCTGGGGGCTAGATCCAGGCAACCTGGGGGCTGCATCTGGCCCCTGGGCCTGAGGTTCCCCACCCCTACCCTATGGCTGGAGCAAGGTTGGGACAGAAGGATGCTGTGATGCGGGCAAAGAGGACTCCCAGCTCGTGTCTTTCCATGCCCAGAGCGCCCGTTTCCCCAGCCCAGCAGCGTGGCCCAGGTGAAGCGAGAGGAAGAGCTATGTGCCGAGGAGCAGGGGGCTGTGGAGGAGGTGGAACTGTTCGCAGAGCCCGGCTCCGGTGAGTTAGAACCGGTCTCACAAAGTGCTGGGCAGCGTGAGGCAGAGGGGGGAGCCGGCACCCGGCAGGGACTTCCCGGGGGGCGGGGAGAGGAAGCGGGTGGAACCGGGAGGGTCCTTGCAAGCTCGTGAGAGGCAAGTGGCCATGACAGGAGAGAGGGGGACCAGGGTACAGAGCCATTCTGAGGACAAGGGAAGGAGGACCGATCCAGTACAGAATTCCCCCCTGCCTCCACCCCCCCACCCTCCGCACTAGAAACATGGAAGCTCACGCAATGGAGTAATCCACCCCCAATAAAACCAATGCTGGCTCCTGCTCTCGCCGCTGGGCCAGAGCAGTGACCCCCTTGTGGGGGGGACAGAGAACAGCCAGGGAGGGCCCGGGAGATGAAACAAGATGAGGTCATTTGCTGGGAGGGACACTCCCTGATCACACTGTGGGCCCCGGGTCCCAGGGTCAGCTCTGTGGTTCCAGCTGGGCCTACCTGCCAGGAGTGGGGCCCGTTGAGTCTGTTGGGCCTGCCCGGGGTCTTGTGAGCCCTGCCTGTGCCCATTGCCTCCCTGCCATCATCCCCCAGCATCGCGCTGGAGCAGAGGGGCTGGTTCCTGCTCTGAGCAGGAGCCGGATACCCTTCCCTGAGGAGCAGCTGGGGAATTTCAAAGGCATGATGCTCCAGATTCCCAGCCTGTGCACCTGGCCAGGAAAGTTTTGCTCCTAAACCAGCCCTGGCAGGCCAGATCACTGTGGCTCTTCCCACAATGCCTCCCACCTCCTCCCTAATCCTGGCATTGGAGTGTATAGAAATGGAAGCTGGAGTCCAGGTACCGTCCCACAACAGCGGTCTAGAGACAGTGCCCTCTTTGCCCCGTCGGGAAGGGTCTCTCTGTGCGGCCTCCACAGCATTGGCTCTCTCTGCCCCCAGCTGTGCGGTAACAGCTCTTACCTAACTGACACTCCATCCCCGCCCACGGGTTCCTCTCCCGCTCTGTGTGCGTGGAGCCTGGTTCCTTCCCCCAGGACGCGCTCTTTGGTTTTTCCTGATTGAATTTCCTTGCGCTGTTTCTACCCCACGTTGTTATTTTCTCTTGATGCACCCTCTCCCCTCCCTTGTGTTTGTAACCCGGCCAGATCAGTGACCTTTGTCCATCTCGTTAGTACACCATTTCCTCCTCTTTCCAGTCGTTAGACGTGAAACAAGCCTGTTCTCTGCTTGGCCCCCCCGACTTGGGAAGCTGTGATTTACCAGTATGCTGCCTACTGCCCTCTGGCTGGGTTTGGGTCCGGGTGACAGTGCTTGTGGCTAAGCCCACTGGAGTGAAATGCTCGTCGTGGTCTGGTCTCTCTGGAGCAGGATGAGTGTGTCAGGGTTCTGGACAGAGCCTGAAGCCAGCTTGGAGAGGAGGGGGGACCGAAGGACATTTGCCACAGTTCTGATGTTGAAATCTTGTGTGTGTGCGCATGGATCCGGTGACGACCAGTAAGATCACACAGAGGTCAGTCCTGCCTGAGGAGCGGGACGCAGTCCGCATGCTCCGGTGCCGCCTCCTGAGAAGGGTGTTTGCGCAGCTACTCCCAAGGGAGCAAAGGGACCAGTGCCCACCCTGGTTCCTGGGAAAGACGGGAGCAGCTGAGCCATTTGGATACAAAGGCGCCCAGGCTGCGTGGGCAAAGGGCGCTCAGTGAAAGATGCTGATGTGTGGAGGTGGCCGTGGCGCATGGAGAATGCCTCTTGCTGGCGAGGTCTCCATGCTGACAAGGCCCTAAATCGAGGATTATAAGGAAGCTTGGCCCCACTCCCTGCTGGGGTTGCAAAGATGGACAGAGGGATTTCTCTGGGGAGCTCAGAAGCCAGGGGCTTGTGTTTGAGAGCCAGCAGGAGAGGCACAGGCTGCGAGGACAAGCTGTGAGGGCCGACACAGCTGAGACCGCTTCATCATGAAGGCTGCAACTACCAAGTGTCCAACCTTTTGTATTGACGGTTGCTCAGTCGCTGCTGGATGAGGCGAAGGTTAAAAGCTTTGCTCTGTTGCTACTTCTCCGTTTTGTAGAGAGTCTCTTGTATGGATGCGCTTGTAACTCAGTTGATTGAGGGGCTCCAGCTGCTGCCTGCATGTCCCTGAGGCAGGGAGAGAAATAGGTTGGATTCTCTGGCCCCAAGGTCATTACAAGAACTGTGGGCGGGCCGTGCCATGCAAGGCGCCGAAGACCAAGCGCCCTCTGCCGTATACAGGAGCCAGGGACTGTTGGCCGCAGGCAGGAGTGAGGGGGTCTGCAACCAGTAGGATCGTGTTAAAGAGCTGGTTTAAAATCAGTTTTCAGGGTATCCGCAAAACCCAGTGACCGGCCTTCCCCAAGGCTGAAATTCACCCAGTTCAGAATATCTCTGTAGCGCTCCCCTCAGCTCTTACAGCGCAGTCCCGGTCCGTGTATGTGTGGGATAAATTTTGTTCTGTGCATCACAACAAGTGCAGATGTGCACCACCAATAGAAATTCATGCTGCCAGCTGTGGATGATCTGCCAATCAGCTAGGTGGTGCCTGAATCTCCTGGGTGGCCTCCCAAGTGCTCAGCTTACAGGGAACACTGGACATGACCCATTCTTACTCAGCGGCCTCTCCGGTGTCTTCATTCACGTCTGCTGGCAAGAGAGACTCAGGGAAACACTTTCGCCTTGAAGGCAATACGGTTAAAAGGGAGCAGGCTGGAATCCTCGTGCATCATCAGCAAAAGTGTTCCTTCATTTCTCCGACAGGGCCAGTCCATTGCGCCTGCGCAGAGCCGCGGAAGGCAAAAGAGGTTGGGAAGGCATCCCCGGGAGACCGGAGCCAGCTTGGGGAGTCTGGGGGATGCGTGATGTTGTGTAATAAGGAAGAGCCCGTCTTGCTGCTCGGATCCCAGGCTGTGTCTGCAGTTCTTGTAGCCACAAATGGCTTGGTTTGTAACCTATGCACGACAGCTGCGGAGCAGCCAAGAGTCCATGACAATGGAAACACCTGATGGCATTTGTAGTGTTGCTTTACAGAGCCGCTTTAGAGGGCTTGAGTGCCTTGGGTGAGTCTTCTGCCCTGGGGAGAATTCCATCCAGCGAAATGCATTTGTTTGCTAACCACCAGAGCCTAGATTGGGAAGACACATGTCGCGGCTGATTCGCTAGAGCCTTGGGACCAGTCGGCTGTTTCCACGCACGGAAACAGGGAGAAAAAAGCTGTTGAGGCCCTTGTCTCCAAGGGGATGGATGCTCGGTACTGCTGGAATCCGGCGCTTCACCCAGGGCACCTCTAAACCCAGAGTAGTACACAGGACCCTTCTAGCTCGTTTGCTTGGGAGAAACCTAACGTGATGGGCTTTTGTTATGAATTGGGAATGGTTAACAGGTTTCTTTTATCCCAAGCAGACCAAATAAATGTCTCTGTATTTTATTTTTGTTTTATTCCAGCAGATAACGGAATCATGTTCAAAACTGAGCTGCTGAGGCACGGGGATCCTCTCAAGAACTGGCAGCTGCAAAGGACGTTCTGTGGCATATCTGAAGGCCATGTGCTCCAGACTCCCGGCGAGGGAACGCCTTTGGATAGTCCATACGGCTCAGCAATGCAGCCAAGGAGCCATGGAAAGGACAGGCCAGTGGAGTCGGCTCTCGGGGAAGGAAGCCTTAGGGAGAACAACACTGTGACTCTTTCCCGGCGAAACTGCCCAGGTGAGAGGCCATACGTGTGCGCAGAGTGTGGGAAGAGCTTTAGGCTGAGGAAGAGCCTCACCATGCACCAGAGGAGTCACCCCAAGCTGGGATGCTACGAACCTACCGAGTGTGAGAAAAGCTTCGTGGTCGAGCAGCGCTTGACGATGCACCAGAGCATCCACCCTGGCGGGGGTGCCTACGGCTCCGTTGAGTGTGAGGAAAGCTTCAGACAACACCACAGCCTGAAATCCCACCCCAGAAGCCAGCCCGCAGACAAGCCTTACGGTTCCCCGAAAAGCATGAAAAGCCTCAACCTCCAGTCACCTTACAGGCAGCACCCGAAAAGCCTCGTGCGAGAGAGACCCTGTAAGTGTAACAAGTGCCAGGAGTGCTTCTCCCAGAAGAAAAGCCTCCTTGCGCACCAGAGAATGCACACGGGCAGGGGCAGAGGGGCCTTAATGTGCACGTACTGCGGGAAGAACTTCAGCCACCCCTCCGACCTGATTAGACACCAAAGGATCCACACGGGCGAGAGACCCTACCAATGCGCTGAGTGCACAAAAAGCTTTACGCAAAAGCAGCATCTGCTCCAACACCAAAAAATACACACCCGCGAGAGGAACCGTGTGAACGTGCAGAACATGAGAGAGGCGTTGCTGGACAGCATCTTCTTCTAGCTCGCCCAGGGCTCACTCTGTTGGCTCTCTGCGCTAATTGCGACAGATGCTCAAAAGAAACCCTTGGATGCACACGGTGGAGTAAGGGCCACATCAACGTCATGCCCGAGTGGTGGGGGGGGCGGGGAGGTGTGATGCGGTATCTCACAGCTAACTCGAAAATACTTCTAATGTAAAATGCTCCAAGTTATAAAAAAGTGAATCAAATTAGTTCATTGAAGCGTTAATGAAATGTGTTTCTTGGGAGTTTGCTGTTCGTCTGACATTGGCAATATGTAAGCAACACCTTCATGCTATCCTGCAGCAGGTAGTTTCATAGGTTAGTGATGTGGTGTTCTTGCTCCAAACAGTCTACGGGTTATTAAATGTATACACGCACTGGACACGAAGTGCCACCCTGGCTGACGCTGTGCCGCTGCCAGGGAAACAGTTGCTGGGGTGGGGCAGGGACAAGGAAGTTTGCTCTGCAGCTGCTGAGTTTCCTAGAACTATGCATCCAACTCCTTCTCCAGCCCTGACACTCACTTCCCAGGAGCCATAACTAGAACAGTTGGGCCAAATTCTTTCCAAATGACGCTGTAAATCTGGGGGAACCTCACTGAAGTCTCCGGTGTGATTGTGCAGCAGCGACTGTGATCGGAATTTGGCCCAGGACTTCCTGCCCGTGAGTACCTCTGCAGGAGGGAGCATTCGCACGGTTTCCTTTTATACCTCTGTTTGAGACTCGGACAATGCAAACACAGAGGTTGTATTGCAGGTGAATTAGTCTCGAGTGTCTCTCTTTCCCGGTGCCTGTATCATAATATTTCTATTTATTTATGACCTGGTCAGTATTGTTCCTGTCTGTACAGTATTTGGTTTCCTTTCTGTGTAGCACATAGTGTGTCTGCTTCTCTTATTCTCCTCTCGGTTCTTTTATGCTCCTTTTTGGGGGATCAGGTCTTCCCTTTCTCCAAGACTGTTCGCGCCACGTTACCAAGCTGCAAGAGTTTACGTGGAATGTTGTCGAAATGTTTAGGCGCCAGATACACTGGGGCTAACCCTGCTGTCTGACGTGGTTTAAAACCTGCATTAGCTAGTCACTAGGCAGGCCCAGCCCGTGTTAATCCAGGGTCAGAAACTACACAGTCCTCTCCTAGGATCCTGTTTGGGCCTGTGACTGGGTCTGGCAGCCAGATCCAGGGGTCTCCTCAGTGCCAGTTGGGAACAGAAGAGGCCGTGTGGGCCTCAGGGGAAGAGAGAACCAAAGGAAGAGACAAGGAGACCAGCAGGGAGAAGTCTCCACAGCTTCTCCGGAGAGACATTGGCTTCGGATTGACGTTGGGGCAGGGCTAGGGTCTTGGTTTCAGGACTGTCCTGCTTTGGCTCATTTAAACAAAGGCAAAATGGGCTGAATTTGGACAGTCCCCATGGTGGGAGGGTGCAACTGGGGACTCCAGCCATTTACAGGCCCTTTCCCCTCTCCTTACCTGAACCCAGTGTGGGGCCCACCCGCACTCCCTAGCCACGCTGGGTTTAAAGCAAAGGAAACCCAAGCGGAGGTTGGGGTTTTTTAAACAGTCCGTGACTGTTCAGTCCTCGTGCAGTGGGAGTTTGTGTGTAATATACTGCGCTGGTTTTTTAGTTGAGAAGTTTTTAGAACCTTTCCCAGTATTGGTGAGCTCTTGGATTTCCCAGTGGCTCTGAGGGTTGTGATCCAGGTCTCTTGTTTGTCTGTGTGTTTGCGCATTTTTCACTGTTTAATAATCCACAAGCACCTCTGGCCAGATTACTGCACACCAAGTCATCCTGAATAGGGATGCAAGCGACTAGTTGAGTATCCGATAAGCAAAAGCTTATCGGATAGTCGACTAGTCCCTTCCCCCTGCAAGGGAGGGAACGGGAGCCAGATTAAAAGCCCGTTCCTCCCAGCACTGTCTCTGCGGGGGGCAGGTTAGGCAGGGGGATTCCCAGCTCACGCCCAGTCCCAGGTGCTGCACCTGTTTTTTAAATGTATTAAAGAGCCTGCTGGCTCTTTAATACATTTAAAAATCAGAAGCACAGTTGGGGGGGAGGGGGCTGGAACAGCTGATTCCTGGCTCGCGCTGGGTCCCTCCTGCTGCGCACCAGTCTTTTAAATTTATTATGAGCTGAGAGGCTCTTAAAACACATAAAAGGCAGAGCTGAAGGGGGGTTAGCTCCTCGGAATATCCATCGACTAGTTGATTAAACTAAATTTAACATCCCTAATCCTGAACCATGCGAGGGCAACAGGGATAAAGCCCAGAGCTTTCAGAAACACATAAGAACGGCCGGACTGGGTCACACCAAAGGTCCATCCAGCCCAGTGTCCTGCCTGTCGACAGTGGCCAAACTCGGGGTCTGGCAGGTGTGCAAAAGGAAACCCTCGTAGCATTTACCAACATCGGGCCTAGGGTAGGTGGATGAATCCTCCTTTGTCCAGTACACGTACACTCGCCAGTTCTTTAGCAGCTGTTGTTTTCCAATTGCTCCACCTCATTCCCTTATTTCCCTTTCAATTGCGTACTGTTGAGACTGTGAGCCCTCCAGCGCAGGGAGCCGGTCTCTGTAAAGTGCCGGGTAACTTGCCGGCAGTAGATGCTTGAGTTTTTAATGACAATAAAATTAACCTTGAACAAACTACTGAAACCACGAAGTTCTGAGTTTGGGGAAATGTTTTTCTGTGCGATCCTTCTCGTGGTGGGTTGGTTGTACACAAGTCCAAGCTGGGCCAGCAGCTCTGGGGAGTACTGTGGTGGGGGAGGAGCTGCACAGGCCGTACCACGGCGCTCCTATGGAAGTCTCTCTGGACTTCTTTCACTTGGGAGCTCCCTGTGTGGCACATCTAAAGACTGAATTCTGCTGCGAAGAGCAAACCCTGAAGCCAGAGAACATTCTTGTGATACTCCCTCCGCTCACCCCAAGCCCTTCTCCATTGAGAGAAACTTCACACCAGGGAGACTTGAGTTAAGATAAATGATTTAAAAATGTGAGAGAAGAGTCCTCGCAAGTGTGGCATCCCCAGGACCAGCTCCAAACGGGACAGTGCCCGTGCTGGATGGCAGCTATAATCGTCTGAACTTGATGTGTAGACAAAGAGCCATAAAATCACTAGGGATCCAGTGGTGCTTTTACAGACTGTGCAGGCAGCCCAAACAGACATCCTCCTAGTGGTAAAATTAACCTTCCACAGCCCAAGCACGCAGGCTTCAGCACCGAACCCAGCATGGCCTTGATTGCAAGGAAGTCCCAGACCTTCCAACAAACAGTTCCCAAGGAGCTCTTGGTAGTTCACGGGGCTGCGCTTCAGAGGAATTCAGGTGTTTGGTTTCAAGCCTGGCCCATGCCCTGCAGCAATCCTGTCCCTAGTCCGGATTTCAGTAGCCTGCGCAGATGATGATTGTTTCCAAACGGGGTAATTACCAGTGGTGACTTCTAGGCCGTTCAGGATCCCCTACAAAAAGAGAACAAGCACAGCAGAGAAGTCCTAGAACGTTGTCTTCTACTCTGCTGAGTCTTTATTCATCTGCCCACCCACACCAGTGCAGAATTGTTCTTGGCAGTGTGTTTTCAAGGGTCGGGCTTTCAATTCATTGTGGTTAGACTGTGTTCCAGACCATTCAGGAGAGAAGAAGTAGATTGGTCTTGTGTCTTTGACTGTCTGCTTGAAATGCTTCAGGGGTACGTGCGAGCCCCCTTAGCACTATGGTGGGTAGAAGAAAGCAAAGGGCCAGTAACATTTTGACTCTGAGATTTTGAATTAAACATTTCTGCGTGAGCTGCCTAGGCGTTCAGAAAGGCATTGCATGAAGTCTCCGTTCCCTGATGCTGCCCTAGATAGGAAGCAGACTGCTGTTTGCTGCCAGGTGAGATGAGCGTCACTTCCCTCAGTCCGGCTACTCCGCCCAGGTTAGAAGCGAAGAAATCTAGATGTGAACAGTTGGGGTGCTGTGGGGATTCAGGCCTCAGAACTGATCTGGGCCGGGAACTGGGAAGAAATAGCACTCAGCCCCCCAGAATCACACAGCTCCCCAAGTAGCATCTGGAGGCACAGTGGGGTCAGTGGCCAGCCCTCCTAGTGTGAGTCCAGGCTTCCTGTGTGGAAGCCAGTTTTAAAAGAGCCATAAGCTTCAGCAGGGGAGCCGAGTTAGTCTATCAGTGGAAAAACTTAGACAACATCCAATAGTCTTGCAGCATCGTAAAGACAAACAAAACGTAGATGGGATCATGAGCTTTTATGGGTACGGGGTGGGAGAAGGAAGGGAAAAATAATGAATTAGAGTGTTCATGTTACATGAAGCTGATAGAGAAGGTGCAAATTGCTCTTAAACACCCATTGGTTGATTAAGTCAGTAGGATGTGGAAGGTAGTGTGCTAGCCAGGTCATGTCTTTATTCACACCTTTGCGATGGGTCCCATACCTGTAAATGAAGTTAAATTCCAAGGCTTCCCTGTGGATTTGCCCTGTAGAATTGGCCTAACACAACATGGTGACTTTGAGATCCATTAATAAGTGCCCAGGCAGGTTAAAGTGTTCTCCAACGGGTTTCTGTGTGTTGCCTTTTCAGGTATCTGATTTGTGTCCGTTAACTCTTTCCTGTTGAGACTGTCCAGTTTGGCCAATATACATGGTAGAGGGGCATTGCTGGCATTTGATGGCATAGATCGTATTGGTGGAAGTGTAGTTAAATGAGCCCCTTCTCTTCCTCCCCCGTCCTGGCTGGAGGCAGCTGTGGGGGGGGACAGGACAGGGAGCAGGGGCGCCACTAGGATGTAGGTCAGAAGAACTGTTCTTCTCACACTAGTGAATCCCCTGGAAATGGTCCCCTCTGGCTCCTGACCTCCCCTGCAGCTCTCTTGGTCCCTGGTTGCCACCTGCAGGCCCCACCGCTGCTTGGAAGTGCCAAACTGCGGAAGTGCCTTTTCTCGGAAGAAGAGGGAGTGTTGTCACAGAGGCTGCTGCCCACCCCAGGTGCCCCCTGACGAGGAACCAGCTGAAATTCCCATGGTCCATTGCACTGCGAGGGGCGAGCTGCCCAGCCCTGACAGCTACAGAGACAGGGTCTGGAGGAACTGGGATGCTGCCGCCTTTCGTAGGCTTGTCTGGGGCCTCTTGCAGGTCCCCCACATTATTCTGTTTGATCGGAAACCTTCTGTTGCTAAATCTCCCCTTCCCTGGGTCTGTAATGGTCCTCGACCTGCTGCCCTCTTCCTGGGCCCTGGCTGCTTGCACATAGAAGGGGGTGGCAAAGGAGGTGGAGTCCAGCCTTCAGAGCACCGTGACTTTCCCTAAGCAGCCAGCCTTGACCTTGCTCCTGGGGCCGATCTATTCTCAAAATCCCTCCCTGCGCTCACGGGAGCAGCCTTGGGAAGGTCTGCACGACAAAGCCATGTCGGTCACAAGTGGGAACCCCCCTCCCGCCCAGCTGGCCCCCCTCCGGTGTCAATGGCACTACAGAATGCT
>JANRFK010006697.1:36896837-36907788 GCA_030068395.1 Apalone spinifera | reverse complement strand
TGGAGTTTGGGAACCAGCTGGAGAGCAAGTGGGCCGTGCTGGGGACGCTGATCCAGGAGAATCATCTGCTGCAGCGGCGGCTGGAGAACATGGAAAACCTGCTGAAGAACAGGAACTTCTGGATCCTGAGGCTGCCCCCGGGCACTAAGGGTGAGGTGCCCCAGGTAAGCGCCCAGGCTAGATGGCCTTGTGCCCTGAATCATAGAATCCCAGGGCTGGAACAGACCATCGTAAGAACCTAAGAACGGCCAGACAGGGTCAGACCAAAGATCCATCTAGCCCAGTGTCCAACAGTGGCCAATGCCAGGTCCCCCAGGGGGAATGAACAGAACAGGGAATCATCACATGATCCCTCTCCTGTCCAGCCCCCTGCCCAAAGCAGGACCAACCCCAGCTCAGTCATTCCAGCCAAGGCTTTGTCCAGCTGGGACTTAATACCTCTAGGGATGGAGATTCCACAACCTCCCTAGGGAACCCATCCCAGTGCTTCACCATCCTTCTAGGGAAATAGTTTTTCCTAATTTCCAACTTAGACCTTCCCCACTGCAACTTGAGTCCATTGCTCCTCGTTCTGCCATCTGCCCATCTGAGAACAGCCTCTCTCCATCCTCTTTGGAACCTCCCTTCAGGGAGTTGAAGGCTGCTCTCAAATCCCTCCTCGCTCTTATAGATGGCGCCCATTTATAAAAAGGGAAATAAGAACAACCCAGGAAACTACCTATTTGTTGGTTTAACATCTGTACCAGGGAAGATAATGGAGCAGGTGATTCAGGAATTCATATGCATACATCAGGAAGATAATAAGGTGATAGGTAACAGCCAGTATATAAAAAACAAGTCAAGTCAAACCAATCTGATAGCTTTCTTTGATAGGATAACAAGTCTTGTGGATAAGGGAGAAGTGGTGGACGTAGTGTACTTAGACTTTAGTACGGCATTTGACGTGGTCTCTCATGCTCTTCTTCTCAATAAACTAGGGACATCAACCTAGATTGGGCTACTATAAGGTGGGTGCATAAGTGGCTGGATAACCGTTCTCAGAGAGTAGCTATTAACGGTTCACAGTCGTGCTGGAAGGGCATAATAAGTGGAGTTCTGTAGGGGTCTGTTTTGGGACCGGTTCTGTTCAGTATCTTCATCAATGATTTCGATATTGGTATAGAGAGTACGCTTATTAGGTTTGCAGATGATACCAAGCTGGGAGGGGTTGCAACTGCTTTGGAGGATAGGGTCATAATTCAAAATGATCTGGACAAACTGGAGAAATGGTCTGAAGTAAATAGAATGAAGTTTAATAATGACAAATGCAAAGTTTTCTACTGAGGAAGGAACAATCGGTTTCACATCTAGAATGGGAAGCGTCTATCTAGGAAGGAGCGCTACAGAAAGGGATCTAGGGGTCATAGTGGACTACAAGCTAAATATGAGTCAGCAGTGTGATGCTGTTGCAAAAAAAAAAAAAGCTAACATGATTCTGGGCTGCATTAACAGGAGTGTTGTGAGCAAGACACGAGAAATCATTCTTCCGCTCTACTCTGCGCTGATTAGGTCTCATCTGGAGTCTTGTGTCCACTTCTGGGCACCACATTTCAAGAAAGATGTGGAGAAATTGGAGAAGGTCCAGAGAAGAGCAACAAAAATGATGAAAGGTCGAGAGAACATGAACTGAGAGGAAAGGCTGAAAGAATTGGACTTGTTTAGTTTAGAATAAAGAAGACAGGGAGGGGACATGATGGCAGTTTTCAAGTATCTAAAAGGGTCTTTGTTACAAGGAGACTGGGCAAAAATTGTTCTCCTTGGCCTCTGATGACAGGACAAGAGGCAATGGGCTTAACTTGCAGCAAAGGGAGGTTTAGGTCGGACATTAGAAAAAACTTTCTACCTGTCAGGGTGGTTAAACACTGGAATAAGTTGCCTAGAGAGGTTGTGGAATCTCCATTACTGGGGATATTCAAGAGCAGGTTGGACAGACACCTGTCAGGGATGAGATGGTGCTTGGTCCTGCCATGAGGGCAGGGGACTGGACTCCATGACCTCTCGAGGTCCCTTCCAGTTCTAGTGTCCTATGATTCTTCTGCAGACTAAACAAGCCCAAATCCCTCAGCCTCTCTCCATCGGTCATGAGCTGCAGCCCCCTCCTCTTTTTGTTGCCCTCCGCTGGACTCTCCCCAATGCACCCAAGGCTTTCAGTAGTGGGGGGCCCAGAACTGGACGCAACACTCCAGATATGGCCTTGCCGGTGCCAAAGAAGTTCGGCCAAGTTGCATTCAAAGCAGGCCAGCCACCCTCTGTCCCTTCCCTGCTGCATTCCGACCTATCTGGGCCTGGATTTAGCAACCTTTTAATTGGCTGGCTGCTTTTTCGTTGGGTTGGGTTGGTTACCTGCTGCGAGTTCTTGGGGCCACGTTGGGCTGCCCCGTGAGCCACGGCTCTATAGTTGTAAATTCAGTAAGGAGTGACTGGTGAAGGGACGGGGAAGGTTTGTGGCCCAGCACGTGCACAGCCAGGCTTGTCAGCAGCCAGCAGTGAGAGGAAGGGTTAAGCAACAGCAGGGCAGGGGTTCCCTGGCGGTGGGTTGGGGGTTGTTAAGGACGGGTAAGGAAGAAAGGCTGCCTTGCCTGGCCTTGTCCAGAGGGCTAGTGACGAGGCTATTTGTGCGCCTTCTCTCATAACTAATCCGAGGTCTTCAATCAGCTAATCGACAATTAGTTAATTAGTCGATAAGCAGGGCAAACTGCGGAGCCGCAGCAGGGTTAGCTCCCAGCCCCAAGAGCTAATCCCACTCCGGCTCTTCCTTTTAAACGTATTCAGCCGGCAGGCTTTTAATACATTTAAAGGCTGAAGCACAGCAGGGGAGACCGGGCGCAAGCCTTTGCCTCCCCTGCCCCCCATGGAGATGGTGCTGGTGGGGAACCGGCTTTTAAGCCAGCTCCCCCCCAGCACCGGCTCCTCCTTCCCCCCTTGCTGACTCTGATTGAGGCAGCCTGGAGGGGGAAGCGACTAGTCCAGTCACTATTCGACCATCCGAGAAGCGTCTGCATGCAGTGTGTGTGATTGCATGCAACCTGTGTGCGTGCAACGCTGAGCAGGCAATGCGTGTGATTCCAGGTGCCGGTGACGTTCGACGACGTCTCCGTGTATTTCAACGAGCAGGAGTGGGGGCGCTTAGCGGAGTGGCAGAAGGAGTTGTACAAGAACGTGATGAAGGGGAATTACGAGACCCTGCTCTCGCTGGGTAAGGAGCCGTTTTTCCTCCTTGATTAGAGGCGACGAGGTGTGTGCAGGTCCCGGGCTGGGTTGCAGCTGGGAGTTGTTCTCCACTTTGCCTTTTGCTGGGCAGCGCTTGTAGCGCTGAAAGATTTTCTCGGGCGACTCCATGGCGCATCCTCGCATCGGAACAGAGACAGTTACGCGGTGGAGTGTGTGAGCTTTGGACAGTAACTGCATTTACCTGCTCCAGTCCAAGTCACCTGTACAGACGCCCCCACGGTGTCCGCTCCTGTCTTAGCCTGGTTCTTACACAGGCTCTGTCATTGTACAGGTCGAATCTCTCTAGTCCAGAACTCTCTGGTTCGGAAACAGCCATGGTTCGGCGTGAGGTCAGTGAGCCGCATGTCCACTTAGCATGGGTAGGGCCAAGTTTTCCGCAGTCTCATAACATTTTACAGCCACCAGTCCTGGCTCTCAATATTCTGTGCTGTGATTTACCTTGAATTTACCCCTAAATGTCCTCTCACAGCCCAGTCAGCAGTGGAAGTGTTGGCAATGCTGCTAGACACTATTGGCCTCCTGTGCTCTGGCAAATTCTCTGGTTCGGAGCTGGCCAGGTCCCAAGGGTGCAGGACGAGAGCTTCCGTCTGTAGGTGGCACCTCACAAATCCCATAAGCAGGGCGGGAACGTCACCGCTGTACTGCTGCGGGATTGAGATCCGGAGAGATTAGGAGCCCCATTTTCACAAGCTCCCAGCCAGGGTTTCAAGTGCTCTGCCCCCAGGGGGAGCTGGGGCCAGGTTTTCACAGGAGCTGCCATGCTTTGAAAATCTGCCCCGGCTGCATGTGGAGTCTGTAGCAGAGTGGTGTTGGGCTCAGGTCTCGGGAGCCTTTGCCGTGAGACCACCCTTCCTAGGAGTGTTGGTGCCAAACTTCCTCAGCTGATGAGTGACCCAGGGGAAGTTGTCAGTCTTCTAAACAGAATGTGCAGGTGGCAACGGTAATATTTTTTCAGGACCGTGTTCCATATTTAGTCTGCAGAAGAGAAGAGTGAGGGGGGATTTGATAGCAGCCTTTAACTACCTGAAGGGAGGTTCCAGAGAGGCTGGAGAGAGGCTGTTCTCAGTAGTGACCGATGGCAGAACAAGGAGCAATGGGCTCAAGTTACAGTGGGGGAGGTCTAGGTTGAAGATTAGGACAAACTGTTCCCTAGGATGCTGGTAAAGCACTGGGAGGGGTTCCCTAGGGAGGGGGTGGAATCTCCATCCCTAGAGGTTTTGAAGTCCAGACTTGACCAAGCCCTGGCTGGGATGATTGAGTTGGGATTGGTCCTGCTTTGGGCAGGGGGCTGGACTCGATGACTCCTGAGCTCTCTGCCCGCCCTGGGATTCTGTGATTCTCCCACTGTCCTCTGGAAAGTCCTTGTCCCATGTCAGCTTCCTCCGCAAACACCTTAACCAAACCAGTGTCAGGAGCTCTTCCCGCTGCCCGCCAAGGCCGCTGGGCCAGTCACTTGACACACATTGGAACCCAGATACAGACTGGGCGGAGCAGGAGGCAGGATCTCCCCAGCAGGCCCCAGACTGGCGCATCCTCCCAGAGTTGGCCCGGGACACGCTTATCCCTGCCATGTTCTGGTCACACTGGTAGGCCCACGTCTAAGCCCCAGAGCCGCAGTGGAGCACTCAAAGGTAGCAACAAAAAATGAACCCAGGGAGGGTCCCAGAACCAGCATCTCCATCATAGCAAAGCCCTGTGTCAGAGAGCAGCTGCCCCAGGAAGATCTGACTGGGCCTTTTATCCCTGTCCAGCCCATGGTCCCCTGGCAAAGCATCCGGGAGGCTGAACCCCTTCTTGGGAGAAACCCCCGGGAGCATCTGCAGTGTGACTGCAGATTGCTGTGTCCAAGACCCTCCCTTTCTGCTGGACACATGAGGTCTGTGAGGGCCTGTGGAAGGAAAGAGTTTACCCAACCTGGACACCCATGTAAATCCAGTATTTAGTACAGGGTCTCGCCCTGGGACTCTGCCTGGCTGATCTCTCACGGGTGCCTCTCACTGAAGTGGCACATGCAGGTAAATCTCTGTGAGATGCTGAGCTACTCAGGGCAGGGAACTGTTAGAATCAAAGAGCTGGAAGAGACCTCAGGAGGCATCGAATCCAACCCCTGCCCAAAGCAGGACCAGCCCCAACTAAAAAATTCCAGCCAGGGCTTTGTCTAGCCAGGACTTCAACACCTCTAGGGATGGAGATTCCACCCCTCCCTTGGGAGACCTCCTAGGGGTTCACCACCAAGAAGAAAAATAGCTTCTCCTAATATCGCAACCCAGACCTCCCCCACTGGAACTTGAGACCATTGCTCCTTGTTCTGCCACCTGCCACCACTGAGAACAGCCTCTCTCCAGCCTCTTTGGAACCTCCCTTCAGGAATTTGAAAGCTGCTCTCAAATCCCCCCCACTCTGTTCTTCTGCAGACTAAATAAGCTCAAATCCCTCAGCCTCTCCTTGTAGGTCATGTGCTCCAGCCATTTTGATCGCCGTCCACTGGACCCTCTCCAGTGTGTCCTCATCCTTCCTGTAATGGGGGGCCCAGAAGTGGACACAATACTCCAGATGTGGCCTCACTAGTGCTGAATAAAAGGGAATAATCACTTCCCTAGATCTGCTGGAAATGCTCCTCCTTCTTGGCTACAAGGGCACACTGTTGACTCATATCCAGCTTCTCATCCACTGTAATTCCCAGGTCCTTTTCTGCCAAACTGCTGCTTAGTCAGTCAGTCCCCAGTCTGTAGCAGTGCTTGGGAATCTTCCGTCCCAAGGGCAGGACTCTGCACTTGTCTGTGTTGAACTATTCCCTTATTTGCTCTCAAAGCACTCGGGGGATGCGAAGGGCGCTGTGGGAATGGTCACACACTTGGTAACATCCTGTCCCCTGCTGCCAACTCATGTCTTTGAAACAGATTACGCCCTCTCCAAGCCTGACCTCTTAGCCCGCATTGAACAGGGGGAGGAGCCGTGTGTCTGGGATCGGCAGGACTCGGAGAGAGGAGAAATCCCCGCGGAGGAGCCGTGCCCAGGTGAGCGATGCCGCTGCTTTGAGTAGCGGCCCTACGGGTGCTCACCTGTGTTAGTTTCATAGTTTTGTTCCTCTTAACGCTTCCGTTAGTTTTTGTGATGCCTCGGGAGCGTCGGGGGTTGGCTTTTTTTGATTCTTTAAAAAAAATTCTCTTTCAGCCCATTTTGTTTTGGGATCGGCCCCATAGGGACGTGCTTGCGTCCCTCCTGGTGTCTCTCCTGCCGGGAGGGGATCCCTGTGACCGAGGGACACGCTCGCTGCATCCCGCGTCTCGGAGAGGCGCCTATTCCGCAGCGGGGCACCTTCTGCGACAGCGGGAGTTCGGATCCCGCAGGAACCGGGCGCAAAAACTGAAACTGTGCAGGGAGGGTGCTTCTGAACTGGCCTGCGACCCCATCCCGAATCCTGTCCAGCATGAAGATCGTCCCCGGGGCCTTCAAGCTCCCCAGAGAGAGAGGCGCAGAGAAAGTTAGCAGACAGCCCCTTCAAAGGCTGTAGGAACAGGGCTGCGAGCCCTCATGCTGAGCTCTTGACCAGCCAGAGGGCATGTGGGTCACGTTGGCATGGGTGGCACCGGTGGCTCCGAAGCATGTCAGCCAGAGCTCCTCAGCGATGCCTAAGGACCCTGGGTCGCAGGTTGGGGAGGGACACCGCCACCGTCGGTACCGTCTCTCCACAGTCGGCTCAGACAAAAAGAGCCTTGGCGCTGCCTCGGAGCGGCCCCCGTTGGGTCGATCAACACGCAAGGGGCTGGCGGTGCCGAGGAGTCAGTCCCTGATGGCACTGCCCAAGTTCTGCCTGAGTGGCGGCCCCAGAGTCCCCACTCCAGACGGGCTCCGGTACCGAGCGCGTCTCAGTCCCCAGAACCACCGTCGGCACCGGGACGGTCATTTCCAGCACCTCTGTCAGTCCTACCCAACTCCAGCAGGGACTTGGACAGAGACCAGGAGGACCACTTGTGTCTGGTCTCACGTCACAACCGTTTGTTACAGCGTCTGGGACCAACACAGCAGCACCCACACGCCGATCCCAATCTTCCTGGTGTGGTCCTCTGGGGGGAGCGCCACTTACGCCCTTTCCCCCTCTGTGGTCTTGCTGGGATCCGTGGGCGGCCCACAGACCCCACACCTCTCCGGCATCTGGCCTCTTCCACAGTCCGTTAGATGTCTCTCGTGGCCCCAGTGTCCAGAAAGAAACCTTTAAGGAGCAGGAAGTGAGAGGAGCGGTGGAAATTACTCCACCAGGGAGCATCCCCTCCTCCTCGCCGGATGAGACGGTGATGGTCCCCGCCTTCATCATTATTTCATGATTTCAGGCTTTTTTTTCAACATCTTTCTAAGCGGCCGGCTCAAACTAGGCTAATTCCTCTGGAGGAAGTGAAAGGCTCACACCGCAGATGGTGGGATGCGCTGCCTACCTCTCTGAGAATTTCCCTCCTAGTCAGCGAGGCGTTTTTAGACCCTGCCAACCTCCCCTGACAGACCCCAGCCTCTCTTGCACCAGCCTGCAAGAGGGCAGGCCAAAAAGGTGGTGTGTTCCTGTGACTTAGTGTGGGTACCTTGCTGGTTGGGCTTGGGCTGTGGGTGACCCCCAATGGCTGCTGTCTGTAGCACAGCCCAGCAGGGCAGGGGATGAGTCATTATGCAAAGGGGGCTGACCAGCTACCCCCCAGGGAGAGGAACAAAGGAAGGTGGAATGCTGCCCTGGCTGGGGGGCAGGGAGTAAGAGTTAGTTTCTGGCTGAGTATCATGGAGGAAGCAGCCTAGGCAACGGGCTGGGATTTAGGGGCCAGGCTCCCCCATCTCAAGGGGGGCTGAGGCATCCTGGGCCTGGCCCCTGTAACCAGATTACATCAGTGCTGTGCTGTATCCTGGAGAAGCAATAAACTCCCTCTAATCTACTGGCTGGTGGAGTCTGTCCGTGCCGCTACGGGGGTGCAGGAGGCGGGGAAAACCCCAGCGCGCCGTCACAGTTCCTCAGAAGGCAGATTGGTCTTTTTGTTCCCTCTCAGCCCAACTCTGTCATGGTGGATGTGGTTAGCTTGCAAGGAAGGCCAACACCTCACCAAAGCTACCGCCTGTGAAAGAGACTGGAAGAGGCGCGCCCAAGCAGGGGGGAAGGTGTTTACTCGTTGGCAACGGTATAGCTCAGGGCTTCGACTGTCGAGCGCTCATGGCCAAGCGCGACTACCAGAGCTGTGCGAACTCAGCGCTTTTTTTGACTCCTTGCTGGAAGCACAAAGGAACCCTTCCAAGCCCTCGGGCTTGCGGGCCAATTGGCTGTGAGAACTGTGCTGCCGGCCACCCTGCCATGGACACAAGCGTGTTCCGTCGCTATGGCAGCAGCAATGAGGCGGGCATTGTAGCCGCCTCAGGAGTGTCGAAGGAAGAGCAGGCCACGGCAGAGGCCCTCCCATGTGAAGGACTCAGACACGTCACTAAGAAAACGGACGCGTCACTTCACCCTGCGCGCCCTAGGAATCTACCAGCCAGGACGGAGAAGGACATTCAGTTCGCAACCACCTCACAGTCCCCACCCCCTCAGTTCTCCCTAACACGATGCATTGTGAGCTGAGCGTAAGAGACTCAGGATGCGAAAGCTGCCAGCCTCTCAGTCTTCACCCTCTCAACCCTCATCCTCAAAACACCAGGCCCCAAGCACCTGCTCCTGGAAACCAGCTGCTGAGATGTGTGGACCTCTCGCGTCCCTTTAGGAGTCACCGGGACTTTCTTCCTCAGGAGCTTGGAGCTCATCATCTCTGACAAATGGGCCTTAGTGACTTTTTTCAGGGATTACTCCATCACTTCATGTTCCTTCTCTTCCCCCCTTTTCTGGGCTCTTTCTCCCGAGAGACTATTATGCCAGGAAACAGACCATGTGTTATGCCTAGGGGCCTTAGAACCAGTCCTTACTCACCTCAGAGGCAACGATTTATTCCAGCCGTTTCCTGATCCTCATGAGAAAAGGGAGGCTGGAGACCCACAGTAGATCAGCGTGTGCTAAACAGATCCACCAAGGTGCACAGGCTCAGGTGGCCCCGCTAGCGGCCATGATTCCATTCCTGGAACAAGGAAGTTGAGTCCTGGCCCTTGACTTGCAAGATGCCTACTTCCCCATCTCAGCCCGACTGGTGCCCAGGAGATGCTGCCGATTTATCTTTGGGTAGCACCATTCCCATGATGGAGTGCTCCCGTTGGGCCTCTCAGCCGCACTCAGTGGATTTTCTAGTGTCGTCTCTGTTGTAGCTACACCCCTACAAACATTAGGGGTGGTTGTTTACCCACGCTTGCACTAGGGTCACCGCATCCGCCCCCGTTTAATCAATTAAACCGATTAATTAAATGGGGTTTTACATCCCTACTTCGAAGTCCCTGGCCCCCCTTGGGGGTTACTGCTGTCAAGTCAACAGCGGAACACCCACTGGGACACTGTGTAGTAACGATGGTGGTTCGAGTTGAGTAACTTCCTCTTTAATCTGAAACTGTACGTTTTCCAAGTTAGTCATTCTTTCGATACCTTCCTTCTGCCTAACTGGGCCCCTCCCCCATGTAACAACAAAGGAGAGAGGGCGTGATTGCAGCCATCACATGGCAACGGGGGTGTGGCTTTGTGTGTTCTCCTAGTGGGCTGGCCCTGCTCCGTGCTGGTAGCTGGCACAGCGGACCTCGAGCAAGCCGCCCAAGGACCACAAAATTCGTCATGCTGTGAAGGCGTTTGGTCGGGTTCATTGTCGGCAAAGCACAGTCCTAGCTCCCCGGATCAATGACAGCAGCTACTGTAGTGCATGTACATCCATGAGAATGGACCGGCTCAGTGAGCGGTGGGACTTTCCATTCTCCCCTCGGCCAAACAAGAACAGCCCCTCTGAGATACTCTGTATGCACAGATGCAAACGAGTTCCTCATCACTCCTGGCATACCGAGGTGCCACCTGCTGGTGTATCCAGGGTCCTCCCGTTAGCTTGTACGTGTGACTTTGATCAAAACGTTGCTCACGCCCCAGCACTGTAGGATGGGTCAGCGTGTTCCTGTTATCGGCAGGGAATGCGCTGGCATCGAGGTGTTCCGGTGCCATTCTTCTGGAACATGTTTGCGCCTATCCGTGATACTCAGACCGTGGCTCGTGAGCCGCAAGTGGCTCTTTGATCCGTCTCCTGCGGCTCTTTCCAGCATGTGCTATTAAAACCCGGTGGGATTTCATTATTAACCAATGTAAGTTAGAGGGCTCGCTGTGTTAGTCTGTTACTTTAAAAAACGAGGCATCCTTAGCACTTTAGAGACTAACAAAGATGTCTATGGTCTGAGGAAGTGGGTTTTGCCACGAAAGCTCATGCTATATATATATATAGTCGTTGCAGCAGGTCAGGTCAGGTCAGCAATGTAGGAAATTCAGGATTCACTGGCGTGGTGTCCTGACAGGTCTCCTGCTCCGTCAGTGATGATAAACGTTCAGTTGCATGTTTTTTATAGGCTCCCTTGGTATGTCATGCCAGCTGTGCGCAGGTAGCTTGCATCATAGACTTCATGAGAGCCCCCAAAGACCACAGACTCAGCTAAGATATGAAGGCACCCGAGTCGGGTTTATTGTCGAATGAAGTACATCTAGGGTACATCTGGCGACAGAGGCATGTAGATTAGGCTACCCGACATAGGAAAATGAAGCGGC
>JANRFK010006697.1:36852357-36863777 GCA_030068395.1 Apalone spinifera | reverse complement strand
GGGAGGTGAAAAACTAACTCAAGCTCCAGGGTTTCTAGTTTGTTTTGTACAAACTTCCCTGAAAGGCTATCACTGCTATCCAGTGGCCCAGCTAGCCCCTCACCGCTGTAGCTGTAATCTCTCTGAGAGGCTACAGACAGAATTCTTCTAGCCAGCTCCCTAACTTGTGTGGTCCAGACCCTGTGCGAAGTCCTTCATGACACCGGCTGCAACCCCCCACCCCACCTCACCTCTGCCTGCATGTGCATCACATTTGGCCCCCCCTCTACTCCATCCGGGCCAGCAGAGCAGAGCAGGACTGGAAATGGCCCTGCCTGGGCCAAGGAGGGAGGGGACAGGAGGCCCTGTTAACGGAGTAGCTGCTACCGAGCAAATGACACGGTTTTATACCCACCTGTTGGTTACTGGACGTGACAGATGATAGCTGCTCACACACAGAGGCTCTAGGGGGAATTGCCCCACGTACAGTGCCCCACTGCTCCTGCTACAGGCAAGGGGAGCGCCTGAGGCACCCTGTTTTGGGCATCCTGGCCAGGGAGCTTAAGTGAAAGCTGCACACACACACCTCTCTGCAGGGCAGTAATTAGTACCTCAGTCCCCGGGGGCCTGCACTCCCCCAACCCTGGGGCAGGGCAGCCCCCCTCTCTGGGACAGCGCCCAGGCACAAGTCCGAAGTTGCAGGCTGCCCTGATCAGTGCTGGGCTCAAACGCGCACAGCAGGGCTTGTCCCGCTATATACCCGGGGCCCTGCCCGCATGTGTGTTCCTGCTGGCCCCCAGCAGCGCTCATCTCGGGGAGCCTCAGCGCAAAGCGCAGGCTGAAGATTGGCAGGGCACACGGCCTGAGACTGCAAACCTGGCTCGCCGGCGACGCCTGTTGGGCCAAGGGCCCGCAGGGCACTGACAGGGAAGTAACAAATGGGCATGGGGTAGCAACACGCGGATCACAACTGAGTAGGCCGCTCACCGTCAGCTCTGGTTGCTGCCTGCTGGAACCCGTCCCCAGGCGGGGCCAGGCCAGCAAACTGCTCCACCACCCAGCCCAGGTCCAGGTCCTAGCACCCTCCCCTTCTCTCCCACCCAGCCCAGCTGCTGCGTCCACAGGTCTTCAGCATGTGCCATTCTCCCGCCACTGCAGAACACACAGCCTGCTCTCAGGAATGCAGCTCACCACTGCCTTGCCTGCTCTGCTGGCATGGCTCCTGGCCCCGAGGGTGCCGGCTGAGCCAGGAGGGAGCTGCCCCACCTTGCATGGGGTAAAGGACTGCGCAGGGCAACGGAGAGCTTCGCCCTCAGGTCTCGCAGCACCATGGGTCCAATCCCAGGGCCGTTTCAGACCCCGGAAGAGCTTCAATACTTCTCCTTTCGAACCAGAAGAGCTGAGGGACCCGGCCTGCTCTGCTTTGGCACAGGGGGCCCAGGTCCCTGTGGAGCAGCACGTCCTGCCATGACAGGTAACCGGGAGATGCTTATACAGACACTGTCCCACCCTCGGCACAGCCTGCGGATGCTCCGCACTGGGTGTGACCTTGTGCCTCAACGACATCGGAGCAGCCAGGTGGCTGGGGACAAGGAGGCCTGGTCCCAAGGATGGAGCTTTACACACGTGACCTGGCCCCAGGTCAGTACTGGCCTAGCGTCGTTCCCAGCAGCCACTGCTGGAGCCCGCTCAGGCTGCCAGGTTCCCTGCAGGCAGGAGCCAGCGGCCAGACACCACTGGAGTCTCTGTGGTTAGGAGCGGCCCATCCACCCCAGAATGGGGGCTTGGTGGGGACACTGGCATTGGCATTAGCATGTAGGGCCTGCTCTGGGGACGGAGATGGTCACTGTCCAGCCCTGCTTACCCCGGCATCTCCCTGCCCCACACACCCTGCCGTGGGGCAGGCACTCTCTGTTCTCAGGGCAGAGCGGGGACAGCTGGAGCGCTGGACACCTTGGCTGAGCCCCCTGTACAGGGCTGTCTGGGCGAGGGTGGCATGGGAGCCAGGTGACCAAGCCAAGCAATTCTCAGCTGGCGCAACCTGGCACCTTCTGAACACAACTGGACATCGCACGTAATGCCCTGGGGTAGGAGCCCTGGGCTCTCACTCCCCTCCGCACACAGCTCCCCCACGAGGTGCAGTGTGATCTCGTCCCCTGCCGGGGTAGAGCAAAGCCACCACTGCTCACGGCCCCCTGTGGGGAGGGGGAACATCCCCACCATGTGGGTTCCTGCGTGGGAGCCAAGGCCCAGGAAGCTGGCCATGGGAGCGAGCCAGGACTCACCCCAGGGCTGGTTTGCCTGGGTGGGCTCGGCCTCGCTTCGGAATCGACAGATCCCACGAGGGCAGGTGGGGAGTTTTACTCACCCGAGCAGGGGTCAGACCCGGGCCTTGGTATCACCAATGATTCAGTGGCATTGCGCTACACTGGGTGCGTGCAGCAGCCTTGTGGGGCCTGCTGGGAATTCCCCGGGGGATAGTGGTGCAGTGGACGGGCCTGGGCCATCCCTGACTCCCTGCAGCAGAGGGGCTGTGCTGGAGGGGGAGGGGAAGGTCTTTTGGCAGGAGCAAGGTGCTGGAAGCTGCATCTGACCAGCTCCTTTAGTCTCTCCCTGGTTCTCTCCAATACGCACCTGGGCTGGGCTCTCTAGGGAGCTCCCTGTCCTGCAAAGCTGGCCAAGGCCCCACACACGGCTGCTGCTCCGGTGTAATACAGGCGGAGAGGTCAGGCGCAGGAGGCTCTGGTCACAGGAGAGAGGCTGCGAATTAGCAGGAGGCTTCCAACCCTCAGAGGACCAATGGCCCCAACAGAAGTGGAGGCAAGAAGCTGGATCGGTTTCAAACGGAAGCGGGAGAAGTTTGTGAATGGCTCTGTCCCAGGGTAGCCTGCGAGAGCAGGAACTGCACGCCGGGCCCCAGGGGTCCCTGCCACCCCGGGGGGATCCCGTGCCCGTTCGGCTTCTACTCGTGCTGAGCCCCCGGGGTAGGGGCTGAAAGGCAGCCCTGGCTTTGCAATGGACACAACAGTGACCACAGGGATGGGGGGAAGCAGCAAACGAGGGGCTAAGGGCAGCGGTGAGACTGACTGAAGAGAGCGAGGCGAGGCCCTGGGATGGGGCTGGGGGAAGCAGGGGCGGGGGGGCGGGACCAGCTGGCTTGCAGCCTGAGATACACAAGAGACGTTTTTGAGACCAGATGAACAGAAGCTAGATTCCCCGTTCACCCCCTCACCCTGTGGTCTCGGCTGCAACTCACCAGGGCTGGGGCCTGCCGGGGTTCTGCTGTCCCCAGAGACGGGCCAATACTGCCCACAGGGCTCTCCCTCTCGTCTGCTCCAGGATACGGGATCGGGCGGGACCGTCTGAAACTCTGTTCAGGGAAAAGAGGGTTACCCCGGGGTATCCCCGCTCTCAGCCAGACCCTCCTGCACACAGGACCCCTCAGGGGCGACACATGGGGGTGGCTGGGGACAGGAAGAGTCATGTGCCCCCCCAGACACAATGGGATGGCAGGACGAGGAACCAGCAGCCAGCAGGGCCAGTCTCTCTTCTGGCCACGCTGCCCGGCTGCGACACTCACCCTGCTTCCGGCCACGCCAGGGCTAGGATGCGCAGAGCGGAGTCCTATGGAGATGGGGAGCTCACATGACCCCCTTTGGCTGGTGCCCCCTTTGTGTCCCTCCCCACTAGTCGCCTATGGGACCCCTCCTCACCCACAGAGCAGTTCCCGAGGCCCCAAGGGAGGGGATTTGCAGAGCAGCTAGAACACGAAGGGACGGCCCGCCCTGCTGGGCTAAATGAACAGAGTGAGCACTAATGGCCAGACGGGCCAGGCTCCCACGCCGGAGCCAGGGGAGCGAGGTAGCAGGGCAGGTCCCGAGCCCAGCTCCGGAGCACAGGGCTGCTCCTCACCCATGACCCACGGCACTGGAGAGCCCCACATGGGCACGGAGGAGCCAGGCGGGGTCGCCACTGGAAGGCAGGTGCAGCAATGCAAACGAGAGCGACTGTCTGCGAAATTCATTACTCACCCGAGCAGGGGAGCGCACGGACTTCACTCTCCCCTGGCCCCCCGCAGCCCGGATCCGCCTCCTCCTGGTTAATCCATGATGCAAGGCCCAGTGCAGAAATGGGGGATTCTGTTCACAGGAAGGAGAAGGGCTCAGATTTCAGAGGGGCCTAGGGGAGTCGGGCTCCCAATTCCCATGGACCGTGGGGCTGCTGGGGCCCAAAGTCACTAGCCTGCTTTGCAAATCCTAGCCAAGGGAATTAAGGGGACGTGGCCTTTCAAGCAGGACGTGCAGCCATGGCGACTGTGAGGGTGGGAGGGGCTGGCTCCCCACCCACCGCGGTATTGGGGCTTAGATGAGACTGGACAGTAACCCTTCCCGAGCCTGAGCATTCACGGGTCTCCGCCCCACCCCCGGGGACAGAGCTGGGGAGGATTTCATGGGACAGATCCATTTCACTTCCCCCTTGTGCCGCATTCTCCATGTCCCATCTGCAGCAAGTGACATCCCCTGCAGTCCAGGGAACCAGGCAACTGGAACTGCAGCTGCAGCCAGGGCCTCGGGGCTCATTTCGGACTCATTTCAACGTACCTGGGCCAGGGTCTGCAGGGCTCTTGCTCACCTCCGACCGCCCCCGATCCCCGACACACGGCTCCTCCCCTCGTTCCATCCGGGACAGCAGCTCGGGTTTGGCGAGGGCGTAGTCTGTGGATGGAGAGAGATGCTCTGGTGTCTCATTCCAACAGGAGACTCATGAGCAATGGTTTTACACACCCAGCCCCCAACGGCTGGGGCGAGAGGAAGAGAGGCCGCACTGTTACAGGGACAACTTGCACCGGCGCGGGCCTGATCCAAGTCTGACGCAGGGGGCAACCAGGGGGAAGTGGCTGCCCCAGGCACAGGGAGTATCAATCCGCTTGCCTACTTGTTCGGCCCCGAAAAGCTGAGCATGGAGCCACCCCCAGAGGGGCGGAAGTGTCCATTTGGATGCTGTCTGCCCAGCAGAACCGCACCAGGGAATTCAAGCCTGGCCACTTTGCTGCCGGGGCTGACTGCAGGGGCTGCAGAACTGAGTGGAACCCGCCATGTCACTGTAGGACCCCGAACGGTCGTGGGAAGCCAAGCCTGGAACAGCGGGACGCTCCAGTGGCTCGGCATGGGAACGCCGCCTGGCGTCGCGCCGAGATGACTATAAGCAGATGGAAGGGCCACGGGCTCTTGGACCCAGGCTCTCACCTGGGCAAGAGCAGCAAGGGACCTTGGTACAGCAGCCAGCGCTGGCCGATCTGAACTCTCGTAACCCGTGTCTCTGTGCTAGCCCAGGCTGCGATCCTGCGGCCTAACAAACCCAACTGTGGCACCCGGGGCCCTGCTGGTGCTTGCCTGTGACCTGCTCTTGGGGGGTTAATGGACTCTGAGCAGGGGTCTCTCTCAGCTGGACCTGCTGGGCAGATCTGCCATAGGGGCACAGGAGAGCTGGAGACTCAGTCCGATGCGGAGTGACTCCACCCTGGGGAAGGGCGAACACTCGGGGTCCTTCCAAGGGGCCAATTAAAGGCTGGGGCATGGCCCAGATCCCGTGACACCGTGTGCATCGGTCTCGATGCAGCTGGCAACTCCAAATTCAGTAAGACAAAGGGGAGGGGCACTGTCCTGGGGACACGCTTGTCTCACAACCCGCCCCCCCCAGACCTCTACGCTCCCTTCTCTCAGGGCACAGCCAGTTCTCCAGTAGCTGTTGGATGGTTGCAGGGAGGGAGACCAAGGGCTGCCTAGGGAGCTTCAGCCACATGCCACATCCCTCTAATACGGGCATTTCCCTGGGCCACTAGTGGCTATTCCCTGGCTTTCCCCACCCCCGCCAGCACCTACCTGCCTTAGCCATTCCAGCCCCTGCAGCCAGCCAGAAGCACCTCTGGTCCCCAGTCACTGCACGCACATGTCTGTCCCTGAGCTGTCCATGGTCCTGTTACTCTTCCAGCCAGCCAGGCACCCAGCACTTCCTCTTCCAGCTCCAGACAGCACTCACTGCTCTTCCCCTGCTGCTCCCTTTTATATGGCCTTCTGGCTCCTGATTGGCCACTCCAGCAGCCCTTCTGATTGGCTGCTTCTCTAGTACCCACTCTAGGCCACCTGGGGAATGTCCCCTCTTCACTTTTCTGGGGCGGGCTGAGGCACAGCTGCAAAGCTTCCTGTATGGGGCCTCTGGACCTAATCCACTCTGTCACAGGTACCCACACCCCAGCGGTGAATCCGGTCCCGTATCTAAGAGGTGGCACTGGACGGCCCAAACAATCAGTGACAGGCCATGGAATCTCTCCCCCAAGCACCTGATTCGAATCCAGCTCGGACAGTGGGGAACACAATCCCCCTGTGGCGGCTGGCTGGAGGTACTTGTGCAGTGCAGTTCAGTGTCTCCCCACCACAGAAACCACCTCCTCAGTTAGAAGAGTCCCTGGAGCCGAGGGGTGAGTCGGGGCCAAGCACACGGCTCAACCGGCGAGACGTGCAGTGCTGCCAGCGACACCATGTCGCTGTGTTCACTTGGGACCAGGAGTTTCCAATAGCCCAGACAGAGCTTCGGTCTCCAGCCAAGAGATCAGCCATTAATGCAACAGAGCCAGAGTCTCTGTGCATGTGCAGGAGCAGCACAGCTCAATACACCCACACGTCGAAAGCTCCGGAGGTGGAGGAATTTGGAACAACACATTTCAATTGCTTTTTAAGACACACCACCACGCAAAAACCCATCCTGCAAGGGTCTTCCCTACTGAGCCACCACAAACAAAGGGACTGGGGAATAAACATGAGCTGGAGCCAACTCTGTCTTCAGAGGCCTGGCAACTTCTGAGAGGGGAGCAAAGAAAAAAGAATTACCCAGGGAGATCAGGGCCTCGTAATTCCCCTTCATCACGTTCTTGTACAGCTCCTTCTGCCACTCTTCCAAGCACTCCCACTCCTGCTCGTTGAAGTAGACGGAGACATCGTCGAACGTCACCGGCACCTGGAATCACAAGCGTTGCACACTCAGAGACTCCTGGGCCAATCCCACCTGTCACATGAATCGGGAGAGACGGGGAGGGTCAGCAGTGCCGGGCACATTACTAGAAATGGCTGACATGTGAGAACAGGTGAGACATCACAGCCAGAGCTGTGCTAGGCTGTGCTATCCCCACCCCCGTCCCGGCAGCTAAGGAAAGGAAAATCTGAATTTGGTCAGGTGTAGGGGTAAGACAGGGACTGTTTTCTCTTCTCATTCACGCAGCTTCTGTCCTCCAATGACCCAGAGCTCAAATGGAGCCACGCTGCTAAGGGGGTCCCCATGTCTGCAGCTTTCACACCTGAGCCATGTAAGGCTCTTGGCAGGTTTCAGGGACTGGGAAGATGGTCTTGCGGAGGCTGTTGTGTGTGTGGCAGTGGGCAGGAACAATCTGGTTGCGGGATGAGGTAGATCTGGAAAGGGTTAGATTAGCCTGGCCACGGAAAATGTGCTTTGTAATTTAAGCAAAGAAAAGGGTTTTAGTGGCTATGAACAGGCTTTGGAAATAACAGGGTCAGAAGTGAGAGGGAGGATGGCATGTAGGCAAGACCGATTTTGGGGAGGATGCTGATTGTGGAAGGCAGCTAAGAAGATGAAGAAGAGATTTTTAGAAAAGGGGATGATGAGCAATGGGTACGCGTGTTCTCACACAGACAGAGAAGTTGTTTTGTCCTGTCATAAATGTACAGTAACCTTCAACACACCTGTATCTCTCACAACAGGTGCCTGCGGAAGCAGAGGAAGGGCCAGTGCAGGGAGGAGCTTTAAGATTCTTAAATTGAAGACAATGAGAAAGACAGACGACCTGCTGCCAAATCTTGTTCTAGCCCATTTCCAGAAAGATGCCCCAAAGTGGTTCTTAGCTAAAGTTAGTAACTGGTTAGGACACTGCTTGTTTGTTAGAGCATAAAGGGTGAGCTGAGCTCAACAGTACCTGCCCAGATGGAACCAGTCAGCATGGGTTTGAGCACCCTTGGGCTAGGTCTTTTTTGTGACCACTCTGGTCAAATGCCACTGAGTACACGTTACTTTATCCACATAGGAACTGCTCATTGCCTAGCATTTTAGGCATGTGTGGAGCAACTGCATAGCTACTACTTGGCCTTTGGATTTAATAAGGGAATTTATGGTTAAATTACTATCTGGTGGAATTGCATAAATAATGCAGTCAGCTTCCAATGCTGTCCTCAGTGAGCCAGGAGGTCCCTGTGGAGCAGCTCTGTTCAGATTTTCCCTACAGAATTTGTTCTCAGAAGGTGCAAATACTGACCAACTCTCAGACTTAACCAAAGTACATCTATTGTGCCTACTACCACCTGTATGCCCCTTTTGATGCATGTATCCTCACAATAGCCCTGTG
Organism: Apalone spinifera; assembly: GCA_030068395.1. Classification (NCBI taxonomy): domain Eukaryota; kingdom Metazoa; phylum Chordata; order Testudines; family Trionychidae; genus Apalone; species Apalone spinifera. The sequence goes on along the minus strand of JANRFK010006697.1, from coordinate 36,855,388 downwards.
AGGCAGGGCAGTAGTTATACCCATTGTACAGATGGGGAACTGAGGCACGCAGGCTAAGTGACTTGCCCCAGGACACAGAAGCAGCCTGGGATTGAGCCCAGGTCTCTGGAGTCCCAGCTCAGTGCTCTGCCCCTTAGGCCATCCTTGTGACTCCACAGACATCTGAACACCGTACTCTGATATGGCACACACACACACACAGCTTCCTATACTGCCCCACACTTTTGCCACAGAAAAACTGTCCTGGCTTCTATCAGTAAGACAGACCCTATCTGGGAATATTTTGAAGAAATTCACTCCCGTGGGTTTAAAAAAAGGAAAACACGTCAAGTGGAAGCAGGGTCTAGTTGCAAGAATGAAAGGGATAAAGGAAGAAAATGATGTGGATGAAGAGGGGGACATGGCAGAGTGGATCACCTGGTTAGTAACTTAAATAATTCACTTTGTAATGCATCACTCTTCAAGACTCCCTGTCTTTTAGTCACAGTGTGATTTGACAAGTAAATCCCCAAGTTGTTTGCTGTGTGGGATGCTGCTATCAGAAAAGGTTTAGCTTAGCTAATCCGTACCCTTGTTTAGTTAGTTAACTAGGTTTAGAATTGATCACCCAAGTATACAGTACAGAAAGCTGCAGTAAGAGAAATCTACACGTGTCAGTTGCCACCGAGTGTCATTTTCTTATTTTATACGACATAATACATACCTCTTTTTGTGGCACACCACGACCACAGACCATAATGGTGATGCCATAAGTCCATTTCCTTGTTTTACTTCAGCAGAACTCAGCTTTTCCAAAGGAACCCCATTCTATGCTTGTTTTCTTAAAAATCAGAAGTATCAGTGATTTCAGTGGGGTTTACTCTACAATTAAGTGCGCTCAGAGCACAGTCAGCCATAGTTTTCTTGGTAACTTGATTTAAATCAATGGGGTTTTTTTTTGGTGATTTAAATCAATAATTTAAATTGCCTTGATTTAAATCAATTCACCTTGGATGGAGAGGACTGAGGAAGACAAAGCTAAGCAGCAGCCTGGGGCACTTTGGTGTCGGACCTTGGGAAAAGCGAGACAGTATTTTTTGGGTCAGGTGCTGGTTGGAGGCTGTTAGCTAAGAAACTGCCCTTCTGCCTCCTGCCTTCAGAGACCTTCCTTGCAAATAAACAAGACTGCAAACAAAAAAAAGCCCAGACTGACAGACACCATCAACAATCCCCACCTTCCAAGGGGAACTGCTGCAGGGCCTGGGCTTTGACTACCTGCTCAGGTCAAAAAGGGCCAATGAATAAACACCCTGATTTTCCAGAGTTTTGAGCACAGAGTGCTATGCCCAATGGGAGCAGCTGGGTGCACCCCACTTTGGAAAATCAGGCTACTTATTCATTGCCCAAATAGGAAGGTAGGAACCTAACTCTTGAAAATCTCTGCACATGATTTAGTTCTGCCCCTGGCACCAGCTGGGATATTAGTACCTTGGGGATTTCCCCCTTAGTGCCTGGGGGGAGCCTCAGGATCCAGAAGTTCCTGTTCTTCAGCAGGTTCTCCATGTTCTCCAGCCGTCGCTGCAGCAGCTCATGTTCCTGGATCAGCGTCTCCAGCATGGCCCACTTGCTCTCCAGCTGGCTTTCAAATTGCACCACTGTTTTCTCACAATCCACTAATTTCTTCTCCACTGTTCCCACTCTCTTCTCCAGAGTCAGCAACCGCATGGGATGAGAATCCATTGTCCTGTCCATAGCTGGAATTGTGGCTATTGCAGGCCATGTTGAAATCTTTCCCATTTGCAGCTGGATTTCTCTCTCACAAGTCTGTCTGGGGTCAGAGCGGGATTGTAAAGGCAGCGGGCGCTTTGGCTCCAGGTCCCATTCTGGAGTCTGTTTTGCAAGGACAGAAACAGAAGTGGAGCTGGGGGATTTGTTAACAATTCCACACACAAATTGCCACTCAAAAGGGACTGAGGCTGAGCAAGTGTAAGCTGCCCCAGAGAGCAAGCCCCGGAAAGCCAGGAAAAGTCAAGGGATCGGACGCCTCTGAATCTGCCATGCACACAGTGCATTTCCGCTAACCACCCAACTCTGTGTCAGCAAAGGGGATTGCCTCATGGAAACACACAACATATTCCTCTCCCTCTGCACTGGAGGGAGCCCTTAACCGCCACCTCCACTGGTTCTCAGGGACATAGATAAATAGGATGGGGGAGGGAGTCTTTGTCTTTAAGGGGGACACACAAGGCTGCCCTACAGGAAGTGCTAGGTAACACTGAACAGGCAAAACCAAACCTGGGACTTCTGGAGCTCCGTGCATGAGCATCTAAAAGCCAGCTGGCTCTCAGCTAAGGCTATAAAGTTGTGGTGTCCAACACATGAGCGGCTGTTTGGCCGGTTGGTTTGACAGTGTGGCTAGTTGGCTTGAACAGCGTGGCTGTTTGGCCAGTTGAGTGTGGCTAGTTGGCTATAGCAGTAGACAGTATGGTGGCTGATTCCCACAGCATCAAAGCAATAATCACCCACAGACAACTGTGATGGGCTGGTCATGTGGTCAGGAGGCCTGACACACACTCGCCTAAACAGATATTCTACTCTCAGCTGAGGACCGGGGTGAGGGCTCATGGCGGGCAGAGGAAGCACTACAGGGATGTCCTTAAAAACACTTTGGTAAGTGCGGCATTGACGCCGACACCTGGGAGAGGCAGGGGAAGGATCGGGTAAGGAGGACCACCATCAAGAACGGTGCCTGACGCTTTGAGATCAAGCGACGTCTCCGTGAAGAAGGTCGGCGCGCCCGCCGTAAGGAGCGCGCCTGGGCCCCTACTGGCGTCGCTAGCGTCGGTGCCGATGGAGAGCGTTCCTGGCCAGAACTGGCCTCACTTCTCACCTCCGTCCTCACGGCGTATAGGCGTCCAAGGGGAAATCTTACTTGATTCGAGGGGTCCCAGAGGGAGCGACCGTGGCTGCTGCTTCAGAACGGGCTGGGCACCCCGGCTGCAGAGCAGATTCATAGGGGACCGCCCCCCCCCCGCCCGGCAGGTGTGTGGGT
>JANRFK010006697.1:36838513-36848855 GCA_030068395.1 Apalone spinifera | reverse complement strand
GAGGAGGGGTGGAGAAATGAGCAAAAGCGTTGGGGGGGGGGTATAGAGGGGGTGTGCTGGAACATGGCTGGGCTCCAGGGGATGGGGCCAAAAGGGGTGGGGCTGTGGGCCATGCAGCAGGTGGAAGGGGTGAGTAGGGGCCCAACACTTACTCTGGCCCAGAAGCCTGAAAACCTTAATCGGCCTCTATGTCCATCTTCTATGACCTGTAGAATGCAACAATGTCCCCTCTGCTAAAGGAAGAAAGGCTGTCACTGTGCATACCACAAAACTAGCCCTGCAGCTCTTTGAAATGTATCAGAGGGCGGACATCAAGAAATAGTCCAAGCAAGAACTGCGCCGAGGCCAAAGTATCATTGGCCAAGATGACAAGACAATGCAAATTGGGTTTGCAAAGTAATGAAACTAACGCCTGAAGAGTGCTATTTTCTGTATGTATTTCAAATGTAACATAAAGATACATTTGGTGTGAAAAGCTGAACTGTTACCTTGCAACACTGTTTCCATAACAAAATGGTAATGTTGTTGTTGGTCCATCCCCAGTGGGCGGCACAATGTCTGCATTACCAGAGAGATGGAAAGGAATTAAATCTGGATCCCACCCCGAAAAACAAAGGTGAATTTTGGAATCAATCAGACACATCTACCATGTTCAGAAATTTCTGAACCAGCCTTTTACTTGTAAATGCACTACAATACTATGCCAAAGTCTTATTCATTTCCTCAAAAGTAAGCAAAAAATCTTTGAAAGACAAAGTTCATAATCCTGGGCTTTTATTCCTGCTACACAATGAGGCTGTGTAATTGCAACCAGTACAATGCTGCACGATTCTTTGCACGCAATAAACTCTACCGCTCTTTTCACTGGCATGGCATATTTCTTCAGCTTTCCTCTTGTATCATCTCTCCTAACCCATTTCAGTACTACTTTGGGTGGGTTTTTTTTATTCTGGTTTTAGAAACGAGCATTGCATTCTCCTTGGATGGCTGTTTTAACCATATGAGTGTTGACTCTGCCTACTTTATAGGGGCTTATTGAGATCATTTAGACTATGTCTACCCTACAGAGTTTTTTCGTAAAAACGGCCATTTTTCCAAAAAAACTTCACTTACGTCCACACTGTAATCACATTATTTTGAAAAAAAAATCAAAAGAACAGAGGGGTTTTTCCAACATTGATAAACCTCTTTCTACGAGGAAGAAGCCTTTTTCTGAAAGAGCTCTTTTGGAAAAAGGTGTGTGTGGATGGGGAAGAGGGAGTTCTTTCAAAAGAAGAGGAAAGAGGAAAAAGCACATGGTGGCCATTCTATCCATAGTAATCACAGCTTAAATGCAATGTAGCATCCATTCAGTGTGGACACTATCTTTCGAAAAAGCAGATTGCTTTTTCGATGCACTTTGGCAATATGGACGCTCTCTTTCGGAAGAAGTTTTTTCAGAAGATCTCTTCTGGAAAAGCTTCTTCTGAAAGAAGTCTGCAGTCTAGATATAGCCTTAGTAAGAGAAATGCAAAGTCTGACTAATTGATACCCTAGCATATAGGTCAGTTGGATCTGGGAATGGAGGTAAAATGCAAAACGGTACTTGCGCGAGACCGCACCAGTGTAGACGTAGCCTGAGGGTTGCTATAACACCCTACTTTTTGTGTGTGTCCCTTTATGCCCACCAAACACAACAGTGGTTCAGATAGTGATAGTAACAAATGGGCTATTCCTGTTGTTAATAACACAAAAGCAATGGCCAATAGGCATAGGAACGCTCCTTGTGACAAAATTGTAGGTAAGCTTATGCTGAAACTTTTTTTCTTTCAGTCTAGCTTGTCTGCAGAAGCTGGAGAATAGAACATGGCTTCCACCCACACGTAGCTTGGCTGAAAACACTAATACTGACGTGAAAGGTGCGTGGATGGGCAGGAATAATCACAGTAGTAAAGGCAAGCAGTGTGCACCATGCCAGGAGATGTAACTCACTTCAAAATCAATGTGTTAAATGGAAAGTCTCTTTGATTAGACATCTGCCTCAGGAGTGTACATGTCCTTTTCACAAACCAAGTCATCATGTGTTGGAGCCTTGCGGAACCTGGCTGACACTGGGAGTAATTGGGATGAGTTTATTGATGTGGGCCCATCAACTGGGGTGGGGGGCATAGGGGGCAATTGCCCTAGGGCCTGGTGGTCTGCAGCAACCAGCAGCTACCAGAGCTATTGCAGCAGCCAGAACCTCAGGCCCTTTAGAATCGCCCTCATACTAGCCTTGGAGCTTTCCCCAGCTCTGGGTGGGGGGAGCGGGTACTGAGCCATCTGGATCACACTGCGGGCTGGCAGCCCTGCCTCTTCTGACTGAGGTCCTGCCCCTACTGGGAGCACGGAGCCCCTCTCTCTCTCTCTCTCTCTCTCTCTCACACACACACACACACACACACACACACACACACACATATGGCCCAGAGACCGGGCGATCCTGTCGGCTCCCCTGTCTTGGAGGCATTTTATTTTCTTTAATTCCCAAAAGACACCCGACAACAAAACACCGGCCTTCTCACTTATTTTCCAGAGCAAGTCTCAGAGTTACGATGGGAAGTTAGCTAAGTGCCAGCGGCTTTCATGTACGTACCTCATTCTGCGGGTAAACCCCACTTCCGTTTCTCGACAAAGACTCCAGATGTCAGGGAAGCCGGTGAAGAACTCTGCAAAGAGCACAGCAGAAATATGAAATCTAGACAGGAAGCTCCCATTGCACGGGCTCTTCACAATGCTTCTAAAGCACAGGAAAAGAAAAACAGTGTGAGACTTCTGAATATGGAAAACCACGTGGGCTTGGTTGCGGAATGCAAGATGGAACAAGAAAAGGACTGCTGCAGCCTACCTGCTGGGGAGCGTCCGCAATTAGCCCCCTTACACGCCATGTTAAATTGAAAACCAGGTCATGGAACCAATTGGGAGCCACCTACAGCATCTCGCATTTAAAACCATTTAAGGAGCTGCCATTAGTTGCTGGCAGCAAATCAGAGGCATGAGGGGCTTTTGTGCAAAAGCCCCTTGCGCAAAATGGTGGCTCATTAAGTATGCAAATGAGGTATGGCGATATTCACTGCTTCGTCTCATTTGCATATTTTCTTGCGCAAGAGAGGGCAGTGTAGACATAGCCTGAATGTAACCCGCACACCTAGGCTACATCTACACTGTTTGTTTTTTGCGGAATAGGAAATGCAAATGAAGCGCTCATTAGGAAATCTTGCACTCTCATTTGTGTATTCTCTTCCGCTCCTTTTTGCAGAAGAGTTTTTGGGAAAAAACCCCCGCAGTATAGACGGGGCCATTTTTCAGAAAAAAAACCCTTTTGCACAAGATCCTGTAAACCTCATTTTTTGAGGAATAAGGGATCTTGCACAAAAGGGTTTTTTTCCCGAAAAATGGCCCCGTCTACACTGCGGTTTTTTCCGCAAAAACCTCTTCCGCAAAAAGGATCGGAAGAGACTATACAAATGAGAGCGTGAGATTTGCTAATGAGCACTTCATTTGCATTTCCTCTTCCGCAAAAAACAGAGTAGATGGAGCCCTAGTGTGGTTCACTGTCCCATGCAGTGGCACCTAGACCACAGCAACAGATAAGCCCAAGAGAGCTCTACAGCATGCGCTGAGAGGCAGCTGGTTTTTAGCTCCGAGGGTAGAGGCTCCTATACTAAATTTCAGAGGTCCCATGTACAAATCCAGTTACAAGAACGCACCCATCAGATGAAGGGGGGGGATGGGTGGCTATGTGTCGCATGACAACACCGTGAGGACAGGGAGGTCACAGCACTGGTAGACGAGTATAGAGGGCAAGACGTCTCAAGCAGTGATGCAAATGACAGTATTGAGGCTGTGCACATGGAGGATGGGGAGGATAAAGCAGGCCTTCTGAAAAGTAAGGCCTTGCCCCACCGTCCCGAAACGTTACCACTAGTTCCACTTAAGAAGCATGCGAAAGGGTCTCATGTAAAAAGCGGGGGCATTCATGCTAGTCAGACAGAAAACGGTTTGACAGCTCCGTGCTTCTCCGCCTCCGTGGGGCTGGCAGCCTCCCTGGAGAATCCAGTATCCCGCTCTGCTGGGCTCTGCTACCCCGCAGCCCTTGGGCAAACAAGGCGGGCACGGTGCCCAGGCAAAGCGCAGGCCGGCGTTGTGAAGGGCCCACGGGGCTGTCTGGGAAAGGGTAACACCGTCACTCTCCGGCACAGCCACAGACGTGACAGGCCTGGGAAAGCCCCGAGCACTGACGGCTGGATCGGCCCTGGCCGCTGAGGCTGCAGGCCTGCTGGGGACAGGCCCCGGCCTACAACAAACTAAAGCTTCAGTCGGGGAATTATGTCCTATTCAAACCTCCAGCTACACCTGGGTAGGGGAGGCTTCAGCACAAACTCCGACAGGGCTAGACGCTGCCATGTCTCCTCAGCAACACAGGCTCTGGGGCACCTCTCCTGTCTGCCCTCCGCTCTCCATACGCTGCCTGGGGGCTTCCAAACCCAGGCCTGGCTCTCAGGCCTTCCCTCAAGGCGCTACAGGGCATGGCCAGGGGACAAAACAGCCAAGCTCTCAGGGACCAAGGCTGTGGGTGCCCACTGGGTTCCTCTGGCCCATGGGAGCCCGCTGTAATAAAGCAAAGTGCGGCGATGTGGGAGGCAGCACTTTCTCCGGGGTGGGGTGAGGGGCAGGGCGAGACTATAACCTGAATCCGCTCCCAGCGCAAGGAGCGTTTCTTGGGTATCGCGCTCGCCTGCAAACCCCTGCCCCGCTCCCAACCCTGCTCTGCACACGCGCCTCCCCAGGCCGAGGCCGAAAGAACAAAGACGCTCGTCTCGCGGCTTTTCCTGCACTGCTGGAGGGCCCAGGTACCACAGTGAAGTGGCGAGGCGCAGGCTGGAGCAGAGGGCAGCTCAGGACACGGGGGGCCAGATCTTTAGCACTTACGGAGATCCTGTAAGCAGCACATGCAGGAACATTCTTATGCCAAGTAAATGCAGCCACCTCTGGGGAGGGTGGGGAAATGCAGCCACTCTTTAGCACTGCACACGGGTAGGTTTGCAGGCTGGGAAGCAAAGCCACTGATGGGGCGGGGAGGGGCAACTACCCAGGGGCCTGGCAATTTAAAAGGGCCCAGGTCGCCGCTGCCTTAGCTCTGCCGAAAAGCATCTCTTGATGCAAAGACACTGTTGATCTGCCCCATGCAGGTTCCGGGCCAGGGTTACTGGGCCCCAGCCTGGGGTTACTGGATCCTGGGACCTGCATGGGGCACATCAAAGGTGTCTTTGACTCAAGACATGCTGGTGTGGCTTTCCCTAGAGCAGGCAGTCGGGTCCAGGAAGGGAGGGGAGGTGGGTGCGGCTGCCCTCTGAGTAAGTGGGGGACAGGACTGAGCCAGCCCAGGGCTTCTCTGGCGGGGAGGAGGGAAGGAGGGCTTGGGGCTTCTCCAGGAAGATGGGGAGGGTAGTTGTGGGCAAAGCCAAAGGAGGGGGCAGATGGCCCTTTGATTTCTGCCGTGGCACCTGGGCACAACTAAAACTGCAGAGGGACATGGGTCGGTCAGTTGGCAGAACACTTCCCCTGGTTGGCGTTACCCCCGGCTTCTTGGGTTCTCGAACAAGCAGAGCAGGCCAGAGCTTCCGATGTGTTCCCGGTGTGCGAGGGGGAAGACTACAGAGCGTGTTTTGTGAAGGCCTTTGAGTTGGAGGGGACCTGGCCGTACACAGCAGGGAGGCTGCCCCTGCTGCCCTGCCCTGCTGGTGCAAGCCACGGGAGAGGCACACATGGGGCCATGCCCCCCAGCCTGAGCCCCACGCCATGCAAAACACCCTCTCTGCAGGGCCTTGCCTTTAAATGGCACCAGCACGCTTTGTTCCTCACTCACTTGCCTTTGAAGCAAGATCACGACCCGCAAGGCTGTGGGCCAACGCCCGCTCTGCTCCTGGGCACTTTCCGGCACGAGGGGAGGGAGCATCCCCCCCTCGCTGGCCAGCGGGGCCGACAAGCTTCTCAGGCTCAAGGGCCAGCGGTTCAGACCCTGGGCCCCACCAGGGCACGGGCATTTAATGTCACTGAAGGCAAGGGGAGCAGCCCAAGATCTTCGGCCCCTAGCCAACACCAGGCCTCATTCTCCACCCTCAGTGCCAGGGGCTCAGAGCTGCGGCAGCCGCTGGTCGCCATGGGCAGGGGAGAAGGGAGTGCGTAAGGGCCAGGGAGTGGGCGGGGGGCCTGGGTGTGGGCACATGAGGTGTGGGGGAGCCAAAGAGCTGCCTGGCTCGGGGGCCAGCAGGAAATGTCAGGGGCGCCATCAGCTCTTATTACCTTCACAGGTCCTGGAGAGGGAGAAGGGCATGACAGAGGGGTTCCTTCTGCTCGAGAGGAGCTGGGAGCCCATGGGTGCTGTTGCTAGGTGCAGGCACAGACCTGGGTGCACTGAGGCCTGGTGCGTGGGGCCGCAACCCCCCACCAGGCCCGACAGGGGCTGCCTGCAGAGCAGAGGAGCTGGAGGGAGGAGGGCAGCCTCCTTAGTTACCTGCCATCAGCATCCTCTCCCTCCCTGCTCTCTGGAGCCCCACCCCTATGTGGGGCAGGCATGGCAGGGGGCAGACCATGCATCCTGGGGGAGGATGGGCATTCCTGGCTGAGACACAAGGAACTGGCTTAGACCTGGCGTCTCTCTGACCCAAAATACTTCTCCCCCAGCTCCAGCCCTTCCCCGCTCCCAACCACAGCGCCCCCCCTCCCCAGGACACTCCCAACTCAGGGTGCTGAGACACGCTGGTCACGTCTAAAGCCTTAAGCAGGGGAGAGACCCTCAGGGAAGGAGCCTGGGCAGTGCTGCAGAGGGCCCTGGGATGGGCCCTTTACCTCATGCTCCTCCACGCTGGGTTTGGGGTCTGATTTTATTTCACCCACGGCGTGGCCCTGTGTGTCACCCACAGCCAGCAAGCCACCAACTAACCCCCACCCCCATGCTCCGTCCTCCGGCCTCTGCCGGCCCGAACCGCATGCAGGTGAGAGCGTCTCGCCCCAGTGGCTGCTCCAGGGAGGTTTGGTTCAAGTGGCAGGGGCTGGGTGTTGGCAGGGGAAGGTCCTGGGGTCTCTGAGGCCAGGGCTCCGTCATGCAGGGCCTGCCTGCCGGGTGTGAACAGCGGCCCACACTGGTGCCGTGAGGGGAACGGAAGTTGCTGCTTCAGAGGGCGGCAGGGAACGGGAACGGTCAGGCCCTGCCCCGAAGAAGCCGCCTGCCATGGAGATTTATGGAAATGGATGGACCACTGGGTGGTGGTTCGAGTAAATCTGATTGGCTAGTGCCCAGGGCACCCTGCCTCCCTGGCAGGCAAGCTACAGGCTGGGCGGGGCTTCACACAGCTCCATTTCCCTGGCATCACTGGCCAGGAATGCCTGCTCACAGCAGCATGCCCGCTCACCGAGCCCCACCAGTGCCCCCAGGTCTCTCCCGGACCTGTAGGGGGATTTCATACAGCTGCCTGACTTGCCAGGCTATGACGGGGCCTTCCCAGTAACCCTTGGCCCACTGCTCTATAGGCTGTGGGGTGGCTTGGACTGACACCATAAGGGCTGTCAGGTTCCGGCCCATCACTCACCAGACTTACGCCCTGAGTGCCGGCACAGGGAATACAAGGGGCCCTGCGGCTTTGCAAATCACCAGTTTAATACAGTCCAACTGCACTGTGAGCACAGGATACAGGGACATCAACACAGCCAGGGCCCTTCCCTGCCTCTCCTCCCCCCTCCCCAGCAGTGGGAAAGGATCCCACAAGTGCCACCTGCCCACAGAAAGGAGCCTGAGTCACAAACTGCCCGAGTCCAGCCCAGCTCCACTCCCCATGGCCTGATTTCACTGCTCAGAGCTGGGATCAGGCGCCCCAGGCCCTATGGCTAGTAGGGGCCACCAAGCTAGGAACGATGGGGGAGGCAGCAGGGTTAGAACAAGCCTGCTTTGCAAATCAGTCACTACCCGAAGCCTAGAGGCAGGCTCCAGGGCAACCCAATGGCAGGGCTGAGGGCAGCAACGGGGAACTCAAGCGGCAGGCGTGAGTAGGAAGGGGACTCCCCCCTAGCCAGGGCTTTGAACTGCCCGGTGGGAACAGGCACAGATTCCATCTCCAGTCAGTTCTGGCTGAGACAGGGTCCATGGAGGAAGCCTAAATACACAGCCAGGAGGCTCCTGTCACTTCTGGTCAGCACCCAGGGCTCACTGCGCTGCTGAACTTGGCAGGGCTGGGTTCTCCTGGGCAGACGCTCGCAGGACGGCCTGGACCGATACGGCCTGCTGTGGAGATGTAGCCACCAGCAGCAGTGCTGCCCCGTGTGTGGGACTCACCCAGGGTCAGGGCATGGTTATCATCAAATCCCAGGGCTGGAAGAGACCTCAGGAGTCATCAAGTCCAGCCCCCTGCCCACAGCAGGGCCAATCCCAACTCAATTATCCCAGCCAGGGCTTTGTCAAGCTGGGACTTAAACACCTCTAGGGATGGAGACTCCACTACTTCCCTAGGGAACCCATCCCAATGCTTCACCATCCTCCTAGTGAACGAGTTTTTCCTAATATTCAACCTAGACCTCCCCCACCACAACTTGAGCCCATTGCGCCTCGTTCTGCCATCCGGCACTACCAGGGGCGGCCTGAGGCGGGCTGCCGGCAGCTGGCGCCCCAGGCGGAATGCGCGAACGGCACCCCCACCTCCAAAGCCCTCAATGGCGTGACGTCATCATTGGGCGCCCCGTTTAATGCGGCGCCCTAGGCAACGGCCGAGTCAGCCTATACACACGGGCTGCCCCTGGTCACTACTGAGAACAGCCTCTCTCCATCCTCTTTGGAACCTCCCTTCAGGAAGTTGAAGGCTGCTCTCAAATCCCCCCTCACTCTTCTCTTCTGCAGACTAAACAAACCCAAATCTCTCAGCCTCTCCTCGTGGGTCATGTGCTCCAGCCCCCTCATCTTTTTGCTGCCCTCCAGTGCATCCACATGCTTTCTGTAGTGAGGGCCCCAGAATTGGATGCCATACTCCAGATGTGGCCTCACCAGTGCCAGTTAGAAGCTGGACAGAAAAGACACCAGCTTGGGCAATGGGTTCGGACAGGAAAAAGAGGGAAATGTCAAATTCCTCCTCAGCCAGCCAGGGGAAATTGTTCAGGTGAACAAGGCAACCCTGAGTGCCTGGCCCTCCCTATGGGCCCTGCCCCGCCTCCCCGCCCTAGCAGTTTGCTGCCACGCGGCTCTGGTCACAACAGAAAGGCTTCCCCGAGTGCCGGCCCGATAACAGCTGAGTCTGTATTGCGCTGCAGAACCCAGAGCCCCCACCCCTGAGCGGAGCAGAGCGGCTGCACACGGTGGAGGGGAAATGCACGGACATGCTGGAATCAACACAGCTGGGGGCTGGGAATTAGCTACGGTAGAGAAATTGAGTGCTGGGGTCCAGATCCAGAGAAGCAGGGGGCCTGTGGTCTCTAGGGCAGAACAGAGACAGACCCTGTGACTCAAAGTGGGACGCCCCTTCCTGTCACTGCCCTTTGGTAACTCTGCTCTCCTGCTTGTCTGCAGTGGCAGTGGGTCCCGGGTGGCGCTCCGCTGCCCACCAGAGCCGCCGGATGGCTACGTGTTGCACCCTCCTCCGGCAGAGCTTGGGGCATGCGTCCGGGAAGAGAGCCACCCGGGCGCCGCCGCAGGTCAGGGGCTGTGAGCATTTCCTGACAGCCCGCAGGATGGCCAGCTTGTCAGAGAAGCGCAGCAGCCGGAAGACCAGGGCCCGGGGCCGGGTGGCCGGGTCCCCATGCGCTCCTCCCGGCAGGCGGCGCGCGCTCTCGATCTCCAAGGGTGGGGAGGCTTTGGGCAAGTTGAGCACCGAAGGGAGCGTCCTCTGCAGGAAGGTGATGGGGTCTTCCCCTTCCGTGCCCTCCGGCAGGCCCACCAGCCGCAGGCTGTTGCGGCGGGCCCGGTTCTCCAGTGCGTGGCAACGGCTCTCCAGCCGCCGGACGGTCTCGCTCAGGTGTCTGTTGCCTTTTTGGAGGGCAGCCAAGTCGAGAGCCCAGCCCCTCGAGTCCTGCTCCAGTCGGTCCATGCGGCGCCGCATGCTCGACACATCCCTACACACGGCCACGAGGTCCTGGGAGAGCTGGTCTAGCTTCTCGGAGAGGATGGTCTTGACCGTGCGCATCTCCACCCTGAGCTCCAGCGGCACCCCGCTCTCCCTGCCGCAGGACTCCTGGGGCGATGGCACGGTGCCGGAGCAGTGTCTCTTGGGTAATTCCTCCCCCTCGACATCCGCCTTTTGTCCGCCATCAGCCCCAGAAATGCAGCAGCCGGCGGTGGGTG
>JANRFK010006697.1:36817345-36838413 GCA_030068395.1 Apalone spinifera | reverse complement strand
CATGGGCAGGAATCCACCATCTCACCCACCACTGCACTGCAGCTGCCTCTGGAATGGAAGGCGGCAGCGGATTGGTCTTTCACAAGGACCATTCTTGGGACTCACCTCCTCCTTGGAGGTCTCCTCTCTAGGTGCCGACCAGCCCAAGCTCCGCTTGGCTTTGGAGAGCTAAGGAGACCCCAGCCCCAGAAGGGAAGAACCCGATCAGGCTCCTAAATGCAAGTCTGGCTCCGAGAAGCTCTGAGTCCCTGCCAGCACTGCTGCAATCCATGGGAGCTGCGGGTGCTCAGCATGGTTGAAAGCCAGCGTAAGTACAGACGGGGGAACTAACAAGGAGCTACTCAGGAGGTGCAAGGTGATCAAGGTACCTTCAGTGTACGGTCTCTTGATCCCTGTTCCCGGGCTCCTGGGACGCCCATGGCCTGAGGTGTCGCCCAGCCTGTTGGAACAACTGGCTCCGTTTCCACGGCTCCCCTTTGGGTAGGTGGCGGAGCTGTCGCGAAGGGCATCAGCTGGCAGCCCTGCTATTTCACCAGCACAAACAACACCCGCATCAGCGTAAGCTGGGCGCTGCCCACCCGCTGCAGCCCTATTCCGAAAGGACTCCAGTGGCCTCCCCGCCTGCCTACTGGGAACAGCCTTGGAGATCTAGCGGGCTTTCTCCAGCGCTAGCTCCTCCGAATCTAGAAACACAGGCGCTCAGCAAGCTGAGGACTGCAGGAGGGAGGAGAGGTGACGCTCTCTGTGGACCACTGGGGCCCACAACGATCTGGGGTTCCACCCCAGAGCTGCACCCACCCCACTGTGCTCCCGGACGGGGCACTGGCAGGAATCGGGCATGTTAAACCTAGGGGTCCTCACCCCCTCCCCCGGCTCCCATTTGCTGGTGCACAATGGAGCATTTCTTGGCTGCTTCCCAAAGGCAACTGGGAGGGGAGGGGAAGTCTCCTGGCTGCTCAGATAGCCAGTTTGTCCCATGTGTGCTCCTTACGTCGGGGGCAATCTCGGTGCTAGTCAGGGACCTGTCGCTGGAGCTCTCCCATCAAGCTTCTCCCATATAGGGCCGATCAGGTGTACCATGTCCCATGCCTGCGGGATGGCTCACCTCCTCCGTGCAGCCTGCAAAGCCCCGGTTGCGGACTCCTCTCCCCCGCGGCCCCGGGAGGGCTGCTGCCAGCGGACGCGCAGAGTGGGGGGCTGGCACGCCTGTGATCACTCACAGGCCTGGCAATCCAGCAAGTCTCCAGACCTGGGAAACCAAGAGCCCCACCTCAGCTCAGGCCTGGCAGCTGCAGGCACAGCCCACCTATGGCCCTGGAAACTCCCCACTCAGGATGGGCACCTCAACCGCTCAGACACGCGCTTGTGCGCACACTGATTTTACACGGCAAGAAACCTGGAGATAAATTCATAGCCCACGCAGCCCGAAATCCAGGGCCGGGGGGAGTTAATGGGGCTGCCTCCCAGGCTCCCTTTGAGGCCATGCGTCCCCCCACCCAACTGCCCTATCAAGTGACTGCATGCTCCCCAGCCTCCTCCCACTCGGGCTGCACATCTCCTGGCTTCCTCCCTCACTATCCCCGTGTCTCATGGGATCTCTCTCCTCTCCTTTACTTCCCCAGCCGAGGGGTACGCTCAAAGCCCTCGGTCGGAGGGTTGAGGGGTCCCTGGGTCTAACGCTTGCTGGGGCGACAGGGACTGCTTTCCCCTTCCCTCCACCTCAGCCAAGCGCCACGTCTGCCAGAGAGCAGGCTGCTGAACTAGGCGACCTCTCGCCGTCCCGCCTGGTCCCACGAGTCTAGGATTCCATTGGCTGAGCCTACAGGCCTCGTGCAGGGCCTGCCGACCAAGCCCAATCCAGACCATGCCGCGTGCGCATTCCAGCGGCTGCCAGACCGCGACTTCAGTGAAGGAAACCAGGTCAGGGCAAGCCAGGTACCCCGGGCTTCTCAGAGCCTCTGGCTCACCCAGGCCTTGGAGCGCTGCTGCCTAAGAAGTGTTAAACCACAAACTCCATCACTCACCTTCCCCGGGCAGCTTCCTCCCTCTGATCTCTGCTCCCTGCGGCGTCCCATCTCCCTGTGCACGGCTGGTTGGCGACTGGGAAGGAGCTGGTCTGTCTGCAGGAGCCTCTTTCCAACAGGTCAGCCCAGGGAGGGGCGAGCTCTCCGCCGTGACGGCTGCTGAGAGAAATATAAAACTTTGCTGTGCGCTCGCGGCCAGGAAGCATAGGGCCAGCTCCACCTGCTGCGGGGTCCCGAGCGGGGTCCCGAGCCGCAGGAGCAGAGCTAACCTGGCTCTTAGGGCCACACGCCGGCATCTGGCCTCGGTGGGTTTATGTTCCCCCAGTAGGGGACATCTCTGTGCCAGGGCCATGGACCTGCGCTCCCGCTGCCTTCAACGCAAGAGGCCCAAGGCCTGCACCAGACATTTATACTTTGAGCTGGTGCCTAAACAGGTCCTTGGACTCACCTATCACCCTGCAGGGGATCTCCCGTTCCTCATCTCCTCCACCCCTGAACTCCTGCCCTGCCGGCGTGCTGGGGCGACCGGAGCTGTTCACAGGACTCTCTTCCTGACCGGTCCCCGACCGCTGTTTCCTCTGCTTTCGCCAAGCTGAAAAGCAGCGCCAGGCCCAGTGCTATCAAGCTGGGCCGGCAGCTGGCAGCCTCCGAGAACTTTCCTGGCTCTCGGACCTGTGGCGGCCGGTTGGATTCTGCTGCTTGGTTCAGCTTGGGCCGACTCCCCTTCCTGCACTTGCTGGAGACCAGTCAGGGGGCAACCATAGAAAGAGATGCTCCAGCCACCGTGGTCCCGAGCCGTGCAAGGAGAAGCCTCTCGTCTGAGGGGCTGACAGGCAGATAGCTGCCCAGAGAGGAGGGACACAGGCTCCCAGGGGCTTAGAGCTAAGTCCCTAGCATCAGGGTGTGTGAGCACCGAACGCCTCCCATTCTGCAGGGGCAGCTCCGACGGAAGCCAAGAGAAACTACTGGGCCCTCTTGTTAGGGACCGGGCTACAGGTAGCATGGAACCCTGTCGAGTCCCAGTCTGAACTGTAATGGATAGCAGGAGTCCTGGCCAGCACCCATTGATTAAGGAGTTAAACTCAGGTAGTTAATAAAGGTGTTGGCAGGGGGCCAGAAGAATCAATAGGGATAATGGAGTGCTGAAATTGGAATAGGACATAGATTCCTTGCCTGCTTTCTTTGTGTGGAAGAGTTAAAGAGGAGTGGAGAGACACAGAATGATTTAAACCCAGACAGGACTACCATGCCTTCAAGGAATTTGGGGCATGGAAGTGGACTGAACCAAGATGGGATCATGAGTAAATAAAAGGGAGAAAGCGAATCTAGTCATGAGCAGGGTATTTTTCTTTATTTTGTGGTTTGGTTTGAACTGCTGTGTGAATATCTATACCACCCCTCCCCATTCACCATCTAAGCATTGTTCCCACAGATTGTCTCTATGTTTTTAACTTGTTTTCCTTAGTTGCTCTGTAACACCTAGCAATCAAGTCTGCTTTATCAACAATAGCTTTTGTTTTGTAATAAATATCATTTTTTTAAAGTGATGATTGACTTGTGTGTCCTGGAAGGTAACAGCAGCTCTGTCAGTGTCTGTTTGCAGGCCTCAGACTAGGTCAGCTACCAGAGACTGCAGCTTGTTTTTCCTCTTTTCTTTTTTCAAGCTCTTTTGCGGCAAGAGAGCTTGGGGTACCCCTAGGGGAGAATTCAATTGCCCCTCCCTATTTTTAGGGACAAATCACTTGATGGTGGCAGATACTCTCCCCCCCCCCAAGTCAGTGAATCTATGACTCCAGGGGAGTTTCTGTAACCAGTGCTTGTAGCGGCAAGGTATATTTAAAGTCTTTGTGGGCCCCCACTTTCTGCACTTGGAGCCCTGACATGAACTGAGCAGCCTCCTGGAGAGAGAGAGGCCCTTTTATTCTGCTAGAGTTACAGGAAGAGCTCTGAACAGGAGTCAGTTCCTGAGTCCTGTCTACATGACGGCTGTCGTCGTTGCTCCCTCCCTCCGGGCTACTGTAGGGCTGGATTTCAGGACCTGTGTTGGCCAGCAAAGACGGGGCTCATGAGCCGTCTTGCAGGAAGTCAATCCTGCATCGCGTATGAGAGCCAGAGGGACAGACAAGAGGCTGGGTGGTCCAGTGGTTAGAGCATTAGACTGGAACTCTGCAGACCTGGGTTCCTCAGACTCTGTGACCTCCGGTCCTATCTGTACCGCGTGGTCATATCACTGCCTTGCCCAGTGGTGCAGGAGGGCAAAGGACTGTGAGGCACCAGGCACTCTGCTAAGGGGGACCAGAGAAGTGCCTGATCCAGACCGTAGCAACCACGCTCTGCAACTCACCTCTGCTATCAGAGCCCCTCGCGGACGCCTCCCATTCCTGCCGCTCTGCCTCTCTCAGAGCGCAGCTGGGAAAGGGCTGAGATCTGGGCACAGCCTCTTCCTCTGAACAATCCCCCAGGCCTGGGAAGCATCCGGCCTGCCTTTCGCCTGCAGCAGAGAAACCGGACAGGGGAGTAGGCGTGAGGCCAGGTCAGTCCTTCCCTCTGGCCCTGGAAAACCCACCGGGTTGAAGGGTTTGCAGTGCTGCTGCCTGGAGAGCAAGCCAGGAACTGGCCCGGTTGAAGAGAAACAATTTAAAATCCCCACTGTTCCCAGGCAGCCTGAAATCGCGAAATCCCAGCCTCTGGGCTGCTGCTTCCCACCTCTCCTGATGCCCTGCGGGGAGAGGGGAGGCTGGCCAGCCTGGCTCTGGGCTTAGGCAGAGCCTCCAGACGGACAGCTCTCTGGGCTGTGGACCTGGGTGCAGACTGTAGCTACAATAAACACAACCCCGGGCAGGGTCAGGCAAAGCCATCGGCTTCAGCTAACAACTTCCCAGGTGCCGGGTGTTAGACAGGTCCGGCGTCACCGAGTGTGTGATGGGCTTGCTGGCACACGCTTGTTCCGAGACTGACCTTGGGTCGTAATAGAGAGGTAGCTGTGTTAGTCTGATCTTGCTTAAACAAAAGGAAAAACTATGTAGCACTTTAAAGACTAACAAGATGGTTTATTAGGTGATGAGCTTTCGTGGGCCACACCCACTTCCTCAGATCATATTCTGGAAGAGAATTGGCATGACCATATATTCCAAAGGAATACAATAAAAAAGTGAACACATTATTAAACTGACAAATCAGATTTAGTACAGAAGGTGGGTTGAACGGGAAGGAGGGAGCGAATAGCTATTTGAGTCAGTGAATGGCTAATCAGGAGTGATAAGTGGGAAGCTATCTTTGTAATGCTTAAAGTAATTAGCATATTTGTTAAGGCCCATTCATAAAGTGTCAGATTTAAGGATGAAAGAAAGTTCTGAAGTTTCCCTCTGTAATCTGGTGTTAAAGTCTCTTTGAAGTAAGATGCATGTAGAATGGTCGTTAAAACTATGTCCAGGTAGGCTGAAATGAAAAGCAACTGGTTTTTCCTTGTGAAGATGTCTGATGTCTGATTTGTGGGCATTAATTATTTGGCAAAGTGCCTGAGAAGTCTGTCCAATATACATAGCAGGACACTGTTGGCACATGATAGCATAAATTATATTTCTGGATGAACAGGAATATGTGTTCTTCATCATATAACTAACATGGTTAGGGCCTTAAGCAGTACAAATATAGCTTCCCACTTATCTCCCCTGATTAGCCATTCATTGACTCAAATAGCTATTCGCTCCTTCCCTCACCCCACCTTCTGTACTAAATCTGATTTCTCAGTTTAATAATGTGTTCACTTTTTTATTGTATTCCTTTGGTATATATGGTCATGCCAATTCTCTTCCAGAATATGATCGGAGGAAGTGGGTGTGGCCCACGAAAGCTCATCACCTATTAAACCATCTTGTTAGTCTTTAAAGAGCTTGGGTTGTGACCTGCCCGTGGACGTGCCCGGTCTCTGAAGCCCAACCACGTGGCGGTTGCACGGAAACCCTGGACATCCAGTAACAGCCCAGGGCCGTCTTGGGTCTTCCAAATACCTGCCAGTAAGCTCCTCCTGAGAGCTGGTTTGTTTAGGGACCCTTGTTCTGGCCCAGAAGGACTCGTACTGAAAAAGCCTCACCACTGCTCACCTCAGGGCCCCACCTGACCACATTCAGAGAGCTACCCCCCACATCAATGCCACAGCTGGACCCCTGGGCCTGACGTTCAGCCTGTGACCTGCAAGCCCTGGCCTCAGGGTTCTGCTGCACCCCGCGGGGAGGTGCTGTTACCGGCGGGCCTGTTGGAGCGACGGGGCCTTGCGTTGCTAGGCCCCCAGGCAGGCAGGAGACAGGGGAACGCTCGGAGGGGGGGCAAACCAGGATCAGCTCAGCGGGCCCCTCACACTGGACAAGCCAGGGGCCGGGGACAGAGCAGGGCAGCAGGGAAGGGCACAGCCCATCCTTTCACACTGCAAACTTGATCCCGCTTACCTGGGCTAGGCCAACCCCAGTGCCCCGGCTCCCGCGCCCTCTGCACTGTGTCACCTTGCTGGCTGCCCACCACAGCGCTGGTGGCCGGGGCGCCGGGCACCGAGATCTCCCTCAGGCACCGCTCCAGGCCTTGCAGAGGGGAGTTCTCAGGGCTCAGTTCTGTTTAGACAAAACACGATCAGCTCAGAGCCTGGGCCGCAGTGCGGCTGGTGTGAGTGGTCCCCCATACCCACCAGGGCTCCACAGCCTACGGCCCCCCACTATTGCCCCTCAGCCCACGTCACCTCCTCCCACCGTCGCCTGCGGTGCTGTCTGCACTGTCTGTGGGTTTAATAATACAACCCCCCTCCAGCATCAGGATGGGGTGGGACGTGTCATGGGCCCCCGGGGAATTTTAGGAACTGGCAATGTCGGACCCAAACATTTTTAAGTTAAAAAGAGGGCAATTAAGACAAATTGAAAAGGGTCAAATCTTCACGGCTCCTTCTCACCCTGCCCGGCCCCTTTCTTTCCCAGAAGCACGTGTGGGAGTCACAGGCAGCACCCGCTGCCCCCCGATCCATAGTCCACCCAGCCCCACCGCACAACACAGCCCTGCGCAGTTCCCACCAAATTCAGTCCTGCCAGTGCAACCCTTTCTCGGCTCCTTGTCTCACCTGCCGCACACGCTCTCCAGGACCCCGGCACCCATCTCCTCCGCTCCGCCTCTCCCCGGGCCTGGCTGGGGCTGAGGTAACGAGCTGCTACACGGGAGCATGTGGGCTTGTTTACAGGGATGTCCTTCAAGCAGTTCTCCAAGCCTCGGAGCGGGGGCGTGGCCTCTGAGACGGCCCCTGTTTTGACGGGAGGGACACGTCTGTCAGCTGGTGACGGGGCGACCCTGTGAAGCCAACGGGCTCTGCTCTCAGCTCCCACCACGCTGAAAACCCCAGCCTTCCTGGCCCTTGAGCAAGAGCAGCGTGGTAGCACCCAGGGCCCGGACAGGAGAGCCAAGCGCAGCCAGGGCTACGGCAAGAAGCAGCGGTGATGGGCTTCCCGGCAAGCCACGACTCCTGGCCCCTCGAGGCCTAGAGATTTAGGGGCCTGGGAATCAGCACAGTGGAAATCCGTGGACAAGCTGCCGGATCAGCGGGAAAGGAACCGTGTGTGTAAATCAGCCCCACGCCACGGGAGTCAACGGGGCCCCGGACAGCCGAGTCTCCAGCCTGAGGTGGACTCACCCTGCCGCAGCGAGAGGCAAGAGCAGATTGGAGAGGCAAGCAAGATGGATTCCCTAGCAGGAGGGCTCAGAGACAGCCTGATCCCAGCAAAGGGGCTGAGCTGAGCCGGGAAGGCCTGCACTCCCGACTGAAAGCCTGCGGTCGTGAGCTCTCCAGCCCAGTTGCACCCGAGAGAAAGCAAAGCCGGACCGCTGCTGTGCCCAGCCCGGCTGTGCTCTCTGGCTCACCGTGAGCATCTCAGAGAGCCGCCAGGAACGGGGCCGCTGCCTGGCCCTGGGGGCCCATGGCCCATGCACTCCATGCTGAAGCTTTCCCCTTTTCACTGCTGAGAGACGCAGCCACACCGGGCACTGACCCCTGAGTGTTCTCGGAGCGCTGCTGTGAGCCGGGCCAGCCTCACCCTAGCCAGGCCCGGTCGTGGGAACCCAAGAACACACTATGCAGCGGAGGGCCCATCTCTGGGCTCCTCAACCCCACATCCTCCCTGCAGCAGGTGGACAAGCTGCTGGGTGCGGGCCGGAGCGACCGGGCGTTTCCTTCAAGCAGCTTTCCTTCACTCACCTTCGGGTTCCACGGGCTGCTCCGCTGCCTCCAGTCTGCCCAGTGGATCTGGCGAGCTGCTCCCGGAGAAGCGGCTGAGTGGGGTACTGGCGTGGCAAGGGCGAGGTACAGGAATGTCCTTCAGGAAGTTCTCCAGCCCTTGCAGCGGTGAATGCTCCGTCCTGACTTCTGTTCAAACAACACCAAGCCCCGTCAGCGCCCAGCCTGCTGCTAGGGGACGGCTCACTCCACTCCGCACGAGCCTGTCTGCGGTAATATCTGCCGCTCAGCCTTACCGCCATAGTCCAGGCTGGAGCCAGGGACGCCTCTGCCTATGAATGCTAGGTGCCCGCAGGGACTTCGAGACATTAAGCTGAGTTCATCCCAGGAGTAACACTGCTCAAGTCAGCGTTATACCAAGGGAGAACCCCAAGCACTGTTACAGGATGGGGTCCCACTGGCTAAGCAGCAGTTTGGCAGAAAGGAACCTGGGGGTTACAGTGGATGAGAAGCTGGACAGGAGTCAACAGTGTGCCCTTGTAGCCAAGAAGCTAACAGCATATTAGGGTGCATTATGAGGAGCTCTGCCAGTGGATCCAGAGAAGTGATTATTCCCCTTTATTTGACACTGGTGAGGCCACATCTGGAGAACTGCATCCAGTTTTGGGCCCCCCACTACAGAAAGGATGTGGACACATTGAAGACGGTCCAGCGGAGGGCAACCAAAATGATTAGGGGGCTGGAGCACATGACCTATGAGGAGAGGCTGAGGGAGTTGGGTTTGTCTAGTCTGCAGAAGAGAAGAGCGAGGGGGGATTTGATAGCAGCCTTCAACTTCCTGAAGGGAGGTGGAAGATGGAGAAAGATTGTTCTTAGTGGTGGCAGATGACAGAACGAGGAGCAATGGTCTCAAGTTACAGTGGGGAAGGTCTACGTTGGATATTAGGAAAAACTATTTCACTAGGAGGGTGGGGAAGCACTGCGATGGGTTCCCTAGGGAGGGGGTGGAATCTCCATCCCTAGAGGTATTTAAATCCCATCTTGACAAAGCCCTGGCTGGGATGATTTAGTTGGGATTGATCCTGCTTTGGGCAGGGGGCTGGACTCGATGGCTCCTGAGGCCTCTTCCAGCCCTAGGATTCTCTGACATATAGCAGCCTTTGTGGTGAAGAGATCCAATCTGCTTGGATTCAGAAGAGTCAGGCGGGAGGACGCGGGCTTACCTATAGCTAGAGAACCTTCCCCAAGCTCAGAGAGGGGAGAACCCTCCACAGCTGCCCTGGCTTGCACCCCACACTGCGGCTGTTTATATGGGGGGGTAACAAACCACCCCGCACACCCATGGGGTATATCACAGGCTACACACCATTCCCACCATGACAGAAAGCAACGTGTGTGCCACTCACAACCAGAGTGACTCTGCTCCCTTGGCACAGAGAGAGGCCGGGGGAGTTCACAGAAATCCGATCAGACGCTAGCGAAAGCGGAATCAGGCCGGCGGCTCCGTGGGGCACCAGGCACGCCAGCTCTTCCCCTGCTGTTTCTCCTCGGAGGATGCCGTTCAGTGATGGCAGGGCTGGGGGAGAGCAGCCCAGAACCCCACAGAGTTTAAGTGGGGCCCTGGGCATATGCCGGGCCCCTGCGGCGGGTGAGTTCTGCTCGGCGTGGCGTGGAGCAGGAAGTGAGCCAGGACCGCCGCACAGGAGTATGGGCAGCCCTGGAATAGAAGGGTCCCCGGGCATTACTCTGGCCTTGGCTGAAACTCCCTGTCACACGACCCTCATGGCTGTGCCCTGGGTTACAGTGTGGATGCTTCACTGACCTTCGCCGAGGGAGCTCCATGCCCCGGCCCCTGGCCTCCCCTGACCCGTGTCTCTCTGCGGGCTGGCCAGGGCAATGCTGGCTGGCATGCGGGCGCCGCGAGGGCCAGTGACAGGGATGTCCCTTAGGCAGTTCTCTAGGCCTCGAAGGGGCGAGGTGCCGGTGCTGACGTCTGTTCGAAAGGAAAAAGCCAAAGCTAAGAGCAGTGGGAGCGACTTCCTCATCTCACTGAGCCTTGTAAAACCCACCGGGCCTTAGAGCCGCTTTCGGCCTGGGCAGACACTTGGGCCAGTGCCCGCTTTCGAAGAGAAGCACGTTCCCTTCCGACTGGCTGAGGGGCAGTGAGAGCAGGCCGAGCTTGGGGGGGGAACATGACATACAGGGAGGTCATGAATGGAAGCTACAAAGGAGAGCCTGGCTCACCTGGAGGGTGGGAAGTGGGTCTGGCCCACGAAAGCTCATCACCTAATAAACCATCTTGTTAGTCTTTAAAATGCTACATAGTCCTGTATTTTGTTTCTGGAGAGTGAGGAAAGGGTTACGCTAACCTTAAGCTATTCTGCACCTGAGGGAGGGGGCTTTGGGCACCGAGCCAATGAAATTCAGCTAAAGAATTTCAAACTGGGGGAAGCAGTCTCCTTTGTTAGAGAGAGGGGAATCTTTCAAATGGAGGGAAGAAATAAACTCCCCCAAAACAGATCCCCTAGGTTCATCAGAATGTGCGAGTAGAAAAAAGTTTAGGTAATCTGTCAGGTTTTATTACTTTCCTTGTTTGGCATTTGGAAATTATGTCTGAGCTGGTTAATTGTCTTTTTTTTTCCTCTCTCTTGTAACCAAGAACTAATTCCAGGGAGAATCCCTGAGTTTTGTTTCAATTCCTGACTTTTTAACACCCAGACATTTACTATGCTTGCAACGATAGTCTTGTTTTAATAATAAAAGTGTTTTCTGTTTTTTATTCGGTTAACCGGTATTGGTTGATCTTTTGTGTCCTTAAACTGAAGTGTCTGGCTGCAGACACATTACCAGACAGAGCACTGGTTCATTGTTCTCTGCAAAAGTGTTCTTGTTTGTTTTCCAACTCCTTGGAGAAAGGAGGTTGTGGGGGGGGGGGGGGGGGGGGGGGGGGGGGGTTGATTGCCCTCAGGAAGGAGATTCCAAGGGATTTTTTCTCTGGAAAAGGAAATTCATACACTTGGTGGTGGCAAAATGACGGATTTCAGGGGAAATAGAAATCAGGAAAACTTTTTTTGTCTCTGGGGACTGCAGAGACCGGATCTGACAGTGTTTTTATTTTTTTATCCTCATTACCTACACTTACAATGCCAGGTTGGGGATTTCCGTTGTGACAAGGGAGCTGTGTAACATTCACAGACCATGTTTTATAGGATGCTGTTACCTATTCTCTGGGACATAAAAGGACCTAGGCAGGCCTAGGGATTTTGCCCACGTACACCAGGGTATCGGGCCCCACAAGTGTCTTGACCCAGGACAGAGACAGCCTGTGCTAGGGCCAGGAACAAACCCTACCTCTCCTGGGTCCCACCCCAGTGTCTTCCCCACCATGCTGGCCTGCCTCGCCAGGACCCCAAACCAACTCAAAGCCCTAGAGAAGCCAGGGCCAAAGGATGCAACAATGCTGGCATGCTGTGAGCACACAGGGGGCTGGCCTAGATGGTACTTGGTCCTGCCAGGAGTGCAGGGGACTGGCCTAGATGACCTCATGAGGTCCCTTTCAGTCCCACAATTCTATGGGCAAAGTAGGAAAAACCCTGTTTGGGAACTAAGGTTTGGTGCAAGATGTGTATTTTGCAGGCAAGGTTGACAGTCTGGCTGTGTCTACACTGAGCCACTTATTCTGGAAAATCAGCCGCTTTTCCGGAATAAGCTGCGAGCTGTCTACACTGGCCCCTTGAATTTCTGGAAAAGCACTGACGATCTACTGTAAGAAATCAGCTACTTTTCCGGAAAAAACTATGCTGCTCCCGCTCGGGCAAAAGTCCTTTTTCCGGAAAACTGTTCCGGAAAAGGGCCAGTGTAGACAGCACAGTAGTGTTTTCCGCAAAAAAGCCCCGATCGCGAAAATGACGATTGGGGCTTTTTTCTGGAAAAGCGCGTTTACATTGGCCACGGACGCTTTTCCGGAAAAGCATCCTGCCAATGTAGATGCTCTTTTTCCGGAAATACTTATAACGGAAAACTGTTCCGTTTTAAGCATTTCCGGAAAATCATGCCAGTGTAGACGTAGCCTCTGTGTTTTAATAGCAATAAAGCTTTAACTTTGTGAAGCTCATAGTCTATCCCCACCAAATGTTTATTGTCTGGCACTCCTGCCACAATTTGGTGCAATTGTGAAAAATTTAAATGACTAAAAGTAGAAAAAAATGCTTAAAAATAAATGGACATTTGTCAAAAATAGGAAAAAAAAAACCAAAAAAACCCCAATCCTGGATTCTACCACACCCATTTACAACCAACGATAGCATCATCTAGTGATGTGCCAATCCCCACCCGTATCACAGCTGTTTCCTGCCAGTCACATCCGTTCCTCATTTATTAATCCTTTCGAACCATTTAGAAATGGAATTGTAGCAAAAGAGCGACCAGCCAGGATGCTTATGTACCATGCCAGGGTAGGCGATGGGTAAGGGTTTGTGATGGGGTTTGCGTGGGGGATTCTGGGACCTTCCAACAAGAGACCGACGGTGTAAGAGCTGGTATGTTCTCAGGCTCACCCTCTCCGCACCAGCCCCGCACCACTCCTGTCTGCGGTTCCCTCGGTGACGCATCAGCTCTTGTGTGGCGTGCCAGCCTTGGGGAAGCCCAGGGGGGACTGAGAGGTGTTTCCTGCAGGCAGCTCGCCAGGCTGAGGAGGGGGCTGGCCCCTAGCGTCGCCTCTGCTTGACAAACATGGAGACACCCGCTGCTGCTCAGGGTCATGGCCACAGGGCTCACCCTCTCCCAGGGCCGGCTTGAGCCATTCCTGAGCCCCGGGCAGCGGGCGCACGACGCATGCGCGGCTCTGCCCCCAGGCGCACAGCGTATGTGCGATCCCGCCCCCCGGCACGCTGTGCACCTTACGGCTGCTATCAGGGGCACAGCGCCTGATGGCAGCTCTAAGGGGCCTCCCATAGGTTGGCGCCCCGGGCAGCTGCCTGGCTAACTCCCCCTTTAATCTGGCTCTGCCCGCTCCCGAGCCGCAGATGCCAACAGGGGACGCTGGCCCATCCCACCCCTTTCTAGGGACCAGTCTTGGCCCCGTATAATCCTTGGCAGATTCCTAGGGACTTAATTAGGAGAGGAGTTCCAGAGCCCTGCGTCCACTCCCCTCGGCTCCCTACCCCGCTCCGCACTGCCAGGGGGAGGACACAGCTGTGTCCTTCAGATAGCTCAGCAGGGCCTGCGGGGGCAGAGGGAATCCTCCGTCCCTGCTTCTGTTTTCGGACCGATGCCCAGAGCATCAGCCCTCCCGGCTGTGGCTGGAAGCAGCGTCCCCGCCCTTCTGAGCACGAGATACCTGCCAGTCCACCCCCCAGCTTGCAGAACTGGCCGCCCTCCGATCAGACCCCGGGGCTGGACGTCAGCTCCAAACGGAGGGACAAGGCAGCATGCGCAGGAATTGGCCGCGCTCTGTGGTGCCGCCACAACCCTCCCCTGCGAGGCCCCTTCTCTGCGCCCCTTCCCCCCCACGTAGGCCGGGCAGCACAGGAAGGGCTGGGATGGAACTGGGGTCCCTGGAACGACATGCTGATTTTGGCAGGGTCCCTGGGTCCTTCCCTGCTCTGCAGGGTGGGCAGGCCGAGCATGGTGCACAGAATACTTCCCGCACCACTGGTGCCCCAATTAGAGATTTGGGGGACCCCACCTCCCACAGCCCTATTTCAAGATGAGGCGCTGACCCTTCCTACCAAGCCTCAGAACGTCTGCTCTCCAAGGTATGGGTGTGACCCCCCCGACTGCGCATTGCGGCTCTTACCTTCAGCCGAAGGGCTCCCCGCTCCTCGCCCTGGCCTCTCCCGCCGGGCTGCTGGCGCGTCGCTGCTGGGGGAGAGGCGGGCGGGCGGGTGGGTGCAATAGGGGCTGCTCTCAGCAGTGTCCTCCAGGCCGTGCCGCGGGGAGTCGTCCCCTACCGCTTCTGCCTTAACTGAACAAAGCAAAGGGCACTGCCTGCAGGCCCAGGGCAGGCAGGGTCCGCCCAACACAGCATCCCCACTGCATCACTCACCAGCCCCTGCCCCATCCTTCGGGGATCAGGAGCCTCGCCCAGCTCTGGGGTCTGTGCCGGGGCCCCCGGCCTCCTGGGGTTGACCTGAAATGCCCGTTTCGAGTCCTTTGCTCTGAGTCTGGTCTAGCTTGCAAGGCGAGCAGCCAGGGGGTGCTGTAAGCCCAGGGACCAGGCCAGTGCGACACACACGGAGTTTTACGGAACTAGCAGGACGTGGTCTAGATAGGTCTGTTTCCACTGGCTGAACAATGCTTTGCACTGCTGTGTGCCTTCCCCTCCTTTCAGAGGCACTGGTGCAAGCTCCATTTTACACTAGTGCTGCCTGTCCACACTGGTGCAAACCCCCCTGTACAGGGAACGGCTAGGTTCCATGCCAGTGTGCGAGCGTTGGCATGGCGACTGCTCCCCATCACGTGCCCTCATGGCCAATGTCCCGCTGGGTTCCCACCTGGCCCGTCGCAGCGGGGTACTCCCTCTCTGGGCGTCTCCTCACTGCTGCAGCCTGAACCAGGTCACCAGCCCCAGAGACCCGCTAGGGGCCCATTCAGCTCCGGATGCTCCACGGGCTGTAAGTGGCAGGTTGTCGCCTCCAGAAGCCGCTGGGCCCCGGGCCTGCCACGCACGTTTCTCTTCCCTGCCTGGCAGCGAACCCCCCGTCTCACCTCCCAAAGGGCATCGCCAGGGCTCTGCTGCCCGGCTCCCTGGCTCCCCCCCCCACTGGGGTGCTGCTGCTGGGGCTGCAGGCCGGTGGGGCAGGATGACAGGGTCTGTTCACGTCTCTCCAGTGGCTCAGCAGGCCAGCAACGGGGGAGCGCTCCTCAGCGCCCTTCATTTTAGCTGCCTCTCAGAAGCTCAGTGGCCGGTGGCTGCTGCCAGCCGCTCCCACCGCTGTGGGGCACGATGGAGACTTGTTGCCCCGCGCCTCTGGCCTGTGAAGGCAGCAGCAGTGTGACTGGGGTTTCCTCTCGCCCCTTCGCTCTGGATACCGGCGCCTGGGGGAGGGGCTGGCCCCCTATTCGTGTACCTGGCCAGGGACTCCTCAGCCAGTCATCGGAGGGGTGGCCAGGGATGCCTCCTGCAAGGAGGTTTACAGGATCTGTCGAAAAAGGCTTTCTTTCTCGACAGATCCCCCTCTAGATTGCTGCTTTTTGCCGACAGAGTGCTGAGTCTGCAAAACGCAGCGGCCATTTTATGCAAATTAGGCACGAGATATTTAAATCCCTGCCTCATTTGCAATGTCGACTTGCCTAATCTGCATCCCCCTGCCGACAGAGGGATGCAGTCTGGACATATCCTGTGGCTCCTCCGTGGCCACCTCTCTCCACACTGCACACAGAGCAACAGCGTCCGGTCAGCAGCTGCGGGGCCAGCTCCGTCCGCCTGCAACGCTTCTGAAGCCAGCGGCGGCCGGGGAGCTTGGGTTTTAGCCCCACCTCTGCCAACTATTCACTTGAGTGAGCAAGATTTACCCTGGCACTTACCCAGGGACAGAGATAACAACCTTCCCACCCTGCGCAGCCCCCCTCGGCCCGGCCCGGCCCATGTGACCCGGATGCGGACAGTTGTTTTTTTGAGCCAGTCCCCCCCCGTGACAAAGGGGGGATTTTACTCCCCGTGTTATGCTGCATGCGAGGTCTCCTGTCACCCCATGAGCGTGCCTCAGTTTCCCAGGGCCCTGCACCAATACCAAGATGGGGATGGGAATTTCGGGCGTGACTCTCACTGAGGGAGGCTGCCCCCACCTGCCTGCACTTGCGCATGGCCGAGACCCTGGATAACCTGAGCACAGAAGGGGGTGCGGCCAGGAAGCAGGACAAAGGCCAGAGGAGGGGCCTGGCGGGGCTGGAATCAGGCTGCTAGGCAGGTGGGTTGGCCTTGGGTGAATTGGGGGCAGGAGGAGGGGCAGGGCCCTGGCCCTGGGCCCTCTGCTCCCCAGGATGTACTGACTGCATCTGGTCCCTACGTTGACCAGTCTGTGCGACGCTGTGTCCCTGTCAAATAACAAACCTTCCGCTCTACCTTCCAGCTGAAAGTCACGTCTGGCTGCAGATGGGGGTGCCGGGCCCGGTGACTCCCCCACCCCTTGGTAACACCCCCTGAGAGGCACCACTCCACGGTCCTCCAAATATGTGCAAGAAAGGTAGGAAACGTGCACTCGGCACCACAGCCAGTCGTGCTCCAAGGGCCAGTCGCCCCGCTCCGACGTCTCGAGAACAACTGTCCGACGTCCCCCCGTACTATGAGTGGCAGGCAATGGGCTGCCACGCTCTGGCTGCAAAGAGCAGTCCCACTCCAAAGGGGGCATTGTAATTTTTACACACACTCACCTCCTACAGATGAGCTCCTGGCCTCGCTCTCAGGCCTTCTCTGCCCTGCGTCTCCTGGTCTGGTGCCCTTGGGTGACTTGCAGGGTGCCGGGTGGGGATGAGGGGCCTTCTGAACCATTATTTCCTTCAGACAGTTGAATAGGCCTTGCAGGGGGCTAGTCTCTGCCCTCCCGGCTGTGTGAGTATAACATAAACACATTAGTGATTAAACCCTGCCCTCGCACTGTGGGAAGGAGGCTCCACCTCCCTTTGTTTAAAACAAACAAAAGAAAGTTTTTCTTCATGCAGTGTAGTCAACCTGTGGAACTCCGTGCCAGGGGATATTGTGAAGAGGAGGACTTTAACAGGGTTCAAAAAAGAACTAGATTAGTGGTTCCCAAACTTTTCAGCATCACGCCCTCTTTTGATTTTTGAGAAACCCTCACACTCCAGCCCCCCTAAAAATAATAGCAGCAAAATTGTTGAGCAAAAAAAAAAAAAAAAGTTACCCTTTTAAGAACAGAGGCAGGCATTGCCCTTTAGGGCAGAAGCCATTTTGAAGTCTGCCCGGGATGCTCCATCCTCCCCCCCCCCCCCCCCCCCCCCCACCCAGACAGCCCAAGCTGCACAGACCGAGCTTTCTTGGGGGGGATTGATGGGGGAGGTGGGTTGGGTCGCCTTGTGCCCCCCCCCCGGAATTTTTTTGCACGCCCCCCAGTTTGAGAACCTATGAAGTAGATAAATTCATGGAGGTTAGGTCCATTGATGGTTATTAGCCAGGATGGGTAGGAATGGTGTCCTATAATTTTTGATGAAGGGAACTCCAGGAATATGGAAAGTGCTCGAGGACCGCACTCTTCCATATGAATGGAGGCGATGCGGGATCTGGAATGGAGGTTGGGTGCAGAAGGGAGCTTAGGGTAAGGGACTGGGGTGCAGGAGGGAGATTGGAGTCTGAGAGGGAGTTTGAGTGAAGGAGGCGGTTGTGACCTAGGGCAGAGAACTGGGGTGCAGGGGTTTTGGATGTAATCTAGGATAGGAGGGAATTGTGATCTGGGGCAGGAGATTGATGTGCCAGATCTGGGATGGGGTATAGGTGCAAGAGGGGGGCAGAGGGTTTGGATATGTAGAGTAAGGAGGCAGGAGTGGGGCGGGGCAGAGGGTTGGAGAAGGGAAGGTCAGGGGAGCCAGAGGCAGGCTCTGGCCAGGAGACTTACGAGCCAGCAGCCAAACCACCCTGCCTGCCTGCAGAGCTTAAAATGCTTCTCAGCCAGCCAGCCCTTTCTGAATTACTAGTCTGGGGTGTGTGTGTGTGTGTGGTTCTTCCTGGCTGCCTGTTATTCAAACAGGCAGCTCCCATTAGCCAGAAACCAGCCAGTGGGATTCTTCTGGGGGCTGGGGCAGCACCTGAAGTCTTCCCCTTCCCCTCTGGTATTACATTTCTGAGTGGCTTGCGGGGCTGTCTAATTGTGTTCACATGGGGTTCTGCCATCCGGCCCTCAGCTCCTCAAACCTCCCTCTGGTTTCTCTCCAAATCTCACAGATTTTCAGACCCGTGTCATCTCCTGAGTCCCAGAATGGAGCCAGCAGGCCTCAGAGCACACCGAGGTGTGAGGTAAAATCCATCCCCGAGTGTTTGGCTAATAGCACGGCACCCTGCTGCCAAAACCCCACCCCCACAACCAGATGATCTTACACATTTGCAACCCACGTCCTCCCTCTGAGGAGGAGGGCCCGATCCACTGACCCCGAGGGCAGAAGTCGTCTTTCCATGGACCTCTACTCCGCTTCACTGAACCGTACCTTCATGAGAACATTGCCAAAGCCCCAGCTCCACCCTCGAGTCTTCCACATCCCCTCGGGTGCTGCCGGTGGACCAGCTGCTGGTGGAGGTGCTTGGAGAACTGGACCCCCTGGTGAGGTCCGTCAGCCCTGGGGTGGGGGGGCTCTCCGCAGTGACCTCTGTTTTAATTACAGAAACAAAGGCAATTTCAGCCCAAGCTCTGCAGCCAATGGCCCAGCGGCCAGGCCTGAGACAGGACACAGGCTTCTTCCAAATGCCAAGCGGCCAGGCCCAGAAACGAGGCTCGTTCAGAGTTCAGAAAGTCTGAGGCCAAGGGAGGGAAGTGCCCCATCCACATCGCTTCTTTCCCCTTGGGGGCACCTCTCGTCAGGGACCAGCACGCAGAAGGGTGTAGTGGGGAGTATTTGGGTCTCTGACCGGCCTAGCGAGATACGGCCCCTCCAGGCATTCAGGCACAAACACAGTGTAACTCACCCTTCACCTCCGCCCCCTGGCTCCTGGGTTCTGTGCTTCCTTGCGTGCTGGGGCTCTGCGTGCCAGGGTGTCGGGCTCTGCTGATAGGGATTTCCTTCAGGCAGCTTAGCAGACCTCGGAGGGGGTTGTTTTCTGGGGCCACTTCTGTGTTAATATCCAGAAAGAAAAAGACCAGCAGGAGATGCGTGGCCACAGCAGCCCGGAGCCGTCTCTGAGCCCCGTGCCATCTCTAGGTACTCGCACCAAACCCCAGCATGGCTCCTTTCTCTCTTCACACAGACCCACCGCAGCCCGGAGCAGGTGGGATGTACAAGAAGCAGCCTGCGGCACAAGGCCCTGAGATCTGGCCTCTGGGGGCTGCAAGGCCAGGACGGGTTGCAGGTTTCGGGGAAGGGCAGCCCAGCTGGGGTGAGGAAGGGGGGGCTAGGAGGAAAAATGCCAGGTCCAGTGTGGCTGAGCCACGAGGAAGCGACTCCGGGGGTGGGAAGGTGTGAACGAGGAGGAACAGGAGACGCTCAGAGCGGCCCCAAAGGAGTGAGATGACAAATCATCCAAAATTTGGGCTGGGTCGACTCTCTGGACACCAGGAGATGGGTCAGATTGTGGCGACGTGTCCCACGGGGAGGGGGAGACGCCTGGTCTTCCAAGCCACTTCATTACACCCAGATGGGATCCCACCTAGCTCACCCCTTGGGACACAGAGCGGGTCCCTCCCAGATCTGTATCATTCCAGGCCCCCCGGCCCGGCCTTTCCGCATCCCCTCAGACACCCGGGACAGCAGGCGGCTGACCCGGCAGCATTCTTCTGGGGCGGGTCAGCCCACCACGCGACTCGCACAGCCCGACTCGCCCGGGACTCTCCGTCTGCAGGCAGGCTCCTACGCGCAGACCCGTCTGTGCTGCCGGCGGACACGCTGCTGCCCACGGAGTCGGGACGGCCATGGCTACTGACCGAGGCGGCCACTAAACGGCGCTGCAGGCCAAGGGTGGGTGGGACCTCCGCGGTTACGTCTGGTTTAACCAGACAAAGGCAGCATCAGCTCAGCTGCCCCTTAAAACCGAGCTCAGGTTTCAGACCCAAACCAGAACCATGGACGAGTTCTGTGCAGGGTCCGGCCTGCGGCTGTGCTGTCCCTCGTGTGCGGGACCCCACTCACCCTCAGCATCTGCCCTCTTGGAGCCCAGCTCAGCTTCGCCTTCGGCAGCCTCAGCTGGCTCCGCGCCGGCGTTTGAATTCCCAAAGAGAAATTCCGGGATGTCCTTCACCAGCTTCATCAGCGCGCTGAGGTGCAGGCTGCCCTGTTGCGCCCCTGCTTGGGACATGGAGAGAAACGTACCCAGTGCGACTGGTACCTGACTTGAGGAAAGAGTCGTCCATCCATCAGTCCTTGCTTCCTTATCGGAGAGTCATAGAATCACAGAACACTAGAACTGGATCTTGAGAGGTCATCGAGTCCAGCCACCTTCCCTGACGGCAGGACCAAGCACTGTCTAGACCATCCCTGACAGGTGTCTGTCCAACCTGCTCTTAAGGGAGATACCACAACCCCCCTAGGCAATTTATTCCAGTGTTTAACCAACTTGACAGGTAGGAAGTTTTTCCTAATGTCCAACCTAAACCTCCCTTTGCTGCAATTTAAGCCCATTGCCTCTTGTCCTATCCTGAGAGGCCAAGGAGAACAATTTTTCTCCCTCCTCCTTGATACTTGATACTCCTTTTAGATACCTGAAAACTGCTATCATGTCCCCCCTCAATCTTCTCTTTTCTAAACTAAACAAACCCAATTCCTTTAGTCTTCCCTCATAGGTCATGTTCTCTAGACCTTTAATCATTCTTGTTGCTCTTCTCTGGACCCTCTCCAATTTCTCCACATCTTTCTTGAAATGTGGTGCCCGGAACTGGACACAAGACTCCAACTGGGAACTAACCAGCGCAGAGTAGAGCAGAAGAATGACTTCTCGTGCCTTGCTCACATCACACCTGTTAATGCCTCCCAGAATCAGGTTGGCCTTTTTTGCTACAGCATCACATTGTTTCCTTCCTCCCTTCCTCCCTCCAGGAACTCTTACCTTCCCCATCCCCAGTGGGGCAGCCATCCTCTTCGGTCTGCTCCGAGTCCCAGAGCCTGTCCCCTTCTGGGTCACCATCTGGACAGGCCAGTTCTTCCCCTAGAAAGATACCGTGGGATAGTGGCTGTCTCCATGGATG
>JANRFK010006697.1:36805739-36817245 GCA_030068395.1 Apalone spinifera | reverse complement strand
GGAGCTCAGCTCCCCATAACCGAGCAGCTCCCTTGGAACCAATGGGGCTCCAACAATGGACGGTGGACAGGGGCCGCAGGATGGTGGGAGAGGGGAGACCCCCTGGGCCTGGGTTATACCTGCTGAGGGCTGGGCCGGCTGTCAGGTCTCCGCTCAGCTGTGGGTGTGCAGTAGATACTTGACACAACAATCGCTCAGAATCTGGTCTGACCCCGGCCAGGGCAGGCCGCTGGGGGCAGTGGCTAAGCCGCGGTTACCAAAAGACTCACTCACCGTTCACGCTGCCGCCCTCGCTGGCGCATGCTCCCTCTCCAGAGACACAGCAGATCCGGTGGTCAGGAGCCTCCCACTCCTCAGTCAGGGGCAGGAGAGCCAGCGTGGGAACTGGCTGCCCTGGGTGGGAAAAGCCAGACACGGCACAGTGAGCTATCTCAGTCCAGCTGGAGGCCGGGCGAGCAGCAGCCCAAGAGCTCAACGCCACCTCGGCCGAGGCCTGGAGCTGTGCTGGGGCCAGGGAAGAGATGAAGCTACGGAGTAGGACGTAGTGTATCAGGGAATCTGGCGACAGCACAGCTCAGTCAGACGGGAGCTGGGAAGCAAGTCCTGAGCAGATGTGTAGCCAGACCCCTGGAGCCTCATCCATACAATGGAAATAGCGCGAAGGGATGCTTTGAGGGGAAATGTGTTAAAGAATACGAGGTGCTCTTCTACTGCTGTGATGGGGGCCATTCTTGGTCCCACAGACAGAACATGTGTTTTCCACACAAGCAAGAACACACACGGCTGTTACTAAGGTGGTTAAAACACAGCTAATGCTGCAGTGAATGAGAATCGGAAATCATTTAAGAATACCTTATTAGATGCCTCGATCTCATAACCGGGCTGCACTGGTTAAAAACCCAACCTAATTTCGAGGGGCAGTGAAGGCAGCTATACAGACATACTATGTAACAAATAGAAGAAAAGGGAAGTTGATAGTAATGAATATAAATCAGAAGTTAGGAAAACCGATAAGGGAAGCAAAGGCACACCAGGAGAAATCTATCAAAACTAGAGTTAAGGACAATAAGGAGGTTATTAAATATATTAGGAACAAACAGAATCCTGACAATGGCATTGATCCATTATTAGATGGAAATGGTAGAATTATCAACAATAATGTAAAAAAGACAGAAGTGTTTAGTAAATATGTCTATTCTGTATTTTGGAGAAAAACAGGTGATGCAATCTCATCATGTGGTGATGACAGTGCTCTTTTCATTCCACTAGTATTTGTGGAGGATGTTGATCAGAAGCTACTAAAGTTAGACATTTTAAAACCAGCAGGTCCAGATAATTCAGATCCAAGAGTTTTAAAAGAGCTGCCCGAGGCCATTAGTGGACTGTTAATATTGATTTTCAACACGATGTGGAGCACTGGGGAAGCTTCAGAAGACTGGAAGAAAGCTAATAATGTGCAGGATTTTAAAAATGGAAAACAGAATGACCCAGGTAATTTTAGGTAAATCAACCCCTGGCAAGATAATAGAACAGCTAATCCAGGACTTAATGAAAAACAAACTAAAGGTGGGTAATGTCATTAAAGCAAATCAATCGTTTTATGGAAAAGAGAGCCCATCACACTAACTTGATATCTTTTTTTGATGAGATTACAAGTTTGGCTGATAAAAGTAATAGTGTTCACATAATATATTTAGATTTCTGGAAGGCCTTTGACTTGTTAAAGCACAACATATTGATTAAAAAGATAAAACAAAATAAAATTCACCTGGCAGGTGTATTAAAAAGGTTAAAAACTGGCTAACTGATGTCTGAAAATGTAACTGTCCGTGAGGAAACAGCAAAGAGCAGGTCTGTCTCCAGAGGGGTCCGGCGGGAACCCCTTATTAGATGCCCAAGATACCTCAATCTCACAACTGAGGAGGAAGGCTACACTGGTTAAAAACCTAACCTAATTTAGAGGGACAGTGAAGGCAGCTATACAAATCAAAACATAATATGTAACAAATAGAAGAAAAGGGAAGTTGTAGGACCTACACTATTCAACATTTTTATCAATGACCTGGACTTTGGGGAAAATGATCACTGATAAGGTTTGCAAGTGACACACACATGGGGGGAGGGATTGATAATGAAGAGGACAGTCACTGATTAGGAGAGATCTGCATCACTTTGTACGCTGGGGACAAGCAAACAATATACTGCTTAATAGGGTTAAATGTAACTGTCCGTGTAACACTGACAGGCGGAACCAAACCTGGGACCACTGGAGCTTTGTGCATGAGCCGCTACAGCTTGAGCTACAAGCCAGCTGGCTCCTAAGGCTGTAGAGCAAATTCATTCTCTCTCTCTCTCTAAGTGGCCCCAGTGCCACTCCATGGGTTCCTCCCCCAGCAGGTATAGGGGTTGCACGTGTCTAGGATCAGAGCCTGGCAGCCATACTTACAGCCTGGGAAAGCAGAGACTCTGGGAAAGATGTGGGGGTCCTGGTGGCTAATCCACTGAGCAGAAGCCTGTCAGATGATGCTGTGGCCAAAAGGGGTCAAGAGGTGCGTGATGCATAAAGAAGTTATTTTGCTGTCTCTATTTTGGGGCAGGTGCTATGGCCAGTGACACAGGAGATCAGAATAAATGACCCTGCTGTTCCCTTGGGATCTGAGTGTAAACGGGCGGTTTCGTCCTGTCTGAAGAGGCCACTGAAAACCCGTGGAGCTGGAGAGATGTTTACGGACAGCTCCTGCACTTGGCTTGTTGTAGGCAGAGCCCGGATGATACATTCATAACTGTAGGAAGCGCCCGCAGCCCACCATGCGGGGCTGCTCCTTACCAAGCGAGATCAGCAGCTGGGAATTCTCCTCCATCACTTCCTTATGAAGCTCCTTCTGCCATCGCTCCAGGATCGCCCACTCCTCCGCCGAGAACCTGATGGCAACGTCTTCAAATGACACTGGCGCCTAAAGACAAACAGACGGGTCGATCTCAGGCCTGGGACAGGCGCATAGGGGTGCTATACATAAGCATGGCCCATGCCCCTCAGCGCCTTCTGGGGTTTCAATGGGGGAAATGCATTTCCTGCCAATCTCTCATGCAAGCCGTTCCCATGCCCATCACACCCAGACATCGAGCCGGCTCGCTCTCGCTGTCGTCTCTAGGGCAGCTCCCTTCTGAAGCCAGAGCTTGTCTATGGGGCCCCTCTCCTTCTGACTAAACCCCTCCATCCATTGAGACTGGGGCAGCATGAAAACCAACTCTCCCCATCGTAACACCCAGAGGGGCTGGAACAATGCGTAGAGTGGGGACATTGAGAGCCATTGAACCAAAGAATAGAACCATAGAACTGGCAGGGACCTCGAGAGATCATCAGGTCCAGTACCCTGCCCTCATGGCAGGACCAGACAATCCCTGACAGGTGTCTGTCCAACCTGCTCTTAAATATCTCCAGTGAGGGAGATACCACAACCCCCCTCGGCAATTTATTCCAGTGTTTAATCACCCTGACAGGAAGTTTTTCCTAATGTCCAACCTAAACCTCCCTTGCTCCAGTTTGAGCTCATTGCTTCTTGTCCTATCCTCAGAGGCCAAAGAGAACAATTTTTCTCCCTCCTCCTTGTGACACCCTTTTACATACTTGAAAGCTGCTCTCATGTCCCCTCTCAGTCTTCTCTTTTCTAAACTAAACAAGCCCAGTTCTTTCAGTCTTCCCCTATAGCTCATGTTCTCTACATCTTGAATCATTCTTGTTGCTCTTCTCTGGACCGTCTCCAATATCCCCACATCTTTCCTAAAATGCGGTGCCCAGAACTGGACACACTACTCCAGTTGAGGCCTAATCAGCGCAGAGAAGAGCGGAAGAATGACTCCTCATGTCTTGCTCACCACAGTCCTACTTATGCCTCCCAGAGTCAGGTTGGTTTTTTTTTTGCAACAGTCACACTGCCGACTCATATTTAGCTTGTAGGCCACTGTGTCCCCTCGATCCCTTTCTGCCGTGCTCCTTCCTAGACAGTCGCTTCCCAGTCTGTATGTGTGAACCTGATGTACGACGGAAACCACTTCAAGCCACAGTGCAGCAGCACTTTCAGCAACCCTAGATCTAGCCTCTGTGATAACACCCCTTCCGAACAGCCCCATGTCAGACAGTAACATGCCCGCTCAGAGCCACCAGCCCCTCTGCATCCAGAGCTGGAGACGCCCCAGTGCCACGTCCATCCTGCTGCAGTATGGGGACACAGCCACAGGAAAGGTACGGGATGGAAGAGGGCGAGACCCATTTAAAGGGGAAGGCACTTGAAAGACCTGACCGCTCCCAGCCTGCGTAAGCAGCAAGGAAGGGAGAGCAGTGAGGAGCCAGCATGGCTAACGAGTTTTAACGCTTCCAAGCATTAACAATTCTTAGCCCTTAGTGCACAGTTCTGTCCTGTTCAGAACTCTTCATGGACATTGGGTAGCTCACTTCAGTTCTGAAGGGGTGGGGCGGAGAGAGGAGAAAGGCGATGTTTGTTAAAAGGATAAACATCCAGTCAAACCAACAGGGCAAAATGACAAATGGTGTCAAGCCACCCTGAGAGCTTTCTCCGACAGGGTAACAAGCCTTGTGGATGGGGAGAAAATGGTAGATATCGTTTCCATCCATGTGTGGAATAAATTTTTGTATGTGCACCAAGGCGTGTGTAAATGTGCACCACC
Source organism: Apalone spinifera (assembly GCA_030068395.1). NCBI lineage: Eukaryota > Metazoa > Chordata > Testudines > Trionychidae > Apalone > Apalone spinifera. The sequence continues at coordinate 36,812,559 of JANRFK010006697.1, read as the reverse complement.
AGGAGAAACAAAACACCTGGCTGTGGGCACTGTGCTAATCAGCTGAGCAGCACTGGAATCTCTCCTGAGCAGCCGCACAAGCGCCCAGCTTACAGGGAACCCTGACTTTGGTAAGGCGTTTGATACAGTCGCACATGACTTTCTCATAAACAATCCAGAGAAATACAACTGAGATGAAGCTACTCTCAGTTGGGTGCATAACTGGCTGGAAAACCATTCCTACAGGGCAGTTATCAGCAGGGGCGGTGCATGAACTATCCAGCGGCATGGATGGGAGGGGGAAAGAGCCAGCCAGCAGCCGGTGGGACCAGAGTCCCTGGGCATCCAGAAGGCCTGGCATGGAGGGGCCTGGAGCAAGAGTACAGCCCCCTGGCATTCACCGGCAGTGGCTGGGGAAGCTCTCTCTGCTTTTCCGGCATGTCACTCAGAGAAGGGGGCGGGGCTGACCCTGCACTCCCAGCAAGAAGCGGAGCAAGCTTGCTGGTGGCTCAGATTCTGCAGTTTCCGAATCGGAGTCCTGTTCTCTTAACACTTCGGACAGCACGGGCCACACCTCGTCCCTCCCTGACTTTGGAAGCCACTGTGGATTTCTAAACTGTGGGCCGCATGCGGTAGCTACCTTCAGACATCTCCCACTGTGCTTTGTCAAAGCAGTAGTGAAAGCTTTCTTAAAACAAACAGCAGGTGCTGGTGTGTCATTTGAGATTGCTAAATATGAAAGATATGGCAGCAGGCAAGAGAAACAAAGCAGGAGACATACAATGCTTCCTCAAGGAGTTCAGTCAGAAAGTTAATTAGCTTTTTTTTTTTTTTTTTTTAAACGAGCATCATCAGCACGGAAGTATGTCCTCTGAAATGGTGGCTGAAGCAGGAATGGGCATACGGATGTTTTGCTTGTCTGGTAAGTAAATACCTTGCAATGCTGGCTATGAAAGTGCCATGCGAACTCCTGGTCTCACTTTCAGGTGACATTGCAAAGAAGAAGCAGGCATCAGTAACTAGCATAAATGTAAGCAAATATGTTTGTCTGAGCAACTGGCAGAACAAGAAGTAGGACTGAGTGGACTTGTAGGTGCTAAAGTTTTGCACTGTTTTATTTTTGAGTGAAGTTCTGTAGCAAACAAACAAACAAACAAAGCCAGAGCCAGGCCCCCCCCACAGCATCCCCCATCCCAGTGCACTCACCCCACCCTTTGAGCCAGGCATCCCCAGCGCCGGGAGCACCTCTCCCCCTTCTCCCCCCCTCCCCCCCCACAGAGCCAGGCACTGGAGGAACGGGACAGCCCGGTAAGGAAATCTTACTTTTAAAGTCGCTGCTCTTGCCACCCGGCCCGGCCGCCTTGGCTCGCAGCATGTAGAGGGAGGCATCACGTGGCCAGCTCCCGGGTCTCTGCTCTAAGGGTCACGTGGGCCAGAACAGCGAGCACTCTGCTCCCACTCCGGTCCCACCCCCTAGCGTGGCACCTGGCAAGTGTCCCCTCCTGCCCCCCCTTTGCTATGTCTCTGCCGCACTCCTCACTCCCCTGCCCCCGCCAGATGCGGCAGGGGAAAATTGTCCCCACTGGGCTTCCGACCAAGGGAAACAGGAAATACCGGACATTTCACATGTCCGATATTTTTGTTTTTTTGTTTTTTTACCGGACGGGGGACCCGAATAACAGACAAATCTGGGTGAAAACCAGACACCTGGCAACCCTACTAGCGGTGGTGGGGCAACACGGCTCCATGCACTGCACCACCTCCCCCTGGCTGGAACTACAAGTGCTGGGAAGCTCCATGTGTGAAGTTCCCTTGCCTGCAGGCTCTGCCCCCGCAGCTCCCATTGGCCAGGAATTGCAGCCAGGGCTCGAAAAACCCAACACGTCTGGCACCCTCCCTGAAGGCCACAGTTCCTCTGGGCTCTGCCTGGCCACAGAGCGGCAGGGAGCCCTTTGCCTCGCAGGACTCTGCATTCTCCTCAGCAGCCCATGCTCACATCCTGGCCTAGCTGCAATCCTGAGAAATCACCGGGGCCTCTGTGGCTGTCTCTAATCCAGAGGTGCTTGTGCACACGTGCGCTGTGCGGACACGGGAGGAGATGCGTTCCTTGCACTGCCCTCCCCCATGCTGCCGGCTGACACATTTCCCTGTGCGGCGAATGTGCCTCCAGGGAGGACGTGACGTGGACGTGACATAATTAAGCTCGACACGGTGATATTTTCCAAAGATGTAACTTTGTGAAACCTTTAATTCTCTGTGCTCCTTGGCTCTGCTTCCCGTCCAACCTGCGAGAATCATTCACGGCTCGTTCACAGCCTGGCTGTTCCGGTGACATCAATCAAGAGCGAATTAGCCAAGGGCACTGGCATTTTCAGGCACAGGAAGAGACAACCACTTGGCCCTTGTGCAGCGCATTCACCTAGGAATCTCAAAGCATGGGACACGGATGTTTCGGATCAAGTACGCTTCACATCTCTCTGCCCTGGGAAAGAGGCAAGTCTCATTTTAAACCATCACCCCAGGGTGAAAGACACCCATTGCCGGGGCCGGCACAAAGGCCTGTGCACCCCTTAGATCATGTCCACACTAGGCTGAGGTGCGTTTAGAACAGGTGTTAATTAGCACATGTTAAAGGCCTAGTGTAGACAAGATAAGGGAGCCACCTCCCCCCTGCACTGCAATTTATTCCAGTGTTTAACCACCCTGGCAGGTAGGAAGTTTTTCCTTAATGTCCAACCTAAACCTCCCTTGCTCCAGTTTAAGCCCATTGCTTCTCGTCCTGTCCTCAGGACAATTTTTCCTGAGGATAATTTTTCTCCCTCCTCCTTCTAACACTCTTTTAGGTACCTGAAAACTGCTCTCACGTCCCCTCTCAGTCTTCTCCATTCCAAGCTAAACAAGCCCAATTCCTTCAGTCTTCCCTCATAGGTCATTTTTCTAGACCTTTCATCATTCTTGTTGCTCTTCTTCGGACCCTCTCCAGTTTCTCCACATCTTTCTTGAAACGTGGTGCCCAGAACTGGACACAATACTCCAACTGAGGCCTAACCAGCGCAGAGTAGAGCGGAAGAATGACTTCTTATGTCTTGCTCACAACACTCCTGTTCATGCCTCCCAGAATCAGGTTGGCTTTTTTTTGCTACAGTGTCACAAATATAACCACGAACAACCAGAGACTTGTTCTGCAATACCAGCCCTGCTAAGATCTGCTCCAGGGTCTCTTCCCTCATGGCTTCCATATGCTGGCTGACACCATTTGGATCTAGCATGTCCATCACTGCATCTTAGCTAGGCAGGGGATGGGCTGTTTGCAGTGGCTTGTGCCCTCTCTCCCTGCCAGAGAGTCTCCCTTGTGAAAACCTCCCTCCCTCTGCCCACACAAGCTCTATGTGTAACTACCACCAGGCAGATTTGAACCAGGGACCTCTGAAGTGGTAGGACTCTCTACCCGCTGAGCTAAAAGCCAGCTGGCTCCCAGCCCATGCTGTAGAAGTCTCTTGATCTTAGCTGTTGCTGTGGTCTAGGTACCACTTGCATTGCTCAGTAACCACACTAGGGTTACTAAGGTGTGTGGAGTATCAGAGGGGTAGCCATGTTAGTCTGAATCTGCAAAAGTGGCGAGGAGTCCTGTGGCACCTTATAGACTAACCGAAGTGTTGGAGCATAAGCTTTCGTGGGCAAAGACCCACTTCGTCAGAAGCATGTAAGGTGTGTGGGTTACATATGCACTTTCTTTCCCTGTTGCCTGAATGGGATGATGTGACAGACACCCCCCTGCCATGGACATTCAAATACATAACACAAAGGTGCTTTAAGCAAATTATTTCATGTAACCCATTCATCTTCATGTCACGATCCGCTGGTTCTGTTTATCTTACTTTGATGTGTGTATCATTTGTGTGTGCAAAATTAGATCTATGGCATGGGGAGTACTTTGTGGGTTGCAAATGAGAGACATGGAGAGTGTTACCCTGGATGACGTCTTGATGAGCAACTGTTAAACAATCTCTTTTGTCCTTAAGTCTGAGCAGGGGTGGGTAGGGAGTGGCCTCAATTCCTTAACACAGTTTCTCAAGCTGTGGTTCTTGACCCCCCTAAGGGGTTGCAAACAACGTAGAGGGGGGTTGCAGTATCACAAAGTTTGAGAACCCCTGCCTTAACAAAAGGAACAGGAAATCAGAGGCCTTGGTCTTTTGGCTGGGCTGCACCTGAAGGAAGGAGCCAAAGACCCCAAGGTGAGGAGACAGCTCTGGTTTGGGGGGGTCAGCTGGAAAAGAGGGTTTAGGGTGAGTTTGGGTAAGTTTGTACTGAGGTTTCAGTGTAGAATTAGCCAAGCGTTTTCGTTTCTTTTGATTTGTAACCTACTTTGTTCTGCCTGGTCTCACTTATTACCACTTAAATCCTACTGCTTGTACTTAATACAATTATTTTTATTTTCTATCAAACCCAGTGTAAACTGTTACCTGGGGGAGCAACCAGTGTTCACCTTCCCCCAGTCATTGTTAAAGGAGCCTTACCTAATTCTTTGGGGTTTGATCCCATTTGGGGGTGGGATCCCAGGAAGCTGGGCCCTAAATTGGACTCTCCTGGGGCCTGAAGAGGTTCGGTGTCTGTACTGCTTCTCAGGGGGGCAGGGATCTCAGCCGGGGGAGACCAGTGGAGCTGGCACAGCAGGACCGGGCGGTGAGAAGCTCCAGAGAGCGGGAAGGCGAGTGGCAGTGGCCATGTCAGCCCTCTAGGACGCACCCCAAGGGGTCATCTGTGACCGCCCCCCCATCACAGATGATTCCCCCAAACCTTTTTTTAAAAAAGTGGTCCCACATAATTTGGCTCTTGAGCGGATGTTTGCTGCGTTGTATTTAATCGTCCAGCAATAAAAGACCAGAAAGAGAAGTAAGAACATGAATAGTGTGCAACAGGTTAGTGAAGTGTGTTTCGTTTCTCCTTACAGTGGATGGACAAAATTGAGGTTAATAGCCTACTCCTCCTACCAGCTACTGAAGCTACTGTGCCTTTAGCTCAGGAGGTAAAATTGCGGTTTGAACCTGGGACCTTTGGCACCAAAGCAGACTAGCAACCACTGGGAGGGTTATTACAATTCTTATTATGGTAGCGCCTACAGCAGGCATGGGGAAACTAGGGCCCAGGGGATGGATGTGGTCCCCAAATTGCCTGGATCTGGCCCCCAAGACTCAGGGTCCCCCACCCCAGCATTGGGGAACCCATGCTGGTGCTCCAGCTTTCCCCTCCCCTCCCACTGCTGTCCTCCCATGGGGCGGGAGCACACAAAATCTACTAGCCTGGGTCCCCCTAGTCCAGGGCTGGGGAACCTTTTTTGAGTCAGGGGCTACTGACCCACAGAAAAATCAGTTGGGGGAGAAGCAAAAAAAAAAAAAAAAAATCTCTCTTCACTGACATGGCCCCCGAATGAGAAGCAGAAAGACACTCCCTACATTCCCCTCGCAAACCAGAGCCTAGGGGGGCCCAAGCTAGTAGATTTGTGCCCTCCAGCCCAGTGATGGGGCAGCGCGGGGGGCGGGGGGGGTTAGAGCACCAGAGCATGCAGGCTCCCCAATACTGGGGGGAGCCCTGAGTCTTGGGGGCTGGATCCAGGCAAGCATCCGGTCCCTGGGCCTTAGGTTCCCTAACCCTGCCCTTTGGGGACCACGTCAGTGTGTGGGGTTTTTTTCCTTCTCACTTGTACAAGTCAGGGGCCGCTGACTTTTCTGTGGGTCAGTGGTCCCTGACCCTAAAAAGGTTCCCCAGCCTTAGCCTGGAGAATGAGGCTCCCATTGCGCTAGGTGCTGTACAAACATAGGGAAAGCCAGGCCCTGCCCTGAAGAACTTACAGTCTAAACAGAAAAGCCATTCAAAGGATGGGGGAAACAAAGCTGAAGAGTCATACATGCAGCAGGTTAGAGAGAGAGCAGGACAGAACTTGCTCTTTTGAAGAGCAGTCCAGTGCGCTAACCACTAGACGACATTACCTCCCACGGCACAGCAGGGTTTTACTTTGGATACTGAAAGAGCACAAACCCTCGGCAGGTTTTCTCCCGTTTTTTTCCTGCCCTTTTCCAGGCGCGGCGGATGATCTCTGGCCAAGCGCCAGGCAAAGCACCCCGCTCCCCACAAAGTCTCATGCTCCTGCACCAACAAGGTGGCTTCGCGGGCTCCCGGAAAAGCAAGAACGTGTGGAAGGCACTTTGGGTTCTTTGCAACACAAAAAGGCAGCTGGGGGAGGCTGCCCCGGGAGAGGGGGTTTCGCTCTGAGAACGCAGGCGTGCGGCCTGGGACAGCGTGGGGGAGCCAGCCGTGTGCCTAATGGACAGGATCTCCAGGCAGGCTGGTGGACGTGGTAACATTTCTGCCCTGAGTATCTGGTTCCCGGGCAAGGGGCGACCCTGGGTTACTCCACACAGCCCTTGCCAGCCTGCACACGGCTGGGCCAGGCAACCCAAGGAGCGGCTACCTCGCAGCCTCCTGGGATGGGTCCAGCAGGATGCTGCATTCTCCAGGGAGCTTCCGGCCGGAGCCCAGAGAAAGTGCTGTCACCTGGGCATTGTTAGGCACCGAGACCAGGGGAGAAAGTCTCCCCAATTTCTCTTTGCAGCCCTCCTGGTAGGAGCCCCTGCCCCGGGACACCCACCCGGCTCCGTTCTGCCAAGCCCCCCATACCTGAGGGTGGCATCGAAGCATCAAATCCCAGGCCTGGAGAGAGCTCAGGAGGCATGGAGTCCAGCCCCCTGCCCCAAAGCAGGACCAACCCCACCTAAACCAACCTTGCTGCCCCCCGGGGGACCCCCCCGACAGCCGGGCTGCTGGGAGCCGGCTCTCACTGGCC
>JANRFK010006697.1:36791884-36803155 GCA_030068395.1 Apalone spinifera | reverse complement strand
CAGCTTCCTTCCTCTCCTGGCACTGCAGACCATGCTACGCCCCACAAGCAGCCAGCAGCAGGTTCCCAGCCAATGGGAGGGTGGAGCTAGTGCACAGAGGCAGTTAGGGTTGCCAGGTGCCTGGTATTGAACCAGACAGGTTGGTATTTGTGCTTTCTGTCCAGAAAAGAAATTGAGAAAAAAATTTGGGGGGGAGGGGGCAGGAAAAGAGAGAGAACACGGTATTTTTGGTGAAACCATCTAGCATCCCTAGGAGAGGGGCAGTGCACAGAGCCCTGGGCGCTCTCCTCCCTCCCCCAGCAGCTGGACTAGCTGCTGCCACTTCTGGAGCACAGCACAGTCTACAGGGACAGGCCAAGAGCTCCCTTAGCGCCCCCCCCCCAATCCCTCTGCAGCAAGGAGACCCAGTGCCTGACCTTCCATGACCCAGTAGTGGGTTGCAACCCAGAGTTTGAAAACCACTCATCTAATGGTCCTATACCTATTAAACTATGGCACCATGTCATGGCTTTCACCTACATATACCACTATCATCAGGGCTATATTGGGGGGTTCGCAGGAAGGGCAAGATCCTGCTATAATGGTTCAAATACATTAATGAAAAGTAGGTGCAGAGACCCTCTGAGGGAATGGAGGTGCAGCTCTTTCACCTTCTGAGATGGGAAGCGTGTCTAGTATTTCTCCCCCCTCCCGCTCCCTGTCTGGAGTTGTGAAGAGATGATGTCTCCAGGGGTGGTTTCTCTGAGTGGAAGCAGTGTCCCCTAGGTGGAAATATACAATGAGGAGGGAGTCTAAGGGCAGGATGGCACAGTGTTGATTACGGGCTAATCCATGTTTTTTTTTTTAAATATATAAAGTACCCCTTTAAAAAAAATTAAGTATCCCCAGCACATACAGTTTTCAGACTTTTTTACCATTGCAACACATTTGTTTAAACAACTTAATCACAGCAGAGCGGATGATAGTTTTGGGTGTAAAAAGTACAAAAATAAAGCGCTATAAAACATAACAAAAATTCAGTCTTCTCCAAATTTCAGTTGTATGGATGTAGCCCTCAGACTTTGAGTGCTCCTAAGGGTACTCGTACCACTGGCTGAGAAAGTGATCTAGACAAGCCCTACGTCCGGGCCCTTTGGTGGATTCTCTGGTGTTTGGTGAGGGAATCTTTCCGCCGGAAGCGCTTCCCACAGTCCGAGCAGGCAAAGGGCCGCTCGTCCGTGTGGATCCGGAGGTGAGACACCATCTGCTGCTTCTGCCGAAAGCATTTCTCACACTCCGGGCAGGCATAGGGCTTCTCGTCTGTGTGGATTCTCTGGTGTCTCTTCATCTTCTGCTTCTCCCTGAAGCGGAGCGGGCACTCGGGGCAGCGGAAGGGTTTCTCGTCGGTGTGGATTTTCTGGTGTATCATCATCTCCTGTCTGCGTCGGAAGCTTTTCCCACAGACAGGGCAGGTGTAGGGCCTCTCCCCGGTGTGGATCCGGTGGTGCAGCACCAGCTGCTGCCGCTGGCTGAAGCGCTTCCCGCAGTCGGCGCACTGGTAGGGCTTTTCCCTAGCGTGCACTTGCCGGTGCGCCTGGAAGTCCTGCTGGTGAGCGAAGACGGCCTTACACTTGGAGCAGGAGAAGAGCCGCCCTTTGGCCTGTTTCCCCTCAGGGCCTCCCTCTCTTCTGTGTATTTTCTCGTGGACCCGGAGTGCCTGCTTCCAGCGGAAGCTCTTGGCGCACTGTGGGCAGGAGTAGGGCCGCTCCCCCGTGTGGATCCGGCAGTGGGACACCAGCTGCTGCTTCTGCCGGAAGCTCTTGCCGCAGGTGGTGCAGGGGTACGGCCGCTCCCCTCGGTGCATCTTCTGATGGGTGCAGAGGTTGGCGGTCTGGCTGAACCGCTTCCCGCAGTGAGTGCACAGATAGGGCTTCTCCCCCGTGTGGATCCTCTGGTGCCTCCTCAGGTCCTGCCGGAGCCGGAAGCACTTCCCACACACTGGACACCTGTTTGGATCCTTTATCTTGTGGGTCCGGCGCTCGTGCCTGCTGAGGCCTGTCTGTCCCATGAAGCTGCATTCACAGATGCGGCATGTAAACAGGCTCGGTCTCATTGTTGGGCTCTCCTGCGCCAGAAGCCTCAGTGGTTCCTTGTCTTCCCTTTCACATTCCTTTGGGGGATCTGGCTCACTCCCTGCCAAGATCCCCTGCAGCCTCAGGGTCTTGTCCTGAGCAGGACGAAACCTGCCGGAGTCTGCACATTGGAAAACTCTCTCATCCAACCTACTTGGTAAAGTCTTTTGTGGCTTCAGGGTCTCGGGATCTTTCACCTGCTGCTGCTCCTCAGCTCGGCTCGGGCCTGTGCCATCTGCAGAAGAGAAGCCAGGCATGACATGCTGACAAAGTCACCACTCCCCCACTGTGGGGGGAGGGTTCCTAGGTCAGACTCATCTCCCCCGCCAAGACATGGGGCACCCTGACAAAGGTCAGTTGGGAGCCAATGCTTAACACAATTGATAGTAAAGACACAGAGAAAGATCTCGGGCCACGAGAGGTTAAAGAATCTGCTCTGTTCTGGCCCAGCCCCCCACCGCAGTCCTGACTCCAACCCATGTCTGGCCATGGCTCCATACCTGGCACTGGCCTCATTCCTGGCCCTGGTTCTGGTCCCACACCCACCCTCCGCTGCAGCCCCAATCTCAGTCCCCTTACCGCTGTGCGCCACCCCTTCCACCTCCCCCCAGGAGCCACAGCCCTGCCCCCAGCCCTGATGAGCGGGGGGGAGGAGAGGCAGACAGGGACAAGGGAGGGCATGATACTAAAAAGTTTGGGGGACCACTGTCCTCGGGTATTTAAGGACCCAGCTGAAGCACTCATTAGGGATTATCTTTGAGAACGTCTGGAGGGAGGGCGAGCACCCAGAGGGCTGGAGAAAGACAAACCTAGCACTAATTTTTAGAAAGTGGGAAAGGAGGGCCTGGGAACAATAAAGGGTGAGCTTAATGTCAATATCCAGAAAGTTAGTGGAACAAATTAACAACCAGTTAGTTTGTTCACCCCTAGAGGATAATATGTGTTGGCAGGCCTGCTTACAGGGGGAAAGCCAAGGGAACCACTGTCCTGGGGCCAATGTTCCCTCTAATCTTTTTCCATACATGTGCTGATTTTTCAGTCCATGTATGGAATACATTTTATGTGCACTAAGGCATATGCAAATGTGCACCACCACTAGAAACAGAAAACCTAGCTGTTTTCTGCTAATCAGCTGGCCCACATTTCAATTTCTCCTGAGTGACCACACAGCTTACAGGGAACACTGCTCAGGGCCCAGCAATTCAAAAGGGCCTGGGATCCCAGCCGCTGCTGGTACTGCACAACTTGGGCACTTGTAAATCACCACCGGAGCCCTGGACGGTGTGCTCTGGGCAGCACTGAAGGGCTGGTGAAGGGAGGCTAGGTGCTTGGATGCCTTCCACCCAAGGCCCTGCCCCTTCTGGGAATACAGAGCTGCCCCAACTACCTTGCCCAGGTCTGAATGTAAACATCCAATCACGTCAAGCCAATCTTATTGCCTTCTTTGGCAGGATAGTGGATAGCAGGGAAGCACTAGATGTGATAACCCTGATGTGAGTAAGGCTTTTGACACAGTCCCACATGACATTCTCATACAAAAAACTAGGGAAACACTGTACAGAAGAAGTTACCATAAGATGGATTGCATAACGGGTTGCAAAACTGAACACAAAGGCTATATCTACACTATAGCAGAAAGTCAATTTAAGCTACATAAATCCAGCTACGTGAGTACAGTAGCTAGAGTCAACTTATCTTAGGCTGAGTTACTACAGGGTCTACACTATGCAGGATGGATGGGAGAAACTCGCCCATCGACCTCCCTTACTCTTCTCATTCAGGGTAGGTAATGCGGTTGATAGGAGAGCGATCTGCGGTCTACTGAGCAGATCTTCACTAGACCAGCTACATCAATTGCTGATGGATTGATCTCAGAGCACCCATCCAGGCTGTAGTGTAGATGTAACCAAAGAATGGTTATCAATGGTTCGCTGTCGAAGTGGGAGGTTATAGTAAATGAGGCTCACAGGGGGCTGTTCTGTAGTTTTATTCAGTGACTTGGATGATGGAGTAGTAAAATTTGTAGACTTGTAAAATTTGCAGATGAAATCCAGTTGGGTGGGGTTGCAAGCACTTTGGATGACAGGATTAGAATACAAAGTGATCTTGCTAAATTGAAGAACTGGTCTGAAAGCAATGAGACAGCATCAGCAAAGAGACGTGTAAAGCACTACACTGAGGAAAACAAATCAAATGCACAAATACAAAATGACAAACACTTGGCTAGGTAGCACTACTGCAGAACATGGAGGTTAGGGCCATCAATGGCTATTAGCCAGGTTGGGTAGGAATGTGTCCCTTGCCTCTGTTTCTCTGGAGGGGAGGGATCACGTGAGGATTACCTGTTGGGATCCCTCCCTCTGGGGCATCTGGTATTGGCCACTGTCAGCAGACAGGACACTGGGCTAGATGGACCTTTGGTCTGACCCAGTATGGCCATTCTTATTTAACAGGGTCTTGTGGCTATTTGGGATCGCAAAGTGAATAGGATCCAACAATAGGACAGTTGCAAAAATAGGCTAGTAGCATTATGGGGCATAAGAACAAGAGGGTCTCATGTAAGACATGGGAGGTCATTGTTCTACTCTACTCAACACTGATGAGGTCTCAGTTGGAGTGCTATGGCCAGTTCTGGGTGCTGCACTTAAGGAAAGAGGTGGCCAAACTGGAGAGGGCCCAGAGCAGAGCCACACAAATGATCAAGAGATTTAGAAACCTTGCCCTCTGAGGAAAGGTTTAAAGAACTGAATGTGTTTAATCTAGAGAAGAGTCTGAGGGGAGATATGAAAACAGTCTTCAGATATGGCTAGAGTTGTCAGAGGGTGGTGACCAATTATTCTCCATGTCCCCCGGGATTGGACAAGAAGTATTTATATGGCAGCAAGGGAAGTTTAGGTTGTTTGGGAGGGAAATGCTGTGTTAGTCTATATCTGCAAAAACAACAAGGAGTCCCGTGGAACCATAGAGACTAAGGCTAGCTAAGCACTAGAACAGGCAATGGAGGAAGGCTGTGAAATCCCAGTCCCTGCTGGTTTCTGAACAGGATGGACAAATACTGGCTGTTAGGGATTGTCTAGATGCCCCTGGTCCTGCATTAGTGCAGGGGAGGTGGTGGACTAGATAATCAGTTCTTTTGAGCCCTACATTGCTATGCTCCTAAGGCTTTTGGAAGGGGGGGCTGCTCCAGAGTAATTGCTTTGAGAGAGGAACAGGAAGGGCTGCAGGTTTGTGGAGAACCTGGGTGTCGAGACAGGAGGTGAAATTCAGCGGAGTGGCACCAGCAGGGAGTTGGACCACAGTGGTTTGGTTTAACCCTTAGGACAGGACAGAAAAGGCAGCCATTTTAAGGGACTCTGAGGCATGCGGGAAATGACAAAGCCAGCAACCAGGAAGGCCTATATGGGAGTAGGTGTCGGGACAGTCTGACGCTGTAGAACTGGTTGGGAATCTGAGCTGGAGCAAGATTTCTGCCCGAACTCCAATTAATCCTGGCTCAACATTTGGGCCAGGAGCCAGCCAGCTGGTGGAGGGAGTGAGCTGGGCATATGTGTTTGTGGGTTTGACACTTGTCAGAATAGACCTGCCTCAGAAGACAGAGACAGAGACTAGTGCAGCAGTCTATGATGGGCGCGCGTCTCCAGCTCTGGGATCGAGAGAGGAGGTCCGAGGCGGTTTAGATTCGAATGACTCACCACACAAGGCGCTTTCCTCCTGCCGATCGATGACCCACGGCTCTTCCCCGCGTTCCATCCGGGCTAACACGTCAGGCTTGGGGCCCACACGGCCTGTTTGTGGGGATGTAGATCAGAGGAGGTCATGGTTTGGGACGCCAACCCCGGAATGCTTGTTACAAAGCCGTGTGAATGGTTTGACACCAGTTCCCTCCCTTTGCTAGTGGCACCAAGAATTAATGGATTTAAAGCATAGAAATCAACAGATTTCCCCTTCCATCATCCAGCTGCTCCTTAGAAATGGATGCACCACACTTTACAGTATGATCCCAATTATGTCCCTCCCTTGCCTCTAAATTGCTTTAAAAAACCCAAACTTTGTTTACAGCCCATGCCTCCACTGTAAGTTTGAGGCCCGTCCTCTGAATTATAGGCTTGCAAGAAGTTGTGGCAGCAGCTGGCATGGGGTATGTAGCGTGAAACTGTTACACCTTTGTATGCCACCTTTAAGTTTCCAAGACCTTTGCCCCCTGAAGGTGAGGCAGCCAGTTTACTATCACACGGTTGCTGCAGATGGTTAGAGAAGAAAGGCATACGCTTTGCTCTCAGAGACTTTTACTTTTCTTCTTTCTTGTTGCTGTTTTCCTTTAATCTAAACTACACATAATTTTGGAGTAAAGCAATATAGTTGCTTTTTGTGTGGACACAGAGCTGGAAATAGAAAACAGGAACAAAGATGTTCAGGTTTTGGGGTTTTTTTTTTTTTTTTTTTAAAAACCCTCTTTAGGGATTTACTGCAACATTTCCCAGTGACCTAGGAAATGCATGAGTGGATGTGGGCTGCACCCTGGTGTGTCTGCACTGCAGGGCTTAACTCGAAATAAGTTACACAAATTGAGCTACATCAAGGCTAAGTCTAGACTGCAAGCCTCTTTCGAAAGAGGCTTTTTCAAAAGATGCTCTTTTTCAAAAGTATCTAGACTACAATCAGTATTTTCGAAAAAGCAGCTTGCTTTTTTGAAAGAGCACCCAGGCAGTCTGGATGCTCTTTCGAAAGAGCACAGTTTGCGTTACATAGCGCCTTTTTTCAAAAGCACTTTCAAAGAGAGGCGTTATTCCTCGTGAAATGAGGAATACTGCCATCGAAAGAAAAGCCACGTTCTTTCGATTTAATTTCGAAAGAACGCGGCTGTAGTCTAGACGCAGGTGAAGTTTTTTTCAAAAAAAAAAAAAAAAACCCTGCAGTCTAGACACAGCCCACTTGCGTATCTTACTTCGAAATAGCTTATTTTGAAATAGGGAGCATCTACACAGCACTTATTTTGAAATAGAACACTCTTCCTCCGAGTTCTGTAACCCCCATGGTATGAGGAATGTGGGGAGTCAGAGTAAGAGGTCCTCCAACTTGACACTATTTCGAAATAACTGCCTGCTGTCTAGACACAGACTAAGTTATTTCAGAATAGCACTAGTTATTTTGAAATAGCGTTAGAGTATAGACATACTCTTAAAGTGCATGGATGAATTTTGCAAAGCTCATAGGGTACATCTAGACTGCGTTGCTATTTTGGGATACTGGAAGTAATCCAAAATAGCATCGCTGCGTCTTTAAACACTCCCACTATTTCCCAAAATAGCAGGTGCACTCTTCTGGTGTTCCTGTAACCCTCGGGTAAGGGATTTGTCGGAAGAGTGCTTTATTTTGAAATGGGCCGTCTACACCGCACCAAATTTCAAAGTAAGCTCTTTTGACTTAGATTGGGAATAAGCTAGGCAATTTGCAAAAGACGGGTGCTGTCAAGACACACCCATACAGTATAAGATGAAAATGGACCCTTACCCAGGGAAATAAGATTGTCATAATGCTCTTTCATCACGTCCCGGTAGAGCTTCTTCTGCCATTCTTCCAGCATCTCCCACTCCTCCTGGGAGAAATAAACAGCAATGTCCTCGAATGTCACCTGGAACCAGAATCGCAAGCATCACTCAGCACCATCTCAAAGTAAGTACCAACGTGGGAAGAGCATGTAGGCATCCTGGCTCCCAGACCACGGCTGTGACCCCTATACTACAGCAGGCCATTATTTTGAGAGCTTGAGAAAGTGTAACCCTCACCCATGGAGAGGCCCTCAGACCACTTCAAGAGAAGAACGAGTGCGCTCTACAGCCCTAGCTGAGAGCCAGCTGGCTTGTAGCTTTGAACCATATTGCTTTTACAATATGCTCTCTTCTCCCCTGTGAGACTGGAGCCCTGTTATGCTAGGCACGATCCAGACAATCCCTATACTAGAGATGTTAATCTCGTTTAATCAGTCATCGCTTAACCGATTAAGCAGGATCCTAGGGGCAGGTCCAGACTTGGGTGCAGGCCACAGGCACTGCAATTAAAGGGTTAGGCAGGGCTGCTGACAGAACAGCCAGGCCCCTGGGGAGAGGTTGTGTGTGGTGTGTCCGTCCCCAGAAGGGCAGGAACTCAGGTGGAAGGCGTGGAGCAGAAGACTGACAGAGGACATACATGGCCATGGAGGACAGCTTCAGTTACCCCTGTGGCCCAGCACTGCTGGCCCAGAGAAGGAGGCAGAGACCCACATGTGCTCTACCTATAGGTGAGGGGGCACAGTGCTCCCCTCCCGCCCACGTCTCCATCCCCCAGCCACTCTCACCAGGTGGCAGCCAACAGCAGCCCAACATTCCAGGGGCTGGAGGACACAGAATGAGGGGGCAACGCAGCCACAAGTGGCACTTTCCCACTTCAAAGTGCAGCTTTTTCCTGCCGGCTGTGCAGCTTGCGGGCTCTCCATCCCCCGGGTGCCCTCCTCCCCTGCAGTGCGCAGCCACAGCCAGCCAACACAACGTGTTCTGTGTAAGCCCTCCCCACCCCATGGCTGCTTTCCCACTTCAAAGTGCTGCTTTCTTCCAGCCGGCTGTGCAGCTGCCCCATGTCCCTCTGAAGCCTTCTGGCCTACGTTTGTGCTGCTCGCTGCCTCCTGCTGGCTCTCCTGAGGCTGCAGCCGAGCCTCCCTGCTCTTCTGCCCCCCCACAGCCTTCTCTGGAGAGAGACTGCCCCTGCACAGCACAGCCACCCCGGCAGAAGAAAAAGGGGTGCTAGACCACCCGGCCATGGGGGAGGGGGCTGGACCATCCGGCTGTGGGGGCCCCCCCATGTTGTTGGGAGGACCTGGGCCAGGGCACCATATGTTTCATTGCAAATCCACCTCAGGCCCTGACACCCAAAAACCAACTGGCCGATTCCTTACACAGAACAAGTTAAGGGCCCGGCTTTGCTCCCACTGTTGCCAATGGAGAGTTTCATTGTTTCAGTAGGAACCCAGATTCCAGGGACTGAAACAAAGATGATTCACTTAAACCACCCCTTCCCCAGCCAACGCCCTCTGAGCAAGGCCCTTGGCGGTGTCAACATTCAGCCCTTCTGGCCTGCTCCTTAGCAGACTATTTCCTGTGGAAAGTGGCTGATGGGGACCCGTCAGGTCCTGACTGGAGTCCACGGTCACTTTCCAGCAGGATGCTCCGACAGACCGATCTCCTTGCGAGGAGCTGTCAGGCAGCTGCGCGGAGAAAAATGGAATCTGTCTCTTAATAAATGAAGACTAGGTTAGGTGGGATTCAGTGGTCCACATTCAGACCCGGCTTGGCGCAGGGTAACTGACAGATGAAGTGACACCCGCTCAGAATATGGCCTGTTGTCTCACCTCCCGCAGCATATTTCCTGTTTCCTACCTGCTGCATGGCCCCAGAGGGCTTTTCCTCTTCAGCTTCTCCTTCCTGCATGGTGTCAATCCGATCCTCACCGCTGCAATGGTTGGATAATTCTCCCTGGAGTCTGAGGCACACGCCAGCAAGTGCTGGCTGCTATAATCCTGAGTCTCAGGCAGAACCAGGCATTGCTTCCGTCCCAGCCCTGCGACTGTAACCTGATAAGGGAAGTAGAGCAAGCCAGAAAGTGATCTTACTCCCAGAAGTCCACGGGGCAGATCTGGGATGTTTCAAAGACCGGAAAAGGCCCTTTATTACAACAGAAGAGCGATTGGCATTCAGGCGTATGACAGTGGCTCTCAGCTAGGGGGTACATGTACCCTTGGGATATGCAGAGCTCTTCCTGGGGGTACCGAAACTCCCCTAGATATTTGCCTGGGTTTACAATGGGCTAGAATAAAACACCCTCATGAAGTCAGCACAAACTAACACGTCACACCGGCAATGACTTGTTTACACAGCTCTCTATACTAGTCACTGAAAGACAATATTTAAATGCCACTTGATTTATTTTGTAATTTCATGGTAAAAAGGAGGAAGGAAGCATTTTTTCAGTCACAGCATACAGCAAGCCTTCTGAGTTCCTCTGATTTTATAAGCAGACTTTTTAAATGAGGCGTAACATCAGAACACACAAGACAAACCAGCCTTTTGAAAGTAGTGTGGAAGGGCTGCAAGCTGCTGGGGGTAGAAATCAGGTCTCGCTGGCTGCAGCGAGGGCTAGGGGTTTGAGAGCTGCCAGGGGGGCAGGTCCAAAGATTCACACCCAGCTGCAGCCGTGCAGCAGATAAGGAGAGCTCGCAGGGGAGGGGGAGAGCTGAGAATCATGCAAGCAGATGCCTCTTGTGTTAGAGACAAGGAAGGGGAGACGATATCTTTTACTGGGCCATCTTCTGCTGGGGAGAGAGACAAGCCTTCCTGACAGCATGAGCTCAGAGGAGACAGCGTGAGCCCTGCATGCAGAAGAAGAGGGTGTGTATGGGACAGTCATGAACTGTTTCTGCATTCAGCCTTGCAACACAGCCTGTGGCATACCCCTGTGCTTAGAAGCAATGGGCATACCCCCTGGAGCTTTGGGAGAGCTAGGGCCCCAATTTCTTCCCCACCCCTTTAAAGAGATATGACACCTGCTTCTCCTGGAGTGGTGGGCACAGCCTGGCCCTTAAAGTTACACTGAATTATGAACTAGCCGGCCTGAGCTGGTGATGAGCTCACCCTCAGCTCAGCAGTGTTTCTATAAGGCACATGGTCCCTTAGGAACACCACATCCTGGCATTTCCATAAATCACAAGGATTGTCCTAGCCAGCAGTAGCCAGGACCCTGTTGTTTACAGGAAGAAATCAGACCTGAAAGGGGAAGTGGGAAACACAAAGCCCCTGCCAGCTCTTTAGCAGGGTCAGTTACAAGGTACCTGTGCAATGGTCTCTAGATCAGACAACTAGTTGATGGTCTGTAGCCCGTTATGGGGGCTCATGGAGGGGTTCCTTCCCCCCCAGATCAGTGGGTGGCTCCTCCACCCACTTCCACAGCACCCCTGTGAGTCCTAGACCCCACATCAACAGTCCATTTGGGCCAGCACTTGGGTCCCAAGCCTGAACTCAGGTTGGAGTGGCAAGCAAATGGAAAGTCTCTCACCCAACTTCTAGGCAGGGTAGCCAGTAATTAAGCAATCTCTGGTCCAGCCTTGGGGCAAGGCAGGCAGCAGGGCCGGATT
>JANRFK010006697.1:36778297-36789083 GCA_030068395.1 Apalone spinifera | reverse complement strand
CCTGTCCGCCTCACCCTCCGCCCTGCTGCCTCTCCATCAGAGGCAGCAGGTGCAGAGGTGGAGGGGGCACACAGCTCTGTGGATCCAGCATTCATGGGGAGCCAGCTCCTGCCCTCTTTGCTGCCTCTGACACAGAGGGTGGAGGAGTGTGTGTAGTCACAAATAATCAGTAAGCCCAGGCTTATTGGTTAATTGTGTCTTCAGCTATATGTTGACATCTCTAATTCTGCGGTCCTCGCTCAGGCAAAACTCCCAGTGACTTCAGTGGGTTTCACCTGGTCAAAGAGTACAAGATCAGCCCCTGAGCTGACTGGTAAAACCTTGGATGCTAAATGGGGAGACTGCCCCATCAGAGGATTTTTATTTGGTTCTGCTGCCCTTCCCTCCCCGACAGTGCCCCACCAAATTCTCACAACCCCCACAGCGACAGCCGTTTTACAATGGCTCTGTAGGCTCTGGTTAGTCAACAAGCCTGAATGCGATTGGCTGAATGATTTTGATGCAATGTCCGATTGGTCAAATGCTAAACATCTGGTGTTGGTGAGGGACTGGCTTCAGGAATCACTGGGTAATTTTATAAATTTCTTACTCCGACTCCTGCAAACCTTATTGTATGAGGAATAAGGGAAGTCGGAGGAAGAGTGCTCTATTTTGAAATAAGTGCTGTGTAGACACTCCCTATTTCGAAGCAAGATACGCAATTGATGTAGCTCAGTTTGCGTAGCTTGTTTTGAGTTAAGCCCTGCAGTGTAGACGCACGCTTGGTGTGTTATGTGAGAGACCCCTGGAGGGGAAAAAGGACACTCTTCCTGCCAGGAGAGAACCAAAACCATATTTTCTCCTCCTCTCAATCCATGCAAAAAGACAAAACATAAAGGTCCATCATTTTTCTTAGGTTCTGCTGTGGAAATCCATATGAATGTGCTACTGCAGCACATCTGAATAATAACTTCCTGTGATTTCAGGTCCCCATGTCAGTTGCTGATTTCTCAGTCAGATTCACCCGGGAGGAGTGGGAGATCTTGGAGGAATGGCAGAAAGAGCTGTACTGGGACGTGATGAAAGAGAACTATGAGACACTGATATGGCTTGGTAAGTGACTGTACATTAATGGGGAGCTGTCATTTCTGAGTGGCTTTGAGAGTTTGTTCCACTCAGCAATGCTGACTTCAGTTTCCAGGGCTGCCTTTTACTAGAGGATTAAAAGGAGGGGGTTAGGACTCAGAAGATCTTGGTCCTAGTCCTGGCTCTGCCACTGGCTTGCTGTGTGACCATGGGCAATTCACTTCACCACCCTGTGCTTCAGTTTCCCTGTTTGTAAAATGCAAAGCACTTCCCAAAGAAGGTCAGCATCATTATTCCAATGAGACCGACCTCCTTTGTTGCAGCACTTTGAAATCTATGGGTGCAAAGCAGCCTACGAGTTAGGTCTTGTTGTTTATCCACAAACCAGGGGAGCAGCACCATTGCCTGCTTCTCACATTCTGTACCAACGTTGTCCCACCTTTCCAGTGTGAAAACATCCTGGACAAGAGGGTATTCGTGGTCCCTGCCTAGCCACTGGTGTCTTGAAGATCTTTTGTTTTGCATTAATGAGGGGCTACCTCGTCTAATTTATCTTTAAACTATCCTCTTACCAAACAGACTTCCCTCTTGTTAACAGAGACACTTTTGTAGTCCGTTTTCATAAATCAGTGTCTATAATTGATACGTTCGCATTGGCCACTTATTCCCAGGAATAGCTTCCTGTCGCGTGAGCTCAGCTCACTCCACCTGCCTTATTGCTGGCCCAGGAGGCTCAACCTACCGTCTGAAAAATCAGGCGGTGTTTTTGTTGCTAGCAGTAAGGATCTTGGAAAGGGGTTTAACGGGTTATTTTGTTGGGAATCCATGTGGCAGAAAGATGTGCAGCTTTGCTTGCCCGTATGTACAATCTGTTAGCTCTTCAGGGGTGACAACAATAAAACAGCGTGGAATTCATTGCCACAAGACGTCATTAAGCCCGAACACTTGACCGGTTTCCATAAAGATTGGATAATGAGAGAGTCTGTTGTTACAGCGATAAAGATTTAAAAAGTAGTTTGGAAGGAACTGAAACCCTCATGCTTCCAGCATTAGCCAGCCTTTCATTGAGGGAGGAATGGTAGGATTTTTTTCTCCCTGTGGGCAGGTTATTCCAGAAGTGCCTAGTGTAGGGCGTGTCTTACCTTGCATTGGGCCTGGTGTGAATGTGCTTTGTAAAGGGCTTCACGCACCACAGATAAGCCCCCTTGTGGGAATTAGCTTTCACCCTATCCGGTGCCCCTGTTGCCAACTGCTGACCTGTGGTCCCTCCCTCTCTCCATGACTCAAAGTGCTGCCTATTTGTAACTTGGCCTTCCGGCTGCCTCACTATACAGTCCCGCTTTGCTGGGGACCAAGGTCCCACGGGACGAGCTGTCCAGATGCTGCCTCAAATGGTCTCTGTTCCACCTCTAGGTCCTGTGTCACTTCCCAGTGGTTGTGGGGTGGCCCAGACTCTCTTAACAACTCTAGGGACCCTCTGACTAGAAGTCCACATCTGCTCAGTCCCAGTTAGTGTTTGCCTGGGCTCCTTCCTACCCCACTTTTGTCGCCTGACCTATCTTTGGGTTTACTGTTGGAGCTTCCTCTGTTCCTCATGGCAACTTCACCCCTAGTCTCTTGCCAGGCTCCTAGTTCAGAGCAGGAAAACAGACATGGAGGCTAAGTGAGCTTCTGAAAGCCGCAGAGGGAGTCTGGGTCAGAGTCAGGATTAGCAGTCCAGGGGGCCTGTGTCCTGGCCTACTAGTAGGCAGTCCTCCCTGGGAAGCAATGAAAAGCTGACGTCCGTATGAAAGGTTTGCTGTACAGCCCTTAGCAGAATGATATGACAGCCGAGGGCCGGCTCTGTCTGTGTCTGATTGTTTGTAACATGCAGGTTGTGAGACACCAGAACTTGCCTTCCTGCTGCTGCCTGAGGAAGAAGGAAAGCTCTGTGTGGAAGGTGCCTCAGCCAGGGAGACAATGGCCCCTGTGTCTGTGGGTGAGTATGTGAAATGACAGTGGGAGAAAAGAAACGCCCCATAGCGGAGGAGAGCTGGCTGAAACGTTTCAGGCCCAAAGGTTCTGTTGCAGAAATGGAGCCTTGCTTTGAAAGATAGTTAAGTCCAAAGCAGACTGTGAAGGGCTTCCGAAGGATCTCTCAAAACAGGTGGCTGGGCAACAAAATGGCAGATGAAATTCATGCAAAGTAATACATATTGGAAAACATAATCCCAACAATATGTCTATAATGAGGGGCTAAATTAGCTGTTACCACTCAAAATTGAAATCTTGGAGTCATTGTGGATAGTTCTCTGAAAACATTAATTCGGTATGCAGTGGCAGTCAAAAAAGCGAACAGAATGTTATGAATCCTTAGGGAAAGGATAGAGAATAAGACAGAATATCTTATTGCCACTGTATAAATGCATGGTATGCCCACGTCTCAAATACTGCATGGCAGCTGTGGTCGCCTCAGCTCCAAAATGATATCTTAGCATTGGAAAATGCAGAAAAGGGCAACAAAAATGATTAGGGGTATGGAACAGCTGCCGTATGAGGAGAGATTAATAAGACTGGGACTTCTCAGCTTGGAAAGAAGTCTAAGGGGGGATATAATAGAGGTCTATAACATTATGACAGGTATGGAGAAAGTGAATACATTATTTATGCCTTCCCATAACACAAGAATTAGGGGTCACCAAATTAAATTAATAGGTAGCAGGTTTAAAACAAACAAAAGGAAGTATTTCTTTACACAATGCACAGTCAACCTGTGGAACTCCTCGCCAGAGGAAGTTGTGAAGGCCAAGACTATAACCGGGTTCAGAAAGAGCTAGGTAAATTCATGGAGGATAGGTCCATCCATGGCTATTAGCTGGGATGGACAGGGATGGTGTCCCTCGCCTCTGTCTGTTAGAAGCTGGGAATGGGCGATGAGGAATAGATCACTTGATGATTTCCTGTTCTGTTCATCCCTTCTGGGGCCCTGACATTGGCCACTGTCGGCAGACAGGATATTGGGCTAGATGGACCTTTGGTCTGATCCAGTGTGGCTGTTCTTATATTCTTAAGTGAAAAATCTTGAAGTGATGTTAAAAAAATTACTGACATTGTTATTGTCAGGGCTCGACAAACCGTGGCGAGATCTACTCGCCAGGCCCGTACCGCGCATGCGCCAGACCAGCACTGTGCATGCGCACAGCACCGGTGAATGGGGCGAACGGTTGAAATCTACTTGCTATGGGCGAGTAGAAACAGCAATTTGTCGAGCCCTGGTTATTGTGCTCCAGGCTTGAAAAAAAAATAAATCAGAAAACGATGTTTTGCTAAAAAATTAGATTAATTTTGGGGAAAACCCCACAAAACACAGGACAGGTTTAAATCCTATGAAACGGAAATAGTCTAGAAATTTGTAGCAAAACTTTTTAACCAGCTCTAGTTTTAAGCCAGAAAACCTGCTTCATCTTCACAGGCAGCTTCATGTGATTCTGTCAGCGAAACGACCATGACCTGCCAAGGTGTGGTATATTATGGTACAGTAGTTGTAGTTAGTGACCTCGTGCATACGATGTAGTTGTGTGTCTGCGGAATAAGGATCAATCTTCTCTTAGATTCATGGATTCCGAGGCTAGACTCAGGCTAGACTGTTGTGATCATCTACGCTGCCCTCCTGTGTAACACGGGCAAGAGACCTGTCCCCTTATAATTCCTTTTACAAATAACATCCCATTCTGATTTAAAAACGTAGTGATGAAGAATCCGCCATGACACTTAGTAAATAGGTCGAGTGGTTAATTACTGTTGCTAGCTCCCTGTTTTATATATGGGCCCCTTCGGAGTTCAAGGCATGTCTGCGTTTCAGATGAATATGGGAAGGCACTTCTAGGAGAATTAAATCTAGTCAGGAAACACAGGGGAAGCTGCGCTCTTCTGGGTGTCTAATGAGAGGTGCGCTGTTTCCTTCCAGTTGCCGAATGCCTGGGTGCCAGTGGGAAAGCGGAATCGGAGGCCAATGAAGTGGAAATCCAAATGGCTGAGCATGTCCCTTTGTCTGCGGTGCAAAGCCCCGTCTCTGAGAGCAACACTTCATGTTTGCGCAATGGGCTCCGCACGGCCTCCCATGCTGCTGTCCGCACCGTCGATGGCAAAGCGGCCACTGTCCTCGCAGAATGCAGGACAGAGCCCTTCAGGGAGACGGACGCTCGACTCAGGCGACCCTCGTGGTGCGGCAGCGATCTGCGGTGGCAGCATGAGGCAGACGGCGCAGCCCCCAGGGATGCGCGGTTCCAGGTGAAGGAAGAGATTGAAGAAGATGGCTATGGAACGGGTTCCAGTGCTCAGCAGTACCAGAACGCCCCTAGAGGAAAGGTAGAGGCTCCTCCATGCTCCGAGCACAATGAAAGCTACAGCCCATGTCTGGGCAAAGCCAGCAGCCAGGGGACTCGCGTGGGAACGGACCTGTGCAGGGGTGGTGAAGACCAGAACGTTCTCATCTGCAAGAGGGAGATAATGGAGCACCTCAAGGTTCAAGTAGTGGAGGAGCCTTATCCAGGGGCGCCCCCGGCCCGAGAGCAGCAGGAAGCTCGTCGCTTCTGGTGCGCCACCTGCGACAGGGACTTCCTGCACCAGACGGACCTGGTGAGGCACTGCCGGGTGCACAGCGGCGAGCGGCCATTCCGCTGCGACCGTTGCAGCAAGGGCTTCCGGCGGCGCTCGCACCTCAACGAGCACCTGCTCACGCACACGGGCGAGAAGCCCTTCCCCTGCCGCCTGTGCGCCAAGAGCTTCGGCCGGCGCTCCACCCTCACCAAGCACCAGGAGACCCACGCCAAGGAGGGCTTCCGGGGACACACCACGTACCAGAGGGAGCTGGCCTGGCGGAGCGATGCACCAAAGCCGCGCCGGGTCCGTCGGACGGACAAGGCCTGTCTGAAGGGGAGGTGTGGTGACGCTGTCGTCAAGCCGGCCCCCGTGGCCCAGCAGGAGAGGATGCGTGCCGGGGAGAAGCCCTTCTCTTGCGGCATTTGCGGCAAGAGCTTCAGCACGCGATCCTATGCCGCCAAGCATGAGCGTGCCCACCAGGAGGAACAGCCCAACCCCAGCGGCTTGGGTCCCGGGAGCGTTGCTGGGCAGCGGGCCCGGGCCAAGCGCCAGCGAGCACCTGGGGGTGAGAAGCCTTTCCCCTGTGGCTTGTGCGGCAGGTGGTTCCGGCGGCGCTCACACCTCAACGATCACCTGCGCTCGCACACCGGCGAGAAGCCCTTCCCCTGCCGCCTGTGCGCCAAGAAGTTCACCCGGCGCTCCACCCTCACCAAGCACCAGCAGACCCACATGCAGCCGGATCTGCACCCCGCCCGGGACAGGCAGCCCCTCCGCAAGCTGCCCCGGCGGGGCCCCCCGGCTGCCAAGCCCTATCCCTGCCGCGTGTGCCACAAAACCTTCAGCACCCAGGCCTATGCCCGGCGGCATGAGAGGGCTCACGCCGGGGAGAGGCCAGGTGTGCCTGGCAGGGGCGCCAGGGGCTTTGGCAGGCAGGCTCGCCCCGTGCAGCGCAAGGCCAGTCCCGGGGCAGAGGAGCTGGGTTGGCCCTGGGTCCAGGGGAATGGGGTCTGCTCACAGCTGTGCGCTTTCAAAGAGGAGAGCCCTCCCTTGGAGGAGAGGCCGTTCCCCGGGCCGAGCGTCCCAGGACGAGAGCTGGAGCACCCGCCGGCTCCTGCCACGGACAAGCCGTACCCCTGCGGCCTGTGTGAAAAAAGCTTTCCGTGGCCATCGAAGCTCAGCGAGCACCAGCGGAGCCACGTGGCAGAGCAGCTGCACCCCTGCTCCTTGTGCCCTCGGAGTTTCAGGAGCCCACGAGCCCTGAAAAGGCACCAGCTGTGCCACGCGGAGAAGCAGCCCTTCTCCTGCCGCCTGTGCCACAAGCAGTTCCGCCGACGCTGCCACCTGAGCGCCCACTGGCGGGCGCACCCGGAGAACGGCCCCTACCAGTGCGCCCGGCGCTTCGTCTTCAGGTGCGACGTGGTCAAGCACCGCGGCTTCCACCCGGGCGAGCGGCCCTACCCGTGCAGCCGCTGCGCCCGCAGCTTCCGCAAGCAGTCGCACCTCACCGATCACCTGCGCATCCACACAGGCGAGAAGCCCTTCCTCTGCAAAGCCTGCGGCAAGCGCTTCGGCCGCCACTCCACGCTGACCAAGCACCAGCAGATCCACGCCCGGCGGGCGCCCCTCTGCTGCACCCACTGCCAGAAAAGCTTCGCTGTGGAGGCGGTGTTCGTCCTGCACCAGAAACTGCACAGCAGGGCGGCCGGGCCCAGCGTGTGACTCCGCTTCCAGGCGCACCGCCCGCCCGCACCAGCCCGCGGATGATCTGTAGCCAGCTGCTGCATGGGGCAACGAGTAACTCCAAAGGCCGGCTTTGCTAACTGCCGAAGGGGAGAAGGGGCTAGTCGAGTGCTGGGTGCCTCCTTCTTAACGTGCACTGGGGTTATTCTTATGACTGCAGTGGACTAAGGGTCTGTGTGGAAAGCTTGGCTTGTATATCCTCCAGCCTGCTGGCAGATCCAAGAGAAGTTATTTAAATGTGTGATCCAAGAGAAGTTATTTAAATATGCTGGGAGTCCCCAGCAGTGGGGACTAAAACCTGGGACAGCAGGATCTCAACACGTGAACCTCTCTCCTGCTTGGGCTTAAGAATCTGTTTAAAGTTAAGAACATAAGAATGTCCTGACAAAGTCAGATCAGTGTTTCTATCTTAGCCCAGTATCCTGTTTCTGACAGTGGCCCATGCCAGGTCCCCCAGAAGGAATGAACAGAACAGGGATCATGAAATGATCCATCCCCTGGTCACCCATTCCAAGCATCTGATGAACAGAGGCTAGACAAATGCAGAGAATGAGGCTGCATCCTTGACTGTCTGTACTAATAGCCACTCATAGGCCTGTCTTCAGTCAACTTATCCAGTTCTTTTTTTTTGTAATTGTGTGTGCGCCTTGTGTGGGAAAAAAATACTTCCTTAGGTTTGTTTTAAACCTGCCACCTATTAATTTTGTTGGGTGACCCCCAGTTTCTTCACCAGTCTCTGGGAATTAAAGATTCATCTTTAAAGATTCTGTCATGTGATGACACCTCCAGGATTACGTCCAGCCAAAATTGGCAACCCTACATTCGCTCCGTCAGTGTCTGAACCACCCACGCCCCCAAGGGAAAGGAGAGATCCTGCCCAGCATGGCTGGGATCTGCCTAAGCTGAGATGTTGTTTGTAAGAGACTTCATGCTGCCCCCAAACATTGGGCTTCTATCACTAGGAGGGTGGGGAAGCACTGAGATGTGTTCCCTAGGGAGGGGGTAGAATCTCCATCCCTAGAGGTGTTTAAGTCTCGGCTTGACAAAGCCCTGGCTGGGTTAGAGCATAAGAACATAAGAAAGGCCGTACCGGGTCAGACCAAAGGTCCATCTAGCCCAGTATCCTGTCTGCCGACAGTGGCCAGCACCAGGTGCCCCAGAGGGGGTGGACCGAAGACAATGATCAAGTGATCCGTCTCCTGTCATCCCTCTCCAGCCTCTGACATACAGAGGCCAAGGGTTGATTTAGTTGGGCTTGGTCCTGCCTTGGGCAGGGGGCTGCATCTGATTCTATGGGCCTGTGTCTGATCTCATATACGCAGAATGCCCCAAACTCATCCCACTTCTGCCACCAGCGTCAGCAACACTCCCGCTGTTCAACTGACTGGGTGTGGGGGCAAATCCAGCCATTCTCACCCCAGAAGAATTCTCCATCCCTTTGTTCACAAAGGTTCAAAACTGATTCTTTCAGCAGCAAATAGTGGAAATCAAAAGAGACCAAGGCACTGAGCTCAGTGCCTGCTAACAGGGTGGTTTCTGCTGAGATGCACGTGGCCAGAACTGCTGTGAGCTCCAGCTGTTAGCCTGTGTCATTGCAAATACACCCAGCATTTAGAAACTCCCTGTCGGAGGCTGCTTCTCTCCCAGCTTCCCTTACTGAGCTACAAACATCTCTTCTTAGTGTGGCACCTGTTGGTTTAGTCTGGCTACAGAGGGCTGGTTTTAATTTCTCGTGGAGTTTCAAAGTGGCAGTGCCGTGTGGAGCCTGGGATCAGCTGGAGTCCCTAGCTCCTCCTGGGCTCCATGCGGCACTTTCGCCTTCGAAGTGTAGTAACAGTGGGTGTGTCGCAAGGCCTGTGTCTCTGGTGTGTATAAAATGCAGCATCTGCCTCTGGTCCCTCAATACTTTGAAATTAAATCTGCTCCTGCCCCAGCTGGGGACGCGTGTGCTGCTGGGTGTTTTCCATTACCCTGCCGTGCCTGTTACCCCAGCAGGTACAAAGCAGCGATGAAGGTGCTGATGCATGTTTGTAAGGTGCTGCTGGGACAGGCTCCTAGGCAAAGATCTGATTTGTTGTTATAACAACAGCACTCGCCCAAGAAGGGTTGGAAGAAAGTTCCTGTCTGGACAAAGCATCATTGAGCAGCGAGCTGAAGTTACTGCATAGGGGTAACTGAGGTGATGGGGTGCAGAGACGCACCCCATGGGACCCTGAGGGGTTCTGTGCATAGCCACTGGGCAGCCCTCGAGGAAGCCGAACACTTGCCAGATAAGGACCTATGAACAGGTCCAGTCTGTTCACAGGGTTTTGTCCACCCGCCTGCACTACCATTCCCTCAGCTCCTTTCTCAACGAGCGATCCAGTAGCACCAGAGCAGCATGTGAGCAAATACCTTGCCAGTGACTGGACTTGGCAAGTCCCAGGTCCTGCCGAGGGCGTGCTGCAGGGCGGTGTGAGTCAGAGCACCTCTCCATCATAGTTATGGGGCTCTCTGCCTCAGTTTGCCTGGCTGGTGAATGCGATTGATTCCCTAGCTGCTCGGGCAAATGCTGGCTCAGAGCACCAGGTGCCCAGATGGAGTCCAAACCTTCACCC
Organism: Apalone spinifera; assembly: GCA_030068395.1. Lineage (NCBI taxonomy): Eukaryota > Metazoa > Chordata > Testudines > Trionychidae > Apalone > Apalone spinifera. Next base: position 36,779,100 of record JANRFK010006697.1, on the reverse strand, counting down.
CAATGGATGTATGGGGTGAGGGTGGAGCTTCTGGTGCATGGGAGTTGGGGCAGAGCTACATGGGGGGGAAGGATTTCCTGGGACAGTGGGGGATGGGCAGGGTGGGAACATGGCGGCGTTACCATGGTGCCAGTGCCCAAGGAGGGAAGCAGGGAACCCAGAGGAAGACAAGGCCCTTGGGAGCCTGGCCCAGAGGGAAGGGTGCAAAGCGAGGTGGAAAAGGGACCCAAACAGACCCTGGCTGGGAGCTGCAGAGTCCCTGGGCTGGAGTAGGGGGCTGGCCCCAGGCCTACCTGCCAGTGGGGAAGTGGCACTGGTGGGACAGTGAGCTGCAAGACTCCCTGGGTCTGCAGCAGCGACAGGCTCAGGGCACCAGGCCCGGGGGCTGCTGGGCAGCCCTTGAACAGAGGAGATGTTGAAGGACTGGTCCCCAGCAGGGGGAGCGCTGAGTAACCCAGCTGGCATGGCGAGTCTCAAGGAGGCAGCAGGAGCTCCTGGAGCAGGCGAGGGGCTGCAGACCAAGAGGGAGATGGAGTGTGACCGCAGGAAAGGGCATCCACCTCACGGAGCTAATTCCTAGCATTGCCAGGAGGAGGCGCCAGTCTCACAGTAAGTGAAGCAGCCCGGACACTCCCCTGAAGCTGTCTTCACATTCCCAGCTGCTTTGGCAGACCTCTGCTAGGTGCCTTCAAGTGTCCCTCATGGCTCGTTTGCATGGTTCTCTGTGCACACGCTCGTTTGGCTCCAGAAGGTCTAGGGCTGTGGTTCTCAACTGGTGGTCCACGGTGACTTTTTCGGTGGTC
>JANRFK010006697.1:36656373-36666516 GCA_030068395.1 Apalone spinifera | reverse complement strand
AGTCCCAGGAAACCAGGTCTGGGAATAGGGCAAAACAGGCAGCAGCCCCCAAGGCTACTGGGCAGAGGCAAAACCCAGGGGGGAGTAGAGGTGAGGTGAGAAAAGGGGCTGAAGAGATTTTTAATGCAAAGCTGTTAGAAAGTTTGCTTGGTCCCATACTGTCAGTGACTTAGGGAGGGGTTTTTTAAAGAATCTAAGATACCCGGGCCTTTTATCCCTCCTCCCTAGCACCAACCCAGCCTATTTTTGGATGCTGAGAGTCACCTGCAGTCTCTTTCTAAGAGTTGACAGGTATATTCTCCTTTTCCCCGCCCCTGGCTGTAGGGGATTAGGATATAATAGCAGGTTTAAGACCACAGAGAAGCACTTCTCACAACACAGAGTCAACCTCTGGACCTTGTTGCCACTGGATGGTACGAAAGCAAAAGCTATGTTAAAAAACTGCCAAATAAAGCCTCCTCATATAATTAAACTTTGCCTTTAGTGATTGATAGGAAGCACTAAATCATTTTTTAAAAATATCACAGCTGTGTATAAGGATGGATAATACAAACAATGAATTAAATTTAGCAGCAGCCAGATCGGTGTAGTACACTATTATCAGAAAGAAGACTTTGTCAGGTGACAGGTATTGTGATGACAGATATGCTTTAAGGAAAATTTTAGGAAAACCCAGGTCTGCTCTCATTCATACAGGTGTAAATCAACAGTAATGCCACTGAAGTCAAAGGAGTAACACTGCCCATTGCAAATGAAGCAGAAGTGAGGTAACCCCTATGGGACAGAGACCTTCACAGTCCCTGTACAGATGGGTAGGGGGTGGGGGAGGGTACTCATGAAATGTAGCCACAGAAGAAAGATACTCATAGCACTGCCATCTCCACAGGTTCAAAAGTTGTGAGCCCGGCCCCTCAAAATCATGATTTAAAAATAAATGTTGGGATCTTTTCTTTTTTTGTCTTCTAAGAATTCTAGTCACACTGTCACATTTTCAAGTTTTTCTCTGAAAGGACAGAAATGCAGGGGATTTTTAAACAAAAGCTTTGAGTCTCATGTAATCAGTTGCTTCTAGGAGTTGGGGCTTGAAAAACATTCCATATCCCAAGACTTGAGACAAAAATTTAAGTTAATAGTGTCTTTTGGATGGGAGTGAAGATTCTGTTTCTTAATTAAGAAACACATTAAAAATCAGTAAGGGAAAAAAAGGAATGGGGACTGAAGAAGCACATGAGCAGCTTGAAGGAGAAAGCAACAGCAACTTTCACCCCACACTGCAATAAGCTCCACATTAGAAGTGTGATCTGCCTATTAAAAATACTTACAATATCCTGAACACTACAGCAGGTAACAGCAAGCTCGCTTCACTCTAATGCTACATGTTCCCATTTCTGGGCTCATGCAAGAGGCTCTGTTTAGTCTTGGTTAGCACTGGGCAATACTAATTACAGAATGTACATCCAAATAAAAGATTAAGAGAAACCCTGAAATAGCTGAGGTGGTGTTAGGGGTGGAGATGGGAACGACAGCCTTCTGACTAAGGGAAGAGATGACAGTTACCTTTAGATCTTAAGAGTCATGATCAGATCAGACATGTTACATAATATGAAACAGAACAAGTACCCCACATGCAACCCGCCTGCCCATGTGACAATCTCGACACTAGTGATTGGCGATCTAGCTCCGAACCAGGATTCTGGGGGAAACATCTCTTTGGCATTATCTACTAACATTCCATGGGTTCGCCATTTTTTCCTGGGTATTCCTCATCATCTCCTCTCTTTATTTTACTTGAGTCCTTCCTCTCCTGGAGTCACTAAAAAAGTCACATGTTCTCCAGGTGAGTGTTCTGGAAGGGCCAAGAACAGCTGATTCCCAGTGTTCCAGCCCTGAGAGGGAGAAAGAGGGGGAAGGACGGCGCATGAATCAGCAGATATATGGTGCTCCAGAAGTGCTTGGAGGAAAGGGCAGGAGTAGGAGGTGCAGAGCTCCAGTGCACAAGGTGTGGAGGAGGGGAGCAGACAGGGGGTCAGCAGCCACAATTGCCCACCACTGGCCTAAGGGCTGAACTTGAGATGTCAGCTTGCATTTCAGGCAATTCCAATTCTGTATTGACCAGTCAGGCTTGGCCATGGGCCTTCCAGACAGAGTGCTGGTCCCTCTCCTGCTCCCAGTTGTTCATGCCCCTTCTAGTCTTTCCTCTCCTGCTGCTGCACGCCAGCCATTGTGTGGAGATTCTTCCCAAGCACAGGCTGGTTCCCCTTTCAGATGGGAACAGAAGGAAGCCCACTGGCTGGGTTTCCAGCTCTCCACCAGTCATAATCTAATCTGAAGGGCTAAAGCTCTCTCGGGGACCTTAGAACTCCTCCTCGTCGTCTTCCCTTCTGACTGACTAGCACCCGCTGTGTGTTACCTCCTCTGACTACCACATATCTTCCATCTTTACAACCAGGAGCCCAGCTTCTGCTCCCTGTGCAGGGCACTGAGAAACTGCCAGATGCCTTTGCTCTGCGCTGTGCAGACTCTGATGTTCTTTCAGGGATTCCTTGTACTGGAAGCTTTTACCACATGTGCCACATGGATGTGGCCCTTCCCTGGCATGGACCTGTTGGTGTGTTTCCAGCTTATGCTTCCCCCCAAAGCTTTCCCCACCCCCCATGCAACACTGCAGTCCTTGTCCTGAGTCTTTACCCTGATGGCCAACAGGGCATTTAGTAGCCGGGCCTCCCCTTGGGTGTCTCTCTTCAACGTGGTTTCTTTGGTGCTTAATGAAGCTCGTCTTTAGCATGAAGCTCTTGCTGCACTTAGTGCATTGGAAGGGCCGCTCGCCGGTGTGCAGGCGCTGGTGGTTGAGCAGATATACCTTGCGGCTGTAGCTCTTCTCACACTTAGAACACTTGTAGGGCCACTCTCCTGTATGGATGCGGTAGTGGTTGTTGAGCTTGGACTTCTCGCTGAAGCTGTCATTGCACTGGGTGCACTTGTAAGGACACTCGCCGGTGTGCAGGCGCTGGTGTGAGATGAGCACGGCCTTCTGCCGGAAGCTCTTCTCACACACTGGGCACTGGAAGGGTCGCTCCCCTGTGTGCACGCGCTGGTGATTCAGCAGATACACCTTGCGGCTGTAGCTCTTCTCGCACTCGCTGCACTTGTAGGGCTTCTCCCCGCGGTGGATCATCTCATGTCGTAGCAGGTCTGACTTGCAGTTGAAGCTCTTCTCGCACTCAGTGCACTTGTAGGGCCGGACCTTGGCGTGGCTCCGCAGGTGCTTGACCAAATTCCCCTTCAGCCGGAAGCTCTTCCCGCATTCGCTGCAGGCAAAGGGCTTCTCTCCTGGCTGCACAACGAAGCCCTTGAGCAGGCCAAAGCCTCGGTCACACTGGGTGGATTTCTCCACTCTGATAACGACAGGGTGAGCCAGCTGTGCACCTTCTCCCTGCTGTAGCCTCTGCAAAACTTCCTCTTCTGATTTCACCGACGACATCCCCTGAGGCGCTAGTTTTTCCAGAAATCTCTCCTGTGGCTTCGTCTCTTTGCTCACTGTCCCACCACCTGCTAGAATACAGACAGCCAAGTGTTAACTCCTTTGACGTGGAAGGAAAGCTGCCAAGGCTATACAATTCTGTGCAGAAAAAACCCTGATTTTTAATGGCCCAATGAATATAAGTTTTGCATAGGAACTCAACAGACCTGAACTTGGGCTTGTTCTGGCTTAAATCTTATGTGCTAGACAGCACAATTTGGATTGGATGTCATGACACTTCTAGCCTAGACTCCTCCTGCGTCACAGTATGACTGATGTTAATGGGCCTGAAATCACGCTGTGTGTTAAGGGATAAATATTCCCCCCACAGATGGCATGGGGGGTAGTGTGAAGGAGGAGCCCTGCTCTTCTGCAGCCACCAAACACTCAGAAAAGTGAGACAGGATGAGTTGCCCCCATTAGTCCAGATAGGTGGGGAGCTGTGAGTAACTCCCGCCATGCTCCAAACACTTCGGTTAGTCTATAAGGTGCCACAGGACCCCTCGCCGCTTCTCCAGATTCAGACTAACACGGCTACCCCTCTGATACTTCCCGCCATCAAGTGACGGCTGCACATTTACAACAGGGCTATTAGACCGAAAGCTCTTCGGGGCCGAGATCGTCTGTTCTGTGTTCCTACAGCACCTACCACAATGGGGCCCTAATCCCGAACTACAATACAAATAAAAAACAATCACTTAGAACAAATAAGAAAACCCAGAGGTGGAGAAGCCCCTAGGAGCTACAGTTAGCTCCTCCACTCATCTCCTTCGAGGCATTTCAATTCCATAGGGCCCCACTCCCCTCTACAGCCAATGGGAGTTTTGCACATGCAAGACCTGCAGGAGCAAGCCATTGCTCACCCATGCTGGAGCCTGTGAGAATTCTTCCTTCTTCCCCCACTTCTTGCTGATCCCCAGCATCCAGCTCTTCCTCTTGTTTGATCCAAGTTAAAGTGTTAGATGTGGAAACTGGAGATCACATTAAGAAGAAACAGATGCAAATTAGAGCGTGTTCCAGCAACACCTGCTAACCTTTTCCTACAAAGGATTTGGGACTAGAGTTGTCTGGGATAGGCCGGCTGTTGACCAACATTTTGTGCAGAAAAAGAAAAACAGATGAGAAGACACATGCAGTTATACAAGCTGATAGGCCAACTGCTGTTCCCTCCCCTCACTGAGTCCAAACTGTAACCCCCTGCTCACCTGTGCTGGGCTCCAGAGGAATTTCTCTGCCCATGGAGCTCACCAGGTTCCTGATACATGGCTCCTCTCCTCCTTCTGCCAGGGGGGGCAAGATTTCAGAGGTGGAAACGGCATTGCCTATTCATGAAGAAATTAAACTTTTATTCATATTCACCAGATATTTATGTGACTTCAACCCTTAATTGAACAAAGGCAGAACTGGTGATATTCACAAAAGCTGATCTCTGCTAGGAAAGGGACTGCTTTTCCCATGGGAGCCTGAGTAATCCCAATATTGTTGCCTCCAGTGCCACACCACTGCCCTCAGTTGGTTCACGTCTGCCTGGGCACAGGTTAAGGTGAAAAGGGGGCATGGCAGCAGATGAGAAGGGCATGGCTGGCAGATACATTTTAGGGCTCTCTGACTCCTATTGCCAGTCTGGCGTAGCAGCTCATCCGAGAGTATCTGCAGGAACACTTCCAACAGGAAGTTCAGTGCCTTATATGGTGACAACAGGGAGCTTTGTAGCCCACTGACCTGCGCTTGCAGCCCTGCTTCTCTCATCTCCCTTCAGCTTGTTGGATAAGTATCAAAGTACTGGGCTCATCACCAGCCTACCTACAAATCTCTCCCAGCCCTCACCCAAACCCTGCACATCCAAGCCATGTGACGCTTGGTATAACTCACCTGCGCTGGGGACCTCTCTTTCCACCAGTCCTTCTTCCTTCTGGAGTCTTTCCTCTAGTCCTTCCAGAGATTCCTGCTCATCCCTGACACACGGCTTCTCCCCTCGTTCAATGCGGGAAAGGATGTCTGGCTTAGACACAGCGTAGTCTGTTCATGGTAGCAGATGTTAAGAGAACATCATGGCCTATTTATAGTCATTGCAAATAATGCTAAATGATTTCAAACCAGTTGCCCTTCTCTCAATGGAGCTGATGGTGGATCTGAAAGGAGGCCAATAATTAATAAGGATCCTGTAAAAAGACACCATTCCTTGTGTAGTGTGCTCTCCAGCAGAAGAGCTGGGGTCACCACATAACAGGGGAGTTGATGTGCACAGTGGTATATTAATCACTGATTAGTAAATCTAAATCTGGACAAAGTCTACAGAGCCCTTTGAAAGCCAAATCCAGTTCAGGATCGAAGGCTCAATGCTATATTACCAGGTGAGACAAAAGGAGAGATTACTTACCTTACAGTATCTTGAGTTCTTTGAGATGTTTTGTCCCTATGGATGTGCTCACTGTAAGATGCTCATGTAACCAACTTGCCTAAGAGGGAGATATTTCTAAGACAGTGGATCTCAACTCACAGGCCAGTCAGCACAGGGCTGTGGCCCATGTGACATCCTCACATACAGGTAGTCTATATATTGCGTGGATGCAGCTCACATAATACACAGAGAGCTACATATGTGGCCCCACAGTGTGAAATCAGTTAAGGGCCACTGCTTTAAGAGATCGCAGTGCAGAGAAGGTGGAATGAAATTGTCCCTTGCTCACTGTTGCAAGGCAGATTTAGCACTCCACCTCCACTCATTTCTGGAACTGAGTGTAGTAGTTTTCGGTCCAGTCCAGTAGGTTTCCTGTTGCTGGGGTCAGACTCCAAGAGGGCAAGGAGGCAGGGCAGCTGTTTTACAAATGGCCAAGTGCCCTGTGTGAGTTGGGAAGCTGAGAGTAAGCTATTCTCCCTAACACTGAAGCATTTTGCAGCAAGTTAGTGATGTTAGCAATCCTATAGCAGGGAAGCACAGCACATGTTAATTACAGAAAAGGGAAACTCTGAGGGAACATTTACTTTATTTTAATTGTATACCTGGAATGTTGTTTTGGTTTTAGCCAAAGGACTTTAATTAAATTGTCTCAACTAGTATGTTTAAATGTGATTATGGGGAAAGAGTGGTTTATATTTTTCTATTCTCAGGGTGCAGCTACACTGCAGGGGGTTTTTCGAAAGGAGGTATGTAAATCGTGCTCTCATTTGCATATATTCTTCCCATTCTTTTCCTACAAGGAATAATGGGGCTTTTGAAAGAGGGGTTTTTTCCAGGAAAAAATGGGAAGATATACAAATGAGAGCATGATTTGCATACCTCCTTTCAAAACACCCCGTCCTCCTCGCAGTGTAGCCATACCCTCAGTTTTGCATTTTCTTGTAACAAGGTTTGTTTTATGTGTATGTGCCTAATTGAGTGGTTGGTTAATCAGTTAGCTGACTGGCTAACAGCGATTTCAGCAGAGGAAGGTCTGCATGGATTCCAACTGAAGATTCCTTCAAGCAAGCAGAAGGAAGATGTTTCTTTTGACTCAACAGAGTGTATAGTTTGGTGATCAACAATTCACTTGAATTTCCTCTCACTGTTTCTGTGAAGACTGACTTGATTAGATTTGTATTCTTTATTTATGTTTACTTATAACTGTGAAGACAATGTATGTGGATTATAAATTTGCCAAGAAACATAATAGTTTCTACAATGCAACATGGCAAGTTTATAATCCACATACATTGTCTTCACAGTTATTCCAAATGTGTCTATTGCAAATGCTCTGGAAGCAGTGAGCCACTGGAAAGCAAAGGAAATGGAGAATATTTGCAACTGTAACCAGAGTAGGGGCTGATTCTAATCCGAGTGAAAACTGATCCTTACCCAGAGAGATGAGGGTCTCATAGTTCCCCTTCATCACATTCTTGTAAAGCTCTTTCTGCCATTCCTCCAAGTTCTCCCACTCCTGCTCATTGAAATACACTGAGACATCATCAAATGTCACCGGTACCTGGAATCAGAAGAGTTACAATAAGCCCACTGAAGAGAGCGCACCTGGTGGGCTGTCTCTCGTAGGATTCCAACCACTGCTTCTGATGAAACTTGGACACAATACATAACTATGCTCGTAATATTACTTTTCCACATCAGATGTGCTTAAGGTGAATAGCAAATCAGTGACCAAGCTGGAAACAGAGCCCAGATGTATTCTAGCCCCATTCTTTATCCACAAACAAATGGTGGTCTGACTGGGTCCGGCCAGTGACTTATTGGACAACTTGAAGTTAGTAAGTCACAAGGGTTCAATAAACCCACTCAAGCGAATTCCACTGACTTCCAGAATCTTTGAACAGCCTTATGACAGAGAACGTTCCTTGTGCTGTACTCTTACATACACCAAGTCTAGAGCAGTAATTTTAGCAGAAATGTTAAAAGTAAGGATTCAATAAGAAAAAACAAGCATTTCCTGAATGGTACAGAGCTCCCTCCCTTGCCTCCCGCTGACCACATGGAGCTTTTGCTGATGGTATGTTGAGAGCACATGGTGGTCTGGCCACTACGGATGTTAAATATTGGTTAATAGAATAGTCGATTAATCTCATGAATTCTTATCGGTTACTTGATTGCTCTATGGTCCCCGGGGGTGGGGCCAGCAGCCAGTGCACTCTGGCCCCACTCCCAAGGAGTCCCCTGCCACCCCACGCTGCTGCCTCTGTATATCAGGCAGCAGCGTGGGGGGGTAGGCGGGAGGTGGTCCGTGAGGGGAGCCAGTTTATAAACCAGATCTCCCCTCATGGACAGGCTGTCTGTCACCCCCATGCTGCTGCCTCCGATACAGAGGCAGCAGCACAGGGTGCGGCAGCCCTTGTCTGGGGCAGGCTGAGCTCCCAGACCTGGTGCGAGCTGGAACTGACCCAGGCTGCCTGCCCGCCTGGCTTCTAATACACTTTAAAATAAGAGCCCCAGGGGAGGTAGGTCCCGGACCGGGAGCAAGCCGGGACTGCGGAAGTGGGGGGGAGAGGGAAATGCATGTAGTCTATAGCATTAAACTCTAAGATTTTCCTTATCGGTTAATCAGTTAAATGACTACACTATTACATCCCTACTGGGCACATGGAGCTGACTCTCAACTAGATTTCCAAATAGCGATTCCAAACTGCATCAGTGGTGATACATAAGTACACTACTACTATTACTTTTCCATATAAACACTTGCTGGAGATGAACAGCAAATCAACGACTGAGCTGGAAGCAAAGCCCAAATATTATGACTCTCAGTCCTGTATATTATTCACCAATGACTGGACTAACTGGGTCTAGCCAGTGAGTTACTGGACACTTCGAAGTGAATAAGATTACTCCCTCCATTCAAGAACTTATATAATGGTGAATTAAAGGGCCAGCAGGACAGAAGACATGAAACCCGTTCAGTACCTAAGTTTCTACCCTTCAGCACTAGCTGGGATATTGTTACCTTGGGGACTTCTCCCTTAGCGCCTGGGGGCAGTCTTAAGATCCAGAAGTTCCTGTTTCTCAGCAGGTTCTCCATGTTCTCCAGCCTCCTCTGCAGGAAGTTATTCTCCTGGATCAGAGTTCCCAGCAAGGCCCACTTACTCTCCAGCTGGTTCCCAAATTCCAGCGCTGTCCTCTCACAGGCTGTCAGTTTCTTTTCTGCTGTCCCTGTTCTCCCCTCCAGATTCAGTAACCGGGTGGCATGAGAATCCACCTTCCTCTCCATGGCTTGGATGGCAGCCACCACTGTCCACAAGGAGATCTCGGTAGCGTGATAATGGGCTTCTCTCACAGGAGCGTGCCCAGGGGCAGCAGGAGCCTGCTTGCATGCGGAGAAACTGAAAGTCAGCATCTGGGAAACAGAGCCTTAAGGCCCCTCAGCACTGCCCGGGGCTGGATGTGCTGCTACAGTCAGGATCCACCCAGGGGAAAACTCTTTCCGTTCCTGTACTGAAGCGGGTTGGAACTGGGAACACCATAATGTTTGACTCATACTAAGCATGGAGTATTCATAGGCCTAACGATGAAAAGGATAGTCTAGTTTAGGGCTAATCAACTTTGGAAGCCCCAGGGGCCACAATAATACTCCCAGCACATCCGGAGGGCTGCCACTTAAGTGTGGCTGCATGTACATGCAAATATATATGCAAACAGCTTCTTTCAGGCTGAGGGGCATGAATACAAAGCTTAAGGCAAGACTACACAACACGCTGGCCCCATGTAAGTCAGTTCGGCTGATATTAATACAATGCAATATTCACCCGATTGCGACCCATATGACAGCATTAAAAAGTAATGACAGGGCAGGAATTTAACTACTAAAACCCATCTCATCAGAAGACCATGATACTGACTTCTTTTTTGTTTTGGCTCCCACCCGCGGGCCGCGTGTGGAGTAACCTGGGTCTAGCCTAACCTCTTGCACACCTCAGGCCATTCCGTGTTCCCTGGTTACTCGGTACCCAGCCACATAACTGGCGCAGCGGTTTCCAAACCGTGGGGCGCCACCCCCCTGGCTCCCTGTTCATGGGGCTGCAGGTGCAGTTCGCAGCGGGAGGGAGGAATCAGGAGGGGTTTTTTTAAAGTCCAACACGGGGCCACCAGCACCACAGGTCTGAGCAGCATGGACCGAGCCTGCACCGGGGCCCCTCCCCCAGCC
>JANRFK010006697.1:36617912-36648270 GCA_030068395.1 Apalone spinifera | reverse complement strand
TTCACAGCAGATCAAAGCTCACAGGAAAGAAGAAGAGGAAGCACACAACGAGTCATCCATTTTGGTGTCACAAAAGGCAAAGCCGGGTTGGAAGTAAGCCTTGGGAAACAGCCCAGCTCTTCTTTCCTCTTTGATCGCACTGTGTAATCAGGTATGAGGAGGAGATGAATGTTTGGAGATAAATATTTCTACCCAATACTCTGCATTTTGACAGAAGATCAATAACTTTCCTTCTGTCACACATTACATGCAGAGAGGTAAGTGCAGGCATGCCACTAGGCAGTGGTAGAAAGCTGGCATTAGATAAATAAATAGAGGCAAATCTGATTACTCCAAGATTACCTCCATTTTGCTGTCAGTCAAGGTGTCTATTTCAGAGGCTTTTATTTAGCCTTCAGCAAGGAATGTTTCTCTCTTCACTAACTCACAGTTCCAAGTGCAGTTTGAGAATAGCTGTGCAGCAGGTGACAAGGGATTGATTTGGTCTGACTATTTCTTCCAACAGCTTTTTACTTCAATCACCCCGTGTAGAAGACAACATAAGCCCGATGGGACTCAGGCGATTAACTACCCTTTGTACCCATCTGAAGTGATGCCTTTTACTTTTTGGAATAGTTTCAACCCATTACTGACCTGTGCTGGAGTCTGCAGGGACATCTCTCTCCTTAGTGTCCCCCTGATCTCCAACACGCGGATCTGTGCTTTGTTCGGTCTGGCACAACAGGCCAGGCGCAGCAATGGAAGAGGCTGCTCATGGGAAGAAGAAGAAGAAGGGGAAAAAAAAAAAAAGAGAGAATTTCATTCTGCGCATCTAAGATTGACCATTTTGGATACTGGCAACTAGGGATGTTAGCTATCGGGTACCTGAATAGTCAAGTAACCACATGCATTTTTATTGGTTACTCGACTAGTCTATAGTCCCCAGGAGTAGGGCCAGCAGCCAGTGTGCTCCAGCCCTGCTCCCAGGGAGCTCCCTGCCACCCCGCAATGCTGCCTCTGTATCAGAGGCAGCAGAGTGGGGTGCCAGGCAGGGGCCATTTGCAAGGAGAGCCGGTTTAAAAACCAGCTTCCTGAGCAGACTGGCTGCCTGCTGCCCCTCGCTGCTGTCTCTGATACAGAGGCAGCAGTGCAGGGTGGCAGCAGCCCCTGTCCGCAGAGGGTCTGTGCTCCCCATGGATTTAGGCTGCTGTGGGGTGGGCAGCTGCCACAAAGCAGCCTCTGTCCATGGTGGCCCGGGATGGCCGCAGACAGAGACTGGTCCAGCAGCAGCCCCTGTCCACGAAGGGTCTGAGCTCCCCGTGGACAGAGGCTGCTCTGCCTCCCATGGAGCAGCCTCTCTCCACAGTGAGCTTGGACTCACTGAGGGCAGAGGCTGCTTCATGACAGCCTTTCCTGCCCCCCAGCCGCACACCGCTGCCTCTAACAGAGGCAGCAGTGTGGGGAAGGGGGATGCGATACCACGGAGACAGTGCTGGGAGGAACTGGCTTTTAAGCTGGCTGCCCCCTGCACCGGCTCCTGCTTCCCCCACACCTTGCTGACAGAAGTCAACAAGATTAACCCATATGCCTAGGCTTATTGGTTAATTGTATAGTCAACTACTCGTTTACATCCCTACTGGCAACACATTCAAAACATCTGAAAAGCTGGAACCACCAACGTTCACAAGAACTTTGGTTTTTGCTTTATCCTTCTCGTGCCCTTTCTACATTGTTTTTAATCCATCACTTACTGACATGGGGCTCAATAGAAACAGTCCTTTCTTCAGAGTCCCGCGGATCCGCGATATACGGCTCCTCCCCTCGCTCTATCCGGGACAGGAGGTCAGGCTTAGAAACAGCATAGTCTGTTCACGGGAGAAGATATGGAGTGGGATACGGTTGGGTATTTTATTCATGTTAGTTACATCGAGATTGAAAAGATCCTTTCAACTGTGACACGTGTTGGCTGTGTTTAAAAAAAAAAATCACGTTTACAGCAAATCAGTTTCAATGAAAAGTAGAACCTGGGTTTGCTTACACATTGTCTAGCAAGGGGCCGATCCTGCAAATGCTTTACTGCCAAGCACAGGGCTTACTGTTGTAAGTAGGCCCATTAACAGTGATGCCTGGCAAAGCTATTTCCTGTAATACAGTAGCACTTAGAGGCACCAGACTAGATCAGGGCTCCATTGTCCAGACTCTGGTTCTTATTGCTCCCCATGCCGAGGCTGAGATGAATGGCCTGGATTCATCACACAAACTGCTGAAGTGGCTCCATCCCATGGGCTATGTCTTGCCCACTGCAATCTACATTGAACTTGAACGCGTAAATCCCACCGCGCCCCTAGGGAGGTTGTGGCCCAAGGCCCAATAGTGCGTCTTTTGGTCCTTCTTCAACAGCAGGATGCGAGGAACCTGAGCTGTTGGGGACATCTAGAAGACTAATGGCAGCTGCCCAGCAAAACAACCCAAAGGGATGCGAGTGAGAGGAAACCCAGCCCACGAAAGATCTCCCCACTTCCAACAAAGGAGTGAAAACTGATCTTACCCAGTGAAATCAGGGTCTCATAATTCCCCTTCATCGTGTCCTTGTACAGCTCCTTCTGCCAGTCAGTCAAGCTCTTCCACTCCTGCTCATTGAAATAGACCGAGATGTCATCAAATGTCAGTGGCACCTGAAAGACAAAGGGTGACATGCTCACCACTTTCTCACTCTGTCGCACCCATCTTTTTATGTTTATCTCTAAGAACGTTTTAAAGTTATTTTAATGTGAGTTGGGCCAGAATCAAATTACTATGGGCCAGATATTCCCGAGTGTAAACCACTATAACTCCACTGACTGAAAGCAGCTACACTAGCTGAGGGTCAGGTTGTTATGGATTTAACATGACAATTATCAGAGGGGTAGCCGTGTTAGTCTGAATCTGCAAAAGCGGCGAGGAGTCCTATGGCACCTTATAGACTAACCGAAGTGTTGGAGCATAAGCTTTCGTGGGCAAAGACCCACTTCGTCAGATGCATGTAGTGGAAACATGACAATAGGTCCCTGAGGTCCCAATCAGAATCTCTCTCTATTGTACTAGATCAGGGGCAGTGTTCTTGTAAGCTGGGCGCTTGTGCGGATGCTCAGGAGGGATTCCAATGCTGCCCAGCTGATTAGCAGAACGCCCAGAGTTAGGTTTTGTTCCTACTGGTGGTGCACATTCACACATGCCTCAGGGCACGTAAAATTATTCTGCACATGGGTGGAAAAGATCAGAGGGACCACTGGATGGTGCTGTAGAAACAGCCGAGAAGCAGAGAGTTTTAAACATTATTTTTAAACATACAGACTTGGGGAAATGTTGGATTACAAACGTTGTAGTCTGAGGGTCTTCTGAATCAGTCCATTATAGCAACAGGACACTTAAATCTAGAGCTTTGGTTCATGCTCATCTTCAAATTGTTCATGAAAGCAAATCTAGACACTGAGTTCTATCATGAAATCACAAAGCAGGAAATAGCACCCCCCACTTTACTGTGATCTGGAAGGATCACATTTAAATAAAAAGGATCGTTCCATGTCTGCAGCCCCTTCAGATATTGGCTTTTCCATTTGTCAATTACAAGAGCAGTTACCACTAGTTGTGCTGGTGGTGTCCATGATCGGATGCCTGTCTGCAGGGAACACCTGAGCCCACACGCCCCCATCCACTCTCATGCAAGGCAAGGGGAGTTTAACACAATAATCATGATTCACTTTGCAATCTGCAGCTTAAACATCATTGATATTCCAATAAGAAGGGTCTAACTAACATTGACTGAATTTGACCGAACAGCTCCAAGGAACCATAATCAGCTGATGGGTACGGTCAATAAGGTGCATTAACTAAGCACATGTGAATGGATTATTTTCACTCTGTTGGAATTTCCTAACATTAAATTTGAGTGACACCGATGTTAACCGATCTAAGTGGTTCCCGTTATGCCTTTCTGTTAACGGGTCCAGCTATACAATTCTCTCCCAAGTGAAAAATAGACAGGAAAGCTTACCGGAGAGAGGCAAAGTAGGTTTCACTTCAAGTGGGGTTTCACACACACAATAAAAGTCTGAGTGAGGAAAATCCCACCCCTTTCAGGCTGTTAGGGTGATTATAATCACTCAATTGGTATCGGGGCAAGAGGGTAACATTTTGAAACTCTCAAGCCCATCGGGCTTTGCGTAGGACAATGCAAAGTGCTGCGGCAGAAGGCTCTAAAATGGAAGAGGCATCGAGGAAAAGTCGGAAACTAAAAAGGGTAGGTTGGAAGGAGAAGTATACTCCAGTGTTTGTGTGACCCACACACCTGGTGGGTGTGGTTCACTGTCCCACGTAGTGGCATTTAGACCACTGACAGAGAAAAAGAGAATGAGTTTGCTCTACCAGCCTTAGCTGAGCGCCAGCTGGCTCTTAGCTCAAGCTGTAGAGGCTCCTGCACCGAGGTCCCAGGTTTGGTTCCGCTCATCAGCATTACACTTGCAGTGCCAGACTGGGCTCAATTTCTGTTTTGCCATGAATATCCCAGAGGCCCTTGGACAAATCAGTCTTTCTGTGCCTCAAATTTACACATGGGGATTATAGCACTGTTTTACCTCACAGGGGTAAAAATATTTTAAAAGATGGGGTGTCGCTCTCATGCAGGACCATAAAATAGACAGGGAGGATTTCCTGCTCCTCTCTCAGGCTATGAATTTCAGTCTTAGGTCTCTAACATCTGGAATAAACTCTCCAGATTAAGGAAGATTGCTCTACCATTCCCTCCCCTTTCCCCCAGCTGCCCCCACCATCATCAGAACAGAGTGGGGTCTAAATAGTCTATCCAAGCACAGTGGTTGGCTTGAAAAACCCTCTGCAGCTCCATCAAATCCAAGCACTTTAAGAATAGTGAAGACAGTGATAAGATGGGGAAAAGAATAGGCATGGGGAAGAAAAAACCCTTCTGTATCCAGTAATAAAAGGGACTTAGTTAATCCATATTTTAATGTAATCCCGCCCCGTCCATATGGGGTGCCAAAAATGCTTTCCAAATACTGGTGGCTTAAGCCTCAGGTATCCCTATGCAGAAGGTAAATATCTGCCCCATTTTAAAGGTGAGGCCCAGGCAAGTTAAGAGGTGTGTCCAAGACAGGTAGTTCGTGGTGGAGCTCAGAAATAAATAATAGAATCATAGCAGTGTAGGACTGGAAGGGACCTCATTTATTCATCTAGTCCAGTCTCCTGCACTCAAGGCAGGTCTAAATAATAACTAGACCCAGATCTTGATTCCCAGGTCTGTGCATTTACTACAAGACCATCCTTTCTAGTCTATGCTGACTTCTAACTCCTTAAGTACTATGTCTTGTCTACACTAACCCCCACCGTTGATCTAATCTACATCACTTCATCAATGCAGATAGTGTAGCTGAAGTCAACATACCTACCGTGGCACATTGTGCGTGGCAAGGTCAACTGGGGATGCTCTCCCGTAAACTCCACCTACTCTACTTGTCCTGGTGGGGTACCGGAATCCACGGGAGAGTGCTCGGTGATCGATTTATCATGTCTAAGCAGACACAATAAATCAACGGCCTATCGATCGATACAGGAGACAAGCCCCTCGTTGAGATGAGCTACAAAGCTCATTTTCCTAGCTCATCGCTCTGATCATGTCACCCCCTCTACTGCCCATCACACCAGCAAAAAATGTCTCCCCTGTCCCCGCCCTATTCCATCTCATTCAATATTTTATTGCAGACTCCTTGGAGCAGGGACTGTCTCTTAGTTCTGGGTCTGACAGCAGCTGCTACAATGGGCTCCAGGGCAAGGACTTACCTTGGGCACTTCCCCGTGAGTCCCTGGGGGGAGCCTCAGGAGCCAGAAGTTCCTGTTCTTCAGCAGGCTCTCCATGTTCTCCAGCCTCCTCCGCAGCAGCCCGTACTCCTGGGTCAGAGTTCCCAGCATGGCCCACTTGCTCTCCAGCTTATTATTGAACTCCACTGCGGTTTTCTCACAGCCTATTAGGTTTTTTTCAGCGGTCCCCATTCTCCCTTCCAGACTCAGCAACTGCGTAGCATGAGAATCCAGTTTCCTCTCTACAGCTTGGACTGCGGCTAAGACCGTCCGGAGGGAAGCCTCTGTCCCTTGCACAGACGATTGTTCAGGGAGAGCAGGGGTGTGTAAAGCTGCCGCGGGCTGAGGTTCCACCTCCCACTCATCAGCCTGTTTCATAGAGAGAAAACGAAAATGGGGTTGAGGTCACATTCCTTATCGAGAAAGAAACCGGGCAAGCAGCCGCTCACATGCAGGGAGCCGCCCGGACTGTTCAAGGATTGTGTCATTAGCATTATCATGGTGCACGGCACATGCAGGGGCCTGCCCCCGGGGCGTGGGACTGCCCCCTCAGGGTGCATGGGACCGCCCCTGGGGCGCACGGCACATGCGCGGGTTGGCCACGGCCGCTGGCGCACAGCCTGGGGCCCGCCCCCAGGGCGCATGGCACATGTGCTGCCCGCTTGGTTTGGCCAATGCTGCTGGCGCGCACGCCGGGCCGTGCAGGGCCCCGCGGCCGTGGGGGGGAAGGGCACTGCTGGCTGGCACTGCAGGAGCTGGGCAACCGGCGCCTGATAGCAGCTGTAAGGGACGCCATGCGCCCCTTACAGTTGCCATCAGGCACCCCCCATCATTTGGCACCCTGGGCAGATGCCCGACTCGCCCATGCCTCTGTCTGGCCCTGTTTCTAATCACATTCAGTTACAAACAAGATTAAATCAGCCTCAGAGGGGTAGCTGGGTTAGTCTGTAACTTTAAAAACAATGAGTAGTCCTGTGGCACCCTAGAGACTAACTAAACTAACTACACACACACACACACACACACGGCTCGACAAACTGCGGCGAGAGCTACTTGCCAGCCCCGCACCGCGCATGCACCAAACCGGCACTGCTCATGCGCACAGCGCTGGTGAATGTGGCGCACGGAGCGACCAGCTGAAATCTACTCGCCACAGGCGAGTAGAAACAGCAATTTGTCGAGCTTTCGTGGGCTAAGCCCACTTCTTCAGCGGATGATTAAATCACTACCGCAGTCCGACTCAGAGAGAATTAATGAGTGTGGTGCAATGGTCCCCAGAAACTGTCTGCATTGGAGCTGGAGGGGTAATTCCCTGCTTGAAGTGACCTACTTGCCCTAGCTCTAGAGAAGCGTAGGGCTACCTGCTCTGACTCCACCCTGGCCAAGTCGAGTGGCCACACTCATGGTGGCTGGCCTCTCCTGCTGCTTGCACCATGACTATGCTCTACTTTTAGCATGTGAACTCAAGTGGTGCTAGTGCAACTATGCCTCCTTAAGATGGGAATTACACAACCAACACAAAGTGTGGACGTTCCCTGGGTGTGTCTCCCCCCCCAGCATGGCCCATCTGTGCACCAACATTTCGCCCGGCAGGACCGGATCACAGCAGTGACCAGACAGAATAGGAACCAGTGGCGACTGGTGACAACGGAAGGGGTGAGCACCAGCCCCGCCTCTCCACTCTGGCGCATCCCAGCCATCCCCGAAGAGGTGCGGATGGGGAGTGGTGCCATGTGGGCTGGAGCCACCTGCCTGTGCCCTCCCTACTGCCGCTGCAGGAGGGTGGATGGGTGAGGGGGCACATGGTACGGACACCTGCTACTGGTGCCAGCTCCTCCCGCCGGCTGCTGGCCAGCTCCTCCCAGTGCATGGAGCTCCGTGTGCACTGCCTACGTGTCACCTATGATGGGAACAAATTGTATCAAAGCAAACAACACTTCATCTCACAACATCCCAGGGAGGTAAGTCCATAGCACAGCTGTCCCATTGTTTGCGTGCAAACTCCGCTTAGAAGTGTTAAGCAAGGGCAGAGTAAATGTGGCCAGACCAATATTTGACTCCATGTCCCCTACTCCTCTTGTCCTTGTCACAAACTATGAGTTTGTCCAGCCCCTTCTCCACAGGTGCGGGAGCTAGGAGTACAAGGGGGCGGGGGAGGGAGAGGTGCTGCAGCACCCCATAGCTCCCGGGTGACTCCCTGTGTGCCATGGGCTCTGCTGCTTGCTTTGCATCCAGGAACCCAGCGGCTGCCCTACACTCCGGGGGCCCGGCTGCTGCCAGCCCTGTGCTCTGGCTGCAGCTCTGCACGCCAGGGCTTTGCTCTGGATCTCAGCTGAGGGGAGCAGGACAGGCGTAAGGGAGGAAGATGTCAACACTAGGGTTGTTAGAGTTTAGCCAATTAACTAATAAGCTGACGCTGATCGGTTAATGTTATCAATTGAACTCTTCCCCGCTCCAATGTTATCAATTAAACTCTTCCCCGCTCGCAGGGAGGTAGTTTCGCTGTACGCCACCTCCCCAGGAGCAAAGCCAGCAGGGAAGGCTTCGCTGAGGACTTTGCAATATAAAACGTATTTAATACGGGAGAACCCGCAGCGCGTGTAACCATGTAACCACAGAGATTTTTCGGCGGTTACAGTTTTAACCGACTTTTAACATCAGCACGCCCACTCTTAAAAACGTTCCCGCGCCACTGCCTGTCTCAATACTAATATCTTAGCTCACTGTGCTTCTGAGGCAAATTATTTCACTCTGTCCCAGTTTCCTTTTCAATAAAACGGAGTACTAAATCTGAAAGTCCACAGGATGGAAGATCTCTTCAGTCATCTAACTTGCTTGCCTTCCTAAATAAAGTAGTATTATCACTGTTCTTACCGATGGGAAACCTGAGACCTGCTGGGGCTAAGAAACTTGCCTAGTGGTCACTGTGGTCCAGTAGTTTAAATGCAGGCCTGAGCGACAGGAGAGTTAGGTGTGGGAGACCACGGACCTCCATTTATTCCCTCCCCAATTAGACAGAAGACAGCAGTGAGCCCTACTTATAAAGCACTAGAGAAGTGTAGTTTGGAATGGGGTTTGAAACGGACCCAATATGAAGAGAGATTAAAAAATTATTTACTTATTCCCACAATATAAGAACTAGGGGTTACAAATAAAATTAATAGGCAGCAGATTTAAAACAAACAGAGGAAGTTTTTCTTGACTCAGTGCACAGTCATCTTGTGGAACTCCTTGCCAGAGGACTTGGTGAAGGCTAGGAATTTAACAGGGTTCAAAAAAGAGCTAGATCAGCCACTCTCAAACTTTTTGGGCTCCGGAGCCCTTTACGTGCGTAAAAATGTATGCGGAGCCCCAGCGGTCCACTGATTGCATGTGTTGTACCTATCAACGTTTCCAGTTTGTCAACCTCACGGAGCCCCTGGAGATGTCTCACGGAGCCCAGGACTCCACAGAGCACAGTTTGAGAAACACTGAGCTAGACAGATTCATGGAGGTTAGGTCCATTAATGGCTATTAGCCAGGATGGGTAGGAATGGTGTCCCCAGCCTCTGTTTGTCTGGAAATGGGTGACAGGAGAGGGATCACGTGAGAATTTTCTGTTTTGTTCCCTCCCTCTGGCATTTGGTATTGGCCACTGTCGGCAGACAGGATACTGGGCTAGATGGACCATTGGTCTGACCCAGAATGGCCGTTCTTATGTTCTTAAGTGTAAAGCATTATCAAAGCCGGTCAGTAACAGAATGGAAGAGAGTTCAGGATCACAGATCTGTGCTCATTTCTCTAGGCCTGCCGAGATCCTCCTGGTTTCACTCATCTTCCCCCCCCCCTCCCCAAAAACTGCTCCATTTGTCTAAGGTTCAATTAACAAGCGCAGACACATGAAAACTCATAACCACCCCAGAGAGGTGTCCAGTATTATTCCCATGTAGACAGAGAAAAAAACTGAGGTTAAGTGATCTGTCCCAGAATCACACAGCAAGTCAGTGGCAGAACTGGGAATGGAAACCATGACTCCTAATTCTCAATTCTGCACTTCAGCCATGAAACCGTCCTCCTTCGCAACACAAACACATAGCGTTATCCACCGACATTTGGGTACCTCAGGGATGACTTTTTTCCGGAAAGCTCCTCTTCCTTTTGGCTGTGATCGGGACGGTGGGTTCCCATTCATGCTCGGGCAGACATTCAGAGTGGGAACTGCTGTTTTGGTTAAAAGCAATCGCTTTCCAAATTCTAATTTTTTTTGCGTCACGCTTGAAATGTCAAAGCACTCGTCTGTGAAGTGCGCTGAGCAGATCAGCGAGCGGTCGTGTCCCCCTCTCCAGTCCACTCTCTTCAGCCGAACAAATCTGTCCCAAAGGCTCCTAAAGTGAGGGTCTTTTGGAAATTTGAACAAGGACACACCATCTTGGGTGGTGTTGGAACACCTGGCCACCACGCAGCGAGCTGGCATGGTTTGTAATGTAAAATATTACTACGTTACAACGTCACTAGCAGTTCTAGAGATTCCTGCAGCTGATCTGTTAGGGAAGAGACTTCAAAGATTTCTAAGTAGCTCCAGGAGTTGGTTGCATCTCTTTTCTCTTAGCAGGCTCCCAGCTGGCTGCCTGGCGAGGGAATCAGAGTAATGCTCAGAATCCAAACGTGAGAATACTCCCTTCTTCAAACACCTTGGCTTTTTATTTGAACACCACCTAAAAAAAACAAATAGAAAATTCTCTCATGCACATAACTATACTGAAGTTATGTAACCACACCAGGTACACTTAAACCCTCAGGTATTTATTTTAAAAACAAAATTATGCCACGCTTTCAGAGCCTGGTTTTGAAAAAATATTAGATGTGGAACTGCACATGCAAAACAAGTGCCCAGCTCCATGCACACAGTCCTGGTAACTGCATGAACAAGCCCTGGTTCTGGTGATTTACATTCTTTCCCCAGACCTGAGGAAGCTGTGCATGGCTCACAGGCATGTATCCCTCCCAAACAGAAGTTAGCCCCATATAAGAGTTAAGGGAATGTGGATTGGATAAATGGACGGTAAGATGGATAGAAAGCTGGCTGGAAGGTCGGGCCCAGTGGGAAGTGATCAATGGCTCAATGTCAGGATGATGGTTGGTTTCTAGCGGAGTGCCCCAAGGTTCTGTTCTGGGACCGGTTTTGTTCAATATCTTTATTAATTACCTGGATGAGGGGATGAATTGACCCTCAGCAAGTTTGCAGATGATACTAAGCTAGGGAGAGAGGTAGATACACTTGAGGGCAGAGATAGGGTTCAGAGTGACAACAGACAAATTGGAGGACTGGGCCACAAGAAATCTGATGAGGTTCAACAAGGACAAAAGTCCTGCACTTGGGACAGAAGAATCCCAAGCATTGTTACAGCTGGGGACCAACTGGCTAAGTAGCAGTTCTATAGAAAAGGACCTGGGGGTTTTACAGTGGATGAGAAGCTGGATATGAGTCAACAGTGTGCCCCTGTAGCCAAGAAGGCTAATGGCATACTAGGTTGCATTAAGAGGAACATTGCCAGTCGATCCAGAGATGTGATTATTCCTCTTTACTCAGCTCTGGTGAGGCCACATCTGGAGTATTGTGTCCAGTTCTGGGCCCCCAATTACAGGAAGGATGTGGATGCATTGGAGAGGGTCCAGCGGAGGGCAACCAAAATGATTAGGAGGCTGGAGCATATGACTTATGAGGAGAGGCTGAGGGAGTTGTGTCTATTTAGTCTGCAGAAGAGAAGAGTGAGGGGGGATTTGATAGCAGCCTTCAACTTCCTGAAGGGAGATTCCAAAGAGGATGGAGAGAGGCTATTCTCAGTAGTGACAGATGGCAAAACAAGGAACAATGGTCTCAAGTTGTGGTGGGAGAGGTCCAGGTTGGATATTAGGAAAAACTATTTCACTAGGAGGGTGGTGAAGCGCTGGGATGGGTTCCCTAGGGAAGTAGTGGAGTCTCCATCCCTAGAGGTGTTTAAGTCCCAGCTTGACAAAGCCCTGGCCGGGTTGATTTAATTGGGATTGGTCCTGCCTTGGACTTGATGGCCTTTTGATTTCTCTTTCATGAATATGCTGGGATACAGCTACAACTCCACCGCACTGAACATTTGCAGTTACAGAGTTGTGCCCACAATTACAACGTCACCTGTGAAACTTGCACACCTACGATTTTCCAATTGGGCCCTACCTGTTCAAACTACCATGCTCCTCCCCTGCCCATAAAGAACCTTTCATCCCTGCAGGTCAAAGCACTTTAAGAACAATGAATGTGTTTTCAAAACCCTCCTGTGAAAAATAAGAATCAACACCCACTCCTGTTTTGCAGGGGCAGCCTATTAGAGATGAAATAACCGGTGCTTCATTTGTACCAGGGCTTGCCAGAGCTGAGCCCTGGCACCTTCTGGCTTGCCAGTTCATAGCCCCAGCATGTCCGGACTTTCAGTTCTGAAAGTCAAAACGTTGCATGAGCCCAGCACCTCTGCAAGTCAGCAACCAAGTCAGAAATCCAGGCTGTCTGGCACTGGGTCCTGCTGCTCTGACCACTAGTCCGTCCATACGCTGGCCTTTCCCAGCCAACGCGCCTCCTGGGTAAGAGGATTGGGATACCCAGCCGCGACCAGGCCGTGACTGCCACCCCCCAGCAGGCATCTAGACAAGCGCAAGCTCCCAGGCCCACCTGAGACAGGTGAGCGGGGTTGCTAAGAGCCTCGCATCAGGAATCAAGGCATTTCCTTGCCCGCCCTCCCCCAGTTCGCCGCCCACGGGAGCCGGGCAGCAGCTTCTCCCAGCTACACGACCTGTGGCAGGCAAGGCCCGGCTCTCCCTAGCGCTCGGAAGCGGGGTGCTCCCCCCGGACTGGGGGTCAGGAGCGGGTCCCCCAGGGACAGGCCCGGCCCGAGGGATCCATCGGAGCAGGGCATTCGGAGCAGCTGGAGCGCGTGTAAACGCCCAGCCCAGGGGGTTCCGAGCGAGTCCCTGCGTGGAGGTGCTGGGCGAACGTGCCCTGGCTCTGCAGGGACAGCGGAGCCACGCACCGTAGCGCACCGGCCTCATGCCCTTACCTGGGCAGCGGCCCGCTTGGCCATGCTGCTCCGCTCCGGGCGCAGCGAGCTCAGCTGGGTAGAGGGAGCCGCGGCTGGGCTGAGACGCTGCTGGGCGGAGCGGGGCGCACTAGCGGCCCCTACCGGCGGAAGCTTGGAAGCAGGAGCCGCTTTGCTGCTCTGGAATCGCCCCAGTAGAGCCCAGACCTGCTCTGGCTGCCCCTGGAATCGCCCTAGTGGATCCCAGACCTGCTCTGGCTGTGGAGCGGAAACCCCAGGGGAGGACACTCGAAGGGCCGTTTTAGGAAAACACCTTTTCCCTCCGCATGACACCTGTTTGTCTCCCTCGTGCCCATTTCTCCTGCCCAGGGCACTTCTCACCAGTTCAGGCGGTCGCTTTTGTTAGCAGCTGTAATGCCTGCCAAAGCATCTTCCAACAAGGGACAGGCAAAGCAACAAAAGAAGGGTCCCTCCCTTTAGAGAGGGACCTGTGGTCACCCTAGTTGTAGGGGATAGTTTTACCACCTACTTGTGGGTGAGGGTTTAAAGGGGCCCACTCCTCCCTCCTTCCCTGTGACTCATTGCGAGATGGGTATTGAGTCTGCTGTGTTCTTTTCTCCTCCCTCCCCACATTAGGAGCCTGTGAGGATCTGAGCCCTACTGACCCTTTCCCTGTTTTGTGCCTGTTCTCCTTTCTCACTCCCCTTTTTTTCCTCTGCCACACTTATTCACTCTCAGGCCTTGGTTTCCCTTCACTCTGCCACCCAGCAACCGGTTCCCTTGCGGACAATTTGCTCTTTACAGCACAAAGTGGACAGCTGCATTCTACCTGCAAAAGTTTCTAAGTGCCTGTGGATGTCACCCTAAGAGACTGCATTGTTAAAAGCTACTAAAATTGTCCACGACACATACACACACTCATACAAAGAGTTCTACAGCAGGGATACAATTAAAGACAAACTAGTTTTTCACCTGCACACACAATTTTGGATTTCTTAAAAAAAAGGGATTAATTTTTTCCCATTTAATTTCTGTCATTTTTTAAAATGGGAATTCCATCAAAATTTACCAGTGTATTTTTGTCTTCATCCTTATAAATGATTATTTACTATAATAAAAAAGCACCATAGTCAATGTGGTTTCCAGTAACATTGTCTTCTAGTTTTCAAACCTTAAGCATTGACATAGCTGTGCCAAACAGAGCACTAATCCACATTTCTCCATTTTAATTCTTTTCTGTAAGATTGAGAAGTGCTACTATTCCAGGTTCATCCTATTTTTCTGGCTCATCTTGGTTCAGTCTCTTTCAACATTCACTCACTTATGCGCAAGAAGGGGCAGTGTAGACAGCCCCATCTTGTGCAAAAGCCTCTTCCGTGAAAATGGTGGCTTATTAGGTATGCAAATGAGGCTCAGCGATATTCCAACGCCGAGCCTCATTTGCATAGCTCTGGTGCAAGATCGTGCCAGTCTAGACACAGCCATAGAGCACTGGGAGATCTCCCTTTCAGTGCTTGTGCCATGACCAGACTGTGGCTACATCTAGATTGCAGGCTTCTTCCAGAAAAGCTTCTTTGGAAAGAGATCTTCCAGAAAAAACTTATTTTGAAAGACAGCATCCACACAGCAAAAGTGCATCAAAAAAGCGATCTGCTTTTTTCAAAGATAGTGTCCGCATTGATTGGGTGCTATCTCGTGTTTCAGTTGTGATTACTATGGACAGAGTGGCCACGAGGGCACCTGTGCTTTTCCTGGAGGCCTCTTTTGAAAAAAGGCTTCTTTCCCGTAGAAAGAGGTTTACTGCTGTCGGAAAAACCCCTTTGTTTTTTCTACTTTGTCAAAAGAACACAATTGCAGTGTGGACATAAGTGTAGCTTTTCTAGAAAAACTCTGCAGTGTAGACATATCCTTTAGTAGTCAGAAGTCAGCGTTCTGATGTCCTACCAAATCTCCTGTGCTGTCAGTGAGAACTGTTCAGTTGCATGTGTTGTGTCACTGCTTGTGCAAAGTCAACATAGCAGACTCTTGCGCCCCCAAAGATCAGCTAAGGATCAAAGGCACCAGGCCAGGTTTATTGTCAAACAAAGTACAATAATAGTTGTCAGTAGACTCTACCAAACCACTATGCATATGTACCCCCAACAATGGACCAGCTCAGTCAGCAGGAGGTCCCACTGACCCCTAGGCTGGTCAAAGACAGCTCCTCCAAGACACAACTTTATATACAGGTACAAATAAGTTACACATCAGTCCTAACATACCAAGTTGCCACCCTCTAACATTACCTAGATACTGCCCATTACTCTGTATCTAGTGGTTCAATTAGAACTTCTTTATGCATCATGCTGTCATTTTAGAGACTGTCCTGAATCTGGGTCAGTATGTCCCTGTTATCTGTGTAGAGTGTGGGGTAAAGGTGCTTCTTAAAAGGGTGTTACCACACTTCTAAAGGGTGCTTTCAATCTATGCCCAGTACCAATTAGTGTTTTACAGCCAGTGCCTAGTACCAATTACTGCTTTACTGTTTGGACTAAATTACATGAGCAGGAGCCTGCCTTTTGCTCACAGTTTACATTTGCTTTATACAGTAAAACTCCAGTGGTCCGGCACTCCTGTTAGTCCGGCACCACCTGGAACCCGGAAGTGCTCCAGGCAGCTGGACAATTGGAGCCGCTCTGCCCTGGGCTTCCCCGAGTCAGCCGCTGGTCACTTTCAGTAGCGGCTGACTTGGGGATGCCTGGGGCAGAGCAGCTGGGGTGCTGCCGAGTTGGTCCTGCAGCCCCATCCCCCCCAAACGCCCTACCCCATCCCAGTCCCCTCATAGCCCCCCCTTCCAATAGTCCAGCATAGCCGATAATCCGGCACCCCCTGGGCCCTAATGGTGCCGGATTATCAGAAGTTTACTGTATTAGGAAAGTCTTGACCATTGTTAGCTAGGCCTCAGACCTGTGATACATGAGCTTATATTTCAGGCTCATCTTATATACTATCAGTTTAAAATGCTGCCATGGCTGTACTTTAAACTTTTAAGGGTAACAAAGCCTCAGTGAAACACTTCACAGAAGACTCAGAAGGGGAGTAGTTCTCTTTTTGCTGATGTGCTCAATCCCCAATTGGGGAAAGCACACAGTTGGTGTCATTTACACATCCTTGTCAATGTCCTTCTGCCCATGTGCAAGTGAAAGTGCAATTTCCACAAAGTAACAGATACAAAGACTCATGATTCCAGGTTTTTACTCACCTCATTTCCAACTGAGGACAAACAATCCAGTTAAAACAATAATGGCATCTGATTCTTTGTCACCCTTCAACATTTTGAGCTGTTGGTTACAAAACAAATAAACAAAACAAACAAACAAAAAGCAGCCCTGAATGCCATTTCTATAGTTCTCCAGAACTCATAATCCCTTTAGCTCTGAATTTCCATTACATTCTATGGAACCAGGGGCGGCCTGTCCATATAGGCAAACTAGGCGGTCGCCTAGGGCGCCAAGCTAAATGGGGTGCCAAATGGTGGCACAGTATCATTGAGGGGTTTGGAGGTGGGGGCGCTGATTGAATGGTTCGCCTAGGGCGCCAGTTGCTGGCAGCTAGTATGGAACAGTGGTGGGCACCGAGGCCCAATTCCTCTAGTTCCCTTCCACATAGTTTCCCCCCCTCCACCATTATTACTAAAGTGACATGCACTTAAAGCAAGGGCACATGAAGTGAGGTGTGTGCTGATTGCACATAACACTGACAGAGAGCCCTCTGCATAGAAAGCACTGCTATGGTTCAGTCGGCACAGCCTGCAAATTCTAGATATACAAGTGCAGTTAGCAAAACTACCCTATCCCAGGAGACCATCTTGGTTACAACAATCTTGAAGTTCACTGAGATGACAGAGGGCTACTCATGTGGCCCACTAACTAGCCTAGGTTGCCTATTACTGCTATAGGAGCTCACCCCTATTGCTTAACAGCTTTCACTCTGGGGCTGTCTCTACATTGCATCCCTCTTGTGCAAAAGCCTATGCAAACGAAGCACGGATTAGTATTTTGCTGTGCTTCATTTGCACAATTAATTAGGGCCCGTTTTCGTGCAAGAGGCTTTTGTGCAAGAGCCGTTCTTCCTCATTTTTTCAGGAATAACAACTCTTGCACAAGAGGGGTTTTTTGCACAAAAAGAACCTGTGTAGACAGCTCCTTTTTGTGCAAAAATGGCCCCTAATTAATTATGCAAACGAAGCATGGCTTTTTACACAAGAGGGATGCAATGTAGATGTAGCCTGGGGGAATCTAATTTTATTGCCAATCCTCTTCAGCGGTCAAAGTTTTCAGCTTAATGTCTTATCTGATTACCATCTGTACAACATTTGAACATATAAAAAGTGTTATAGGGCTAGGCTTGGAAGGATAGGATTTTTATCAGTGTTGGAAAACGTCAATTTCATCACACAAATAAAAAAAAATTTGCATTAATAACTGTTGTTTACAGATAGGCAAAGTTAAAACAAAAACAAAACAAAAAAACCCAACGCCCCCCCCCCCAGTCTCCCTGACTGAGAACTTAAGAGTCAATCCAGTGATTGAAACTTCTGAATTAGATTTGGTACAAACAGACTAGAGAATTAATATTAAAAACAGATAAAGATTTGTTGATTTAAGGATATTTTGATATGTGATGTTGAAATCTTGTGTTTGTGATTTATAAAGCTTTAGCCTTTTGCATCTCAATGTCTACCATTTTTCAATAATTTTCTGATCTCTCAATTTCCTGCAAGTGTGAAAATTCAAATTGATAAAAATAAAAGTATAAAACTCATCATTTTGCACAGTAAAAATTTAAAAAATTCTTAACATACACTCATTATCTGCTAAAATGACATAAAAATATCAAGTTATGCCAAACTTTTGATAAAGTTTTGCATCCTCAACAGCTATTGTTTACTTGTGCTGTTGCTGGATGTTCTGCTTTATATGTTCTATCTGTCATCAATGTGTTCTCTCTGCCCTGGAACCGAACTATTGCTACCACATGGAACCTTCCTTCCCAACAGTGGAAATTACATTTGCTATTGTACTTGTTGAGCAAGAGGGAAAAAAACATTCTACATTGTCATTTGACTAGATCCTGCCCTTGGTTGCACCTGACCAGACAACTGTAGGAGTGTAACTAGAGCGCTAGATACAGCCCTCTATTCCAGGGGGTTGTTGAACTAGGGATGTAATAGGTAGTTGATTATAGTCGAATGCTATAGATTACACACATTTCTCTCCTCCCCGCCGCCAGTAAATTTTTTAGCAGGTTGGCCAGCAGCCCAGCTCAGTCCTGACTTGCAACAGGTCCAGGACCTACCCCTGCTGTGGCTCTGCATTTAAAATGTAATATGAGTCAGGCAGGCAGGCAGCCTGCCTGGCTCAGTTCTGGCTCACACCAGGCCTGGGAGCTCAGACCCCCTCCCAGACAGGGGCTGCTGCCTCACTTTCAGAGGCAGCAGCACAGGGCAACAGGCAGCCAGTCCAAAAGGAGAACTGTTTTTTTAACTGACTCCCGTCATGGACCAGGTCCCATCTGGCACCCCACACTGCTGCCTCTGATACAGAGGTAGCAGTGTGGAATGGCAGGGGGCTCCTTGGAAGTGAGGCAGGAGTGCACTGGCTGCCAGACTTGCCCCCAGGGACTATAGAATAGTCAACTAACCAATAAGAATTCATGAGGTTACTTGACTATTCAGTAAACTGATATTTAACATCCCTATCTTGAACCATTTCATGGTTTGAATCACATTTTAATGCAGAGCTCATTTAAGGGATCAAATGCCCACACATTCATGATTGCAGAGAATCCCTATTTACGAGCACATATTCTACTACAGCTGCTTACGTGGGAAAGTAATAATTGTAAAATATTTAAAGCAAGTTTAGGTGTCTTCCCCCGCTCCTCAATGTGATTTAGCAGTTGGAAGGAGAAGCCAGAAAAATAACAGAGAGCTCTTTACAGACCCACCACTAAGCAGTCCATGGACCACCTTTTGAGGACCTCTGCTCTATTCAATATGCACTTTGCAAAATTCATTATTTTAACTGCTTATTAGCCAGTTAATAAAACAAATATTTAAGAGAGGAAAAGACTAAAAGTTAGAGAAAACAGAATAGTAAAAAATGTGGCAAACCTTCCCATCAGTTCAGTTACCAGTAGAGTTGCCAACTTTGTAATATTTAAAAACCAGTCACTCCACCCTGCCAGAAACACCCTGCCTCTGCACCCCCTATTTCCTCCTGGCATTCAAGGTCCTGCTTCTGACACTAAGGCTGCACCACCATTTGCTTCTCTTCTACTCTCCCGTCACTTGCGGCTTTCCCTCTTTCCGCTCTTCTGTCCTAGCTGGGAGGGACTGGCCTGAAGAGCCAGGGCTGGAAGCTACCAATGCAGGTAGTAAGTGACATTAGCTAAGTAGGAGCTGGCATGGGTTAGTGACCAGGTGCCTCCCTGCCCTCAGTGACCGGATTTTGGGTATCCAGTCAGTAGATCTGACCAGACACAGTTAAGTCCCCCATTCAACTGGATTTTCCAATCGAACACTAGGCACTTGGCTGCTCTGGTTATCTGGCAGCATTCACTGAAAACAGATGTTATTATGTATACTACAACATAGTAATAGCTGATCATACAAAACAAAGTTTCTCTTCTCCCCCCCCCCCCCCCCCCCCTTTAACTCTCCCTAACTGCTCGTATGTAGACACAATTGGGCAGTGTTAAAATCAACACTCTATAGAACTTGGAGTATTTATTTTAATCCCCCCCAACCCAGGCAAGAAACTCTACATCATTAAGTTAAAAAAGGGGCACAAATCAGATATCTGTAACTCTTTGCAGGCCACCTTTAAGCAAGGCATTTAACAAGATGCACAAGATCTTTATGATTTTTCTGACCTGTGTTTGATAATGGTTTTAAGCATATGACTCCACTATTTGTTCCCTGTCTCCTTGAGTTGGCTCCAACTTCAGATGAAGCATCAGTTCTGCATTTGGTTGATAGTGAATAATCCCTTATAAATTTCACCTCTCATCTTTCATGTGGCACAGAAGCAATAGAAAGGAAAGTATTATACATTTGTTTTCCCTTCCAGGAGCTAAAAAATGAAGCCTGTATCTTGTGTGCTACAAATTACTCTAAATTGTTGAAGTTTGAACTGCATTTTGTCTTTGGCCATACTAACATGTGTTGTTACTTTCACTGTTGGCATCTGTCATTTGACTGTACTTAATGGACTTTTACCATTTATTTCCTATTTCTACATAATATGGAGATATACCATCTCACAGAACTAGAAGGGACCTTGAGAGGTCATTGAGTCCAGTCCCTTGCCCTCACACCAGGACCACATCCCTGACAGATTTGCCCCAGATCCCTAAATGGCCCCCCTCAAGGACTGAACTTACAACCCTGGGTTTAGCATGCTAATGCTCAAACCACTGAGCTCTCCCTCCCACCAATTGCTAAAGAAGCCCAATCTCTAAATCTGATCTAGGGCTCGTTGACGCTCTAACTTCTATCTAAAATTCTGTGAATGACCATGTTCTGTCTCTAGTGAAGTGGTCAAAGATTCCACGTCAAACATCTCCCACATTTTCTGCAATGAAATAGTCTCTCTCTAATATAGGTGAGTTGATGTTTTAGAATATGTTTTTTAAGTGTATTTTTGGTATAGGCAATGTTCTTTTATATGTCTGTTCCTCCCTGGCATGAATCATTGATAGCTCATAAATTCAATTGATGCTCAAGGTTTAACAGAGGAGCTACAATGATAGGTCCAACTCATGCTTGAGTTGAATTCAGTGTGATGAAATGGCTTCTTGCACAAAAGCTTTTCCTCCAGTCAGTAAAATGTGTGTGGTCCATATTCTCAGATGGGTTTGATGATGACTGAGTGGAAAATCAGTTCTCATAAAATTTTTGCCACAGTAGTTACATGCAGATGTTGTGAGTTCGTAAGTGATTAGTAAGTCTTGGTTTCTCAGTAAAGCTTTTCTGGCATTCTGTACATTTATAAGGTCTCTCTCCTGTATGAGTTCTCTGGTGTCTAATAAGATCTGCATGGCGACCAAAGCTTTTTCCACAGTCTGTACATATGTACGATGATACTGGACTCTTTTTTGCATGAATTCGCTTGTGTTTTAAAAGGCCTATCTTCAACTTAAAAGTTTTCTTACATTCTGTACATAGGTATAGTCTCTCTCCTGTGGGTGTCTCCTGATGGAAAAGGATCTCTCTGAATTTATTGCCATCTCCTTCATCTGACGTAGTGTTACCCATTCTGTTTCCAGTAAGATTCCTTGGCTCCATTTCTGTTCTCCAACGACTCTCGCAAGTCATTCCCCTGTCAGGAGTTTGGAAAGCCAGGTCTTCTGAGCTTCTTGAAAATGATCTATGCAATTCCATATTTTCTGGAGCTTCCTCATTATCCTGCACTTCAGTTTTGATCACAATCCCATTATCCTCTGAAATAAAGAGAATCCAAACATTCATTTCATCTGCTTGGGAAAAGGAGATCTAAGAATAAAACAGTCATGATCCATAATGAACACAATGTGTTTAGGTCATATTGTTCTGGGGGGAGTGTGAGGAAGAGACATAAAAACCAGAAAAAATGATAACTTATTGGACCCATAAATAATGTATGTCACTCAAACTTTTGCATATAAAATGCCTCTTGAACTGCCAATTCCAGAAGTTTAAAGAATTTAGGTTAAAAGAACGCCACGCTATGTTATCTATTCTAACAGGATTTATTTGACTTCCTAAGCTATCCCTAGTAGAAGCCATGAGTATGGCCAGAAGTGATTCTACAACTTTAGTACCCTCAAAATCCACCTGTGCCCCTCTATTGTAACTGACAAAACCATTGTCCATATCTTTGCCATCACACTTTGATTTATTGTAATTTCCTCTGTGGCCTCCTTTAGTCTAACCCTTTCCACTCCACTCCCCACAAAAAGCCACTGCGAATGTCATTTTTCTCCCTGTCATTTAAACTGAATTACTTAACTCCCTGACCCCCTTTATTGTCTCCCTCTTAAAAAAAAAACGAAAACAAAACAAAACAACCTACATTAAGCAGAAATATGTCCTTACCTTCAAGGCATTTAGATCATCCTTCCCCACCCCCACTTCCTCTCTATATTTCCCATGCTTCTCCCTGTTCCCTCACTTTACTGCTCCCTTTTCCTTTAGCATTGTTCCTTAGAGACCCCCTATACGTGGGGCATCATCCCTTTTCTTTGCCAAGCACTTTCTCGACTCTTTCAGAACTTTTATTGAAACACCCCATGGAATTTTTCCTGCTTCATGTGCCTTATTAATAATACTTCACCACCACCAGCTGTCCCTGAATTATTTTTCTACATCACTCAACTCTATGTTAATAATGATGGTCATACAAGTACCAAAGAGATGTTTCATTTTAGACCACATGTTCTGTAGGAAAGGGCATGTGCCATACCATTTGTTTAATAATGATTAAGTACATTTTTTTATCAGTAGGGATGTAAATGGTTAATTAATAAGAGCTAGAGCAGATTCCCGCCTGCCCCATGCAGGGATTTGTCCCAGCTCCATGGGCCCACCATAGCAGGCCTGGCCTCCCTGCTGCATGCTGGCTTCCCAGAAGCAGGGCTGGCAGGGAAGCCAGCTGCAGAGCCTGCAGCAAAGCCTCCCTGGGAGTGGGGCTGGCAGGGGCTGCGGCTTCACTGCAGGCTCTGCAGTATAAAGCTCAAATAAGGTTATTTAAGCTTTACACTGACAGCATGTGTGTAACTGCTAAAAGTCATAGTTACAATTTTTTAAATCCCTAATCAGTGTGATTTTTAATCTTAATAAATGCTAGTAATATATATTAGTTACACATAACATTACACATAGTAATAACACACTTAATCCAAGCAATCAGAAATAGGATGATGAAAGGAGAGAAACTGCCTTTATCACAAAGTTAATTGGTTCCCATATCTACAATGGGTTCATGACAATTTCTGGTTATACAATAGCACTATAAGAAAAAAGACAAAGCTATAGGAATTCATCATGATGGTTTTTCTTGCCATCTTTAAGTCATTTACTCTTACAGAGATGTCTTAATCCATTACTCACCTATGCTAGGATTCACAGACATTTCTCTTTTCTCCAAGCCCTGCTGAGCCTTGATATGTAGCTCTTCTCTTGACTGAATATCATGTTTGGAGACTGAATAGTTTGGACAGAAAATTAAAAAAAAATGCCCATAATATCTTAACAGATATTTTTCAACTTCAAAGAATGTCACATTATCTGACACTAAGATACTTACATTGCAGAGGTAGTAGGTAAACTGAGCAGAAGCAACAGTGTTAAAGGTGTCCATTTTTGAGCCTGTTTATATTTTCAGCTTAGGAGACTTTTGGCCTACCTATTTGTGTGTGTCAAAAATCACTGTTTTCAGGAATATCTGTTAAAGGCAATGGCTTTGACCTGTCCAGAAAAACCAAGGGACTGAAATGTAAGTTCTGCCCCTTGCAGATGGAAATAGCTTTTTCCTTCTCCATCCCCACACAACTCCTCTGTACTGACAAATGGTATATGTATCATCTAGAGACGTTAAAATTAGATTTATCAGCTAATCGAATTGTCGATGGAATTTCCATCAACTATTTGATTAGTCAATAAAGAGTGCTTCTGCTTTGAAATGTAGCAAGAGCCTGCCCGGCAGAAGCTCTTGTGCATTTCAAAGATTGAAACACTGCGTGGAGCCTGGGCCCAACAGGAGTCCCGCCGCAGGCCCCAGGCTCCATGTGGCGCTTCCACCTTTGAAATATACAAGAGCCCTAACGGGGACTCTTGTACATTTCAAAGGTGGAACTCTGCCGCTGCGCCCCTGCTCCCTCCCTCGGAGCTGGAGGGAAACCGGCTTTTAAGCCGGCTCCCCCAGCACCTCCTCCTCTTCTTCCCACTAGCTGCCTCTTTCCGATAAAGGCAGCAAGGGGTGTGTGTGAGAAATGACTAGTTGCTTACATACCTAGTACCATCCCTACAGAGCATGCTCTAACTCTGAGGCTGGCAAGATCTGGCCTGCCAAGCCTTTCAATCTAGCCCATGGCCTGCCCTGCCTGTAAGGATATGACCTTTTTCTGGAGCCATATGGGAAGGCCTATAGGCATAATGGAAGGTCTAAAACTCAGGGCCTTCATCTGCAGCCAGACTGAAAGAGCAGTAGCCATCAGCTGTAAAGCAGGAGTCACAGACTCACATTCCATCTAAATTGCATTAAAGTAGTGTAATACCAGGCTGTTAAAAAGATGGCACCCACTATTACCAAATAAACAGATTTCAAGATGGGTAAAGAAAATGTAAAAGCATTTTATCTGTCAAGAAACTCCTTAGAAATAGTAGGGGTTCTGGAATCCTCATTCTAGGATTCTGGTCCTCACTTCCCTATTGTTTGTCTGTATGCTTTCTGGTTTTTTTAATTGTTTCTGTTTGCCATATAATTAATTTTAGTAGGTGTAAATCAATTAAGGTGGTGGGGTATGATTGGTTAGATAATTCTGTTACAATAGGTTAGGACTGGTTAGTAAAATTTTAGTAAAATAATTTATTATGGTCTAGCTTACCAGGAACTGAGTTTCAGTATATACATGGGGGGCCCAAAAGGAAGTTCTTTGGAAACCAACTCCAGAACACAGCTCCACAATCAGAGTTGCCAGATCCCAACCTTGGGCTAGCACTATGCAGAAACTGGAGTCCCCCAGATCCTGACTGGCCATCAAAACAAGTTAACTGTCTTATTGGAAGTGGTTAGTGCGTGCATTCTGCTGAGGACTAAATGTGTGCCCAAAAAGCAAATTTCAATGAAGAAAAAAAAAGTACATTATTAGAAGTAAAAAACAGATGTTAATTTATGAGTAATCCTGCAAGACATAAGAAGGGATTTGCAGATTACTGTTAATAAAGATCCTGCAGAGAAATAGAATGTTTGCTAAGAAACTCAGGGAGAATCCCGATTGCACTACATGTACTAAGCCACCTGGCAGTTTGTAAATCGGCTGAAAGTCCAGAACCTCTTAAAGAGGAAGACCACACACACCTAATCTTTTCCACAGCCATTTTTTTTCTTGTCTTAGAGCTTGCATATGGATTAGAAAAGATATAATCACAGATGATAACTACTTAAATACTTCATTTTTGACACATCCTTTACTAAAGGAGTGTTTTATTCATATCACACATGGAAAATAGCATCTGTGCATGCGGATTCCACATATACGCTATTTAGTTGTATAAGCATTTTTCACTGCAGAAAGGCAGTAGATGTAGAGGCATTAGGAGCATGACTGTGTTTAGCAATGTTCTTTTACCGAAAAGAATATATGGAGTCGATCTTTTATCAAAGGTTCTGGAGCACCTAAGCAATGATTAACCAGCAATCAAAAGTTTGAGAAAACTGTTAGGCTGGCTTCTGTCTAAGAACTGTACATATCTCAAGTTCTAGAGAATGGAGTGAAAACTGACCGTTACCCAGAGAGATTAAAGATCCATAATTGTCCTTTATCACTTTTTTGTAAAGCTCTTTTTGCCACTCTTCTAAATTCTTCCCTTCAGGAGCTGCAACAGTATCAAATGTCCCTGGGACCTGAAACAGAAAGTATTACATACTTAGTATCATTGATTACATCCTGACAAAGGATATTACTGAGAATATTAAATGAACAGTTAGTTGCTGGGTGTTTCTGATGGCACTGATGCTACTATATATCTATATCTATATATATCTATCTATCTATCTCTCACTCATTTGCAAAAAGGAATTAGATATTTCTACTGCTATTTCTAGGTCTCTCAAAGTCAGCATAATATATCAAGGTAGTATTCCTTAACGCCTTACTGAAGTCATGATTTCTCAAGCAAAAGACTCAAGAGACACACATCGATCAATAAAGTCATCTTGACCAACCTCTGAAAGTCAATGCAGTTCTCTTCAATACATTGAGTGCTTTCTTTTGTCCACTTTATTTTAAATGAGTCAAGCTATAAGGCAACTCCACAGTTTAATTGATCTGACTGCCAAGATTTCTTTTCCATGATAATTGACCTAAACTTTTCCTTTACTCATTATAATACCTTACTTCTAGGTACACTGTCTTGCACCACACTAAGTAATTCCTTGCCCTCTTTAGCGATTATACCTTTCAAATACTGGCAGACTAGGGATGCAAAATCCCATTTAACTTAGGGATGTTAAATAGTGGTTAGGAAGCTAATCCAGTAATTGATGGAATTTTGCCACTGCTCTGCTTTTTAAATGTAGTGAGAGCTACCAGGCAGCAAGTTTAAAACAAACAAAAATAAGTTTCTCTTCACACAGCGCACAGTCAACCTGTGGAACTCCTTGACAGAGGATGTTGTGAAGGCCAGGACTTTAACAGGGTTCAAAAAAGAACTAGATAAATTCATGGAGGTTAGGTCCATCAATGGCTATTAGCCAGGATAGGTAGGAATGGTGTCCCTAGCTTCTGCTTGTCAGGGGCTGGAAATGGATGACAGGAGAGGGAGCATGTGATGATTTCATGTTCTGTTCACTCCCTCTGGGGCATCTGGAATTGGCCACTATTGTAAGACAGAACACTGGGCTAGATGGACCTTTGGTGTGACCCAATATGGCCATTCTTATGTTCAAGAACTCCTCCTAAACCGTAAGATCATGACATTTAATACACAGCTTCCTCTTATCATAACTTATGTACTACATTGAAAAAGCAGGAGGTGCAGCATCTGGGACCCAGTGGGAGCCAGGAGTGTTCAGTCCCAGCTTGCACTATTTCCCCCCACTGTGCCTCTGCCTCACCTGCCCCTCGCAGAGATGGTGCTGGACGGAACCAGTTTTTAAGCTGGCTCCCCCCAGCTCCAGCTCCTGCTCTCCTGCCTTGCTGCTTCTGATACAGCCTCTGTTTAACCCAGAGGTGGGAAACCTAAGACCTAGGGGCCAGATGCAGCCCTCAGCTTGCTTGGGTCCGGTCCTGAGGCTCAGGGTCCCCCCACCCCAGCACTGGGGAATCTGCACTGGCACTCCAGCCCTCTTCCCCCACCCCAGGAGTGGAGCACTCAAAATCTACTAGGCTGGCCCCACCCCATAGACTCTGGTGCGTGAGGGGAATGTGTGGAGTGTCTTTCTGCTTCTCAGTCAGGGGCCACGTCAGTGACAGTTTGGGGTTTTGTTTTGCTTCATCACTTGTGTGAGGCCCCCCCAACTGATTTCTGTGGGTCAGCAGCCCCCGACCCAAAAAAGGTTCCCCACCCCTGGTTAACCCACTAAGTGGGTTCCTAGGTGGGGCTGCCAGCTCCTGGCCGGTGAGGGCTGGGAGTTGGCAGTCCTATGCTCCAGTGGGGCTGGAGCAGTCCTCTGACTGTGGCAGGCCATGGGCATGGAGGAGTTCCTGGTAACAGTTACCCAGTAAGCATTACTCAATAAATGTGATGCTTACTGGGTAACCGGTTACCTGTTCACATTCCTATTGAAGTGAAGTGATGTACCACTCTGCTTCATGAATACATTTTTTTTAAAATCTTTCCTTATAAATCAAACCCTCCGACCCTTTAGTCTATTTGGTTGCTCCTTTTCAAATTCCCTCCAACTCATCTAGATCCTTATGATTTGAGGTGACCAGAGCAAGTGCAGTATTATAGCTGCAGTTTCTTAAGTTCAATTCCTCTTCCATGTCTCAGATAGGAAGTGCCTCTTTTGGTCTTGAATCTTGTGCAATGCCCACAACTTCCACACAGATTAAACAATTTCTGACATTTTTGCCAGTATTCTTCCCCTACAGTTATAAGCATAAAATTTAAAAAGTAAAAACCATCAATGAAAAGCTAGTGGAAATACATTCAAGACTGCTTAATAACATATCTGGCCTGTAGCTCCCCCTCCCTCACAATTAATTTTAATGTTAAAAGCACACTACATGTAAAGTTGTATGAATATTTGCTTGATCACTATTATTGTTGCAGGACAGCTTTTATCCATTTGGAAATTTGAGAGAGAACACTTTGCCTTTTTGTACTGTCTTTCATTTCAATGGGTATCTAAGCATTTAACTAGTTGTATTGATAGTACAACATATGGACACAGTTCTACAAACCAATAGTCAAATGAGTATTCATTTTTAAATTAGCAAACTATTCCATAAGTAAACTCTACTCAGATGAGCATTTGTAAGATCTGGCCTTAAGCAGATAAAACTCATGTACAAGATACCAAACTGAACCTTAGCTACTGTTTACCAGTCCTCAGCAAGGTCTACCCAGATCCGAAGAAGAGATCTGTGTAGCTCAAAAGCTTTCACCAACATACCTGTACAATAAAAACAAAATCTTCCCATTTTGTTTAATATACAGAAACCAACATTGCTTCAATACTAGACCCAACAAATACGTATAGTATAAGCTTTATACTACAAAATAGTCAGCCCAAAGAAATTGAGATTATTCACATGAGTAAGGACTACTCACTCATATGAACACAGTTTTGCAGGATCAAGATTCATTTTAGAGCAGGAAGTATCCATTTTAGAGCATGGTATCCAATTGAAATGCTAGACAGAAAATTTTACTTGGGCAGAATGCTATTACACAAACTGGAACAGGATCAAGAGAAGGGTACTGAGATTTCTTGTGAATCCAGAAAATCTCAGCAACCATATGCCTTCTAACTCCAAGGTGCACAATGATTAAAGTAGCAATTCAAAAGGAAAAGTGCACTCTACTGAATCATTTGTATTTTTTATTTCCTGCAGCACCGAGGGGTTCCCTTGAAGAATTCTCATCCAAGTATCTCTTATTATGCCCTCTTAACTGAGCAGAAATAATCAGAAGATATAATATTGAAAATTACCTTCAAATTTTCAGGATTCCTGATTCGTTTTCGAGTTTTATTACTTATTCCACCACAGAAACTTTGAGGTGTTCCAACAAGCCAATTTCCATCTTCACCCAAAATGAATTTTTTGGGAACTGCTTCCTTCAGTAGGCGTCGGTTTTTTCTAATTTTTAGAGGATCAATTTCAAAGGAACTGTCCTCAAAATGTTTAGAACATAGTCGTTGGTGTTTTGACGGAGTTCCCATTTCCCGACCCATATTGTGAATCCACTGCTTCAAAAGAGGTTTGTTATGCAAAGGAAAACCATAGAAAGTAACTGTATTGTTCTTATATACCCCACTCGTAGCATTTTGACAGTTCAAAGCTGAGCAATAAACCATTGTAAAATGAGCAGAAGCAGCAAAACTAAAATAATAATATGATGCCAAGAGGTCAGTTTGAAGGGTTTATAATAAACTATTGCTTTAATATGAAGAGCAGTAGATATATGCACCTCAACAACATACAATACTGTAAAATACAGGAAAAGATTAAGTTCTCAGTGAAGCAAAATGTAGTCGTGGAGCTAGACTTCAATATAGGAGACATGTGGACCTCAGTATAGGTGACATCTGTAAAATACAGAGAAAAGTCAGGCTCCTGCTTTCTTAAATAATATACTGGTCTTAAACATATACTGGTATACAGTTTCCACAACTTCAAGTACCTATTTACACCTCCGAAGTAAAGTGTTCCTTTTAAAACAACATAATTTACTATTATTTTGCATATCTCCCAGTATTAAACACCCCTACATTATGAATACAAACAAATATATGCTATCCATCAGTATATAGTCTTAGGATTTTGCCATATTCAGGAACAAAAAGGTATTATAACATTAGGGTTACACAGAAGGCAGCAACAGAAGGGTGATGTACAATGTCCAAAAACAAAGCAAAACAAAAATGAAAACCAAATCACACGAGGAAATGTCAGCTTGACACCTGTCAAGAAAAGGAGAAGACTTTGAGATTTCCTTCTTCAGTGTGCAACCACAGGAGAAATATATGAGCAGAGCCCTGCACATATGCAGCTATCATATCTGCAGATTTGCAGGGTTCTAGGAACAAATTTTGTATTGAAACAAAAGACAGGACTATGTAGCACTTTAAAGACTAACAAGATGGTTTATTGGGTGATGAGCTTTCGTGGGCCAGACCCACTTCCTCAGATCAAATTGTGGAAGAAAATTGGCATTGGTTCCTGTGGCTCATTTTTGCAGACACCGATACAAATTCTATACTTAGATCCCTGCTAATTTGTGGATGCAGAGATCGGTGGATCATTTCTGCACCCATGGATAGCAACTTGTAGCTGTGCAAGGTTCTACGTACGGGAAACCCGGTGGTAGGGAGGAGCTCTTAGAAGAATTATGTTGGCATGCAGGAGCACAAGCACATGCTGATGCACGGGGAAGGGTGGGCAACACATCAGCTGCGAATTAACGTTTTAGATGGGCCAAAGGCAGGTGAGGGCAAAGACAATGTGGAGAGAAGAGCAGCTGGAAGGGAAAGGGCTGGGAACGCCTTATCCAAGCCAATTAACCCGTTCTGGGG
>JANRFK010006697.1:36592423-36615743 GCA_030068395.1 Apalone spinifera | reverse complement strand
CGCAAAAGCGCGCCAATGTAGACGTAGCCCTAATGTCTCTGCTTTAATCCCCAGATGGACCACGTCCATGCAGACACACCTTCTTGAAGCTAATAGACACATCCCCATTTGGCACATAGTTGATAATTGATGTTTGCTTTGTTTAAATACTTGTTTTACTAGATATAAGGTATTATGTAAGATATGGGTGGAAAACACTATGTAACTTTATATTATTGCTCTTATTTTGGGGCAAGGAATAGCTCAGTGGTTTGAACATTGGCCTCCTAAACCTAGGGTTGAGAGCTCAATCCTGGAGGGGGGGGCCATTTAGGGATCTGGGGCGAATCTGTCAGAGATAGTACTTGGTCCTGCTGAGAGGGCAGGGGACTGGAGTCAATGACCTTTCAAGGTCCCTTCCAGCTCGATGAGATGAGATGAGATAAGATAAGATAATATATGGAGATATACCTATCTATCCAGGAGGGTCCAGAATCTCCTGCACCCCATCACTTGATCTGCCCATTGAGCATCCTATATAATTAATTGTAACCTATTGTTTGGCAGTGTTCACTGAGCCTAACAGGCATATGACATGACACTCCGCCAGCGCTGTGTGTTTAATAAACTCTTCTCCTTGCTTCATACACTGGTGTCTAGATTCTGTTCCTATACCTAAAAAACAGGTGAACACTTGAACCCACCCCTGGGGTACTCCAAGCTCTTTTGCACCAAACAAGCTTGAAAAAAGAAAAGGGAAAAACAAGCTGCAGTCTCTGGTAGCTGACCTCTCAGTCTAAGGCATGCAGACATACAGACAGACCTTCAGTACCTTCCAGGACACAAGAATCAAATCCTTGCATGGTGACAAGTATCAGAGATATAGCTGTGTTCGTCTGAATCTGCATAACCAACAAGAAGTCCTGTGGCACCTTATAGACTAACATTTATTGGAACATAAGCTTTTGTAGGCAAAAACCCACTTCATCAGATGCATGTATCTGAAGAAGTGGGTCTTTGCCCACAAAAGCTTATGCTCCAATAAATCTGTTAGTCTATAAGGTGCCACAGGACTTCTCGTTCTTTATGAGGAATCAAATCATCACCTTAAAGTGATTTTATTACAAAACAGAAGATAAACTTGATAAAGCCTACTTGGTTGCTAGATGTTACAGAGCAACTAAGGGAAACATTAAAACACAGGAAAATCTCTGGGAACAATTCTAGATGGTAAATGGGGAGAGGAGGCAGATTCACACAAAGCAGTTCAAACCAAACCTCAAAATAAAGAAAAATTACCCTGAATGTGACTAGATTCACTTTTTTCCCCTTTACTTACTTCCAATCTTCTCTTTGTTTAGTCCATTTCCATGCCCCGAATTCCTTGGAGGCATGGTAGTCCTGCCTGGGTTTAAATCATTCTGTGTCTCTGAACTCTTGGTTTAACTCTCCCACACAAAGAAAGCAGGCAAAGATCTTATACAATTCAAATTTCAGCCTCCTGTCTCGATTGGTTCTTTTGGCCCCCTAGCCAAACCCTTGCCATCTACCTGAGTTTAACTCTTTAGTCTTGAGATGCTAGTCAGCACTTCTCCTCTATCCATTACAGGGTCAAATGATTGGAAGAACTTGTCTGAGCTTCTCCTGCAACACGAAAAGTCACCTAGTCATTTCAATTCCTTCCGTATGTGGTTCAAAACAGAGCGAAGGCTTAAACAGAATAATTACACCAACATGCATCTTCAATGTGTGAGTAACCAAGAGACAGAACACCAGGAGAATGTTATAAAGAGGCTCAAGATAATAACACTTTATCATTCTCAAAATAATATGACTTTTCAAGATGTGTCTGGCAGGCTTTTCATGAACAATGAGAACTTCCTAGGTTTGGTGGCGTTACTAGGAAAGTATGATGAAGTAATGAAGGAACATCTGTCTCTCATACTTTCTCGGGACGTGATGGATCACTACTTTGAAAAAACAATCCAGAATGAGATAATTGAATTATCGGTGAAGGAAGTCCTGCAAGATATTCTTAAAAGGTTAAGGAGTGCTAAGTTCTACTCAGTTATATTGGATTATACTCCAGATGAGAGTCCTTATGGTAATATGTCTTTCACTGTTCATTTCATTAAACCTTCAGCTGGCAAAGTGACCATTCAGGAGCACTTTATGGTTTTAAAACAGTGGATGAGTCCACAGAGGAAGGACTGATCCAATAATTACTACTCTGAAGGAATGCGACAAATATTCAAGACTGCTGGGGCCAAGGTTATGACAACAGTGCAAAAATGAAGGGGAAAAACAAAGGTGTACAGGCAAGAATTCTTAATAAAAACCTAGAGCATTTTTTGTTCAAGGTGGATGCCATTTGCTCAGTCTTGTGGGGGATGCTGGATCATCTTCAGCAGAGTCCTTCTCCCTCTGGCATTCTGCAGAGAATCTACTTTCTGTGCTCTACCTCTGATCATCATTGGAATAGTCTCACATATTATGTCAATGTCACTATGAAGCTAACATGTGAAATACGCTGGGAGTGCAGAATTGACTGGGTTAAAGCTGTTCTATACCAAACAGCTGAAGTCTATGATGCCCTCATTACTTTGGCTGAATTAGAGCAAGCAGATGCTGTTGATCATCACCAAGCACTTGCCCTGACATGTGAACTAAGTGAATTCAAGTTTCTTGTCTCCATTGTGATGTGTTATGATATCCTTTTTTCAAGTCAATGTGGTGAGCAAAAGCATGCAAAATAAGACAAGCTTCAATGTTGTTGCAGCCACAAACTTGATAAATGCTTGCCGTGACTGTATTATAAACTACAGGGAGGTTGGGTATGAAGGAGCTCTGACTACTGCTAAGGAAATAGCTGAAAACCTTGATGTTGATTTAGAGTTTAAACTACTCCCACGTGTTCATCGTATGAATTTATTCAAAGCATAAATTCAGCTATGAATGTGAAGATGAAACAATTAATAATCCAGAGATCAAGTTTAAAACTGAATTTTTCAACCAGCTTTTAGACACTGACAGCATGTCTGGAAGAACGGCTTAAGCAAATGAATCAACATGTGAAACTTGGGGGATTTTTATATAACAAAGTAACTCCATAATAAAGAAATTTTGACCAAAGGCTGTAACAATCTTCATTGTGCACTGACATTGAGAGAGGTCTGACATTAATGGCAGTGATCTTTGG
Organism: Apalone spinifera; assembly: GCA_030068395.1. NCBI lineage: Eukaryota > Metazoa > Chordata > Testudines > Trionychidae > Apalone > Apalone spinifera. The sequence continues at coordinate 36,612,565 of JANRFK010006697.1, read as the reverse complement.
CTATCTTCAAAGTCTGCTTCCAATGGACTGTAGTGCTCCTGAAGAAATTCTACAATTTATTTACAATGATTTTCATCACAACTTCCAAAACACCTGGGCTACGTCTACACTGGCGCATTCTCACGCACAAACTCTTTTGCGGAAGAGTTCTTCTGCAAAAGCTCTTTCAGAAGAGAGCGTCTACACTGGCATTTGCTTTTGTGAAAGAGATGTGCTTTTGCTCAAGAGTATCCATGCCAGTGTAGATGCTCTCTTGTGCAAGAAAACTCTGATGGCCATTTTAACCATAGGGCTTTCTTGCGCAAGAAATTCATGTTGTCTGTCTACACTGGCCTCTTCTGGAAGAGCTCTTGCGCAAGAGGGTTTATTCCTGAGTGGGAGCATTAGAGTTTTTACGCAAGAAGCCCTGATTTTATACATTAGAACGTCAGTTTACTTGCGCAAGAACATGCGGCCAGTGTAGACAGGCAGCAAGTTTTTCTGCAAGAGTGGCCGCTTCTGCGCGAGATTGTGCTAGTGTAGACACAGCCCTAGTCATTTCAATTCCTAGTCATTCCCAAACACTCAGAATCTTGTTAACCATACGTGTAACAGTGGCAAGCAGTGAATGGAGCTTCTCGAAGTCGGAGTTCATAAAAACATATTTGGAATCAACAAAAGGAGAGAACAGACAATCTTCACTAGCCATCCTGTTTGTTGAGAATGCTGTGGCTCAAAATATTGACCTGTCGCAAGCAATATCAGAATTTGCGGCAGCAAAGGCACACACAGTTGCCTTCTGAATGTTGGAATCTTGGTGAACAAAGGTTTCCTCCCCCCACTTCATTTGTTTAGATTAGTGTTTGTCAGTTATGGGTTTTTTTGACAATGTATTTGAATAAAACTGAATTGTCTCATATTTTAGTAAATTATAAACACTTTTGAGATTATAGCTTTATTTCTGAAATTTTTGCTTATATCACTACATACTTAACCTTAAAGAAAGGGTACAAAAATTCAAGTTTGCCTAGGATACCATTTTCCCTAAGGTTGGTCCTGTGAAAGGACACACTCATACCTCCTTGAGCCTGGGAGTATGAGATACAAGATATGGCTAGCAGGCAATGTTCCTTCTAAAATTTTCCCTCCATGTGCGGAATAATTTATGTGCACTGAGGCATATACAAATGTGCACTAGGAATGTTAAAATGCATTTATTAAAGTAAGAGAGAAGTCAGCTCCCCAGGAGCTGGTATGCAGGGGAACCAGGCTTAAGAGCCGGTTCCTTGTGAGCACCTGCTCCTGCCTGCCCTTTCCCAAACCCCCTGCTGCTGCCTCTGACAGAGGCAACAATGTGGGAGGGCAGGTGGCTCCAAGGGAACTGGTACTCATAGGGAGCCGTCTTAAAAGCTGGCTCCTTGTGCACACTGGTTCCTGCCTGCCCCCCACCCCATGCTGCTGTCTCTGATACAGAAGTAGCAGTGCGGAGGGGGGCTGCGTGTAACCATGCATGTTAACTGATGAGCCCAGGCTCATCAGTTAATTGTGTGCCGTTACATTCACATCCCTAATATGCACCACCAGTAGAAACAAAAAAACTAGCTGGGGACACTGCTAACAACTGGACAGAATTTGAATTTCTTCTGAGTGGCTGCAGAAGTGCACAGCTTACAGGAAACACAGCTGGCAGTTAAACCCAACCCCCTCTCATCCTTAACTCTGGCTGTCTGTCCACATCTCTCCCACCCTTTTACCACTTTCTCTCTCTCTTACTATCTCCCCAAAGTAAGAAACAGAAGCATCTATCCTCCTGCTGTTCTGATCACAAATGAATGCCATTTTGGACTCAAATAATTTGTTTCCCTCTAACAGCAGTGCTGAACTGATAAAGCATCCTCTAACACAGTATTTCTCAACCTTTAAAAAAAAAGTACCCCTTTAAAAAAAAATGTTAAGTACCCCCAGTACCTACAGTTTTCAGACGATTTTTTTTCTACCATTGCAACACATTTGTTTAAACAATTTATTCGTAGCTGAGCAGGCAATGAAATTTTTTGGGCATAAAAATACAAAAATAGTAAAGCGCTGTAAAACTTAAATTCAGTTTTCTCCAAATTTCAGTTGTGTTGACATACCCTCCAGACTTATCGAGTACTCCTAAGGGTACTCATACCACTGGTTGAGAATCACTGCTCTAACACATCAGACCTAAATTACACAACCACCAACCTAAAAGATGGCTTGAGTGGTGGTGTTGGAATTTTAACTTCAAAGATGTCCCCCCTCCTTGGCATATTACTGCTCTCATATTTTTGGTTCATTGTTTTTTTCCCATTAAAGAGGGATCAGCTTATTTTGATAAACACAACCTTCCTACTAATGGATTTTTGAGTTCTATTTATTAAGTGAACAGCTTCTAATGTTAAACTTTTGCAGTAATTACATCATACTATTCAAAAAGGAATATAAAATATACTGTTATGAGTAGGATACAGTATCCCAGTGGCCACGAGAGAGAGAGAATTCATGCACATAACGTCAACCTTAATGAAAAAACCTTGGTGGAAAAGTTAACTTGCACAAAGATGGCTTTCATGGCATTTTTTTTCAGTTTAACTACACAATACTGCTGCTCCCAAAGTTCTTTTCTCCCAGTGGGGCATAGTGTCATAAACATCAGGATTAAAGACATTTTCTTTATTATATCAAGAATCTTGTGTTATTGAACAGAGTTGGCTCCTCTCTCAGGTACATTTTGTCCTTAAAGCAAAAGGGAATGATGCTACTGCATATCTGCTGTGGCAAGCCAAATGTTTATCCATTTTATTCATCATGTCTCCTATAGAACCCAAAATGTAGTGAAAATTAAGGAAAGTGTTCTCAAAACCAGGACAAATATCAACATATAAAAAATCTTCAGTCTCCAGTAATGCACACATTGAACCACATATACAAAACAGTCTGTAATAATATGGAACATTACATTTGAAAGGTGGAAAACTCAAGCTGTTCAAAAAGGAATATATACTGTAAGCTTTCTCTAGTCAGTTTCCAACTCTCCTTATGAGTCAGCCAGGTAATCTTCAGTTATCTCAATTTTTCTGATGTCAGTGGGCTAGAAGTCTGATTTTTAGAGGTTCTGAATACCAAGTATTACCTTTCACTTCAATGGGAGGTCGGAATGACGTTTGAGAGGTGAAATGCATCCATAAATATCTGCTGCTTCTCTGAAGGGGTTTAGAAATCCATTCCATGTTTTAAATGTCCCTCCTCCCACTGAAAAGCCAACTATCCCTTTTTCCTGTTGTGTCACAATAACATGCATTTTCTGACCTATTTTCAGTGAGCTCTGTCTCACATGGTAGTTTGTGAATCGATATTAATGTATCCCCTTTTTCCCACAAGTTGGCCTCTCTGTCAGTCTAGGTCCCTGTGAACTCCTCAGGTGGATTTACTGGTAATAGGATTATTTCTGAGGGTCATAACATTTCCTACTCAGTTTTTCCCAAACCTAGTGATTTTTCTAGCTTTTCTATGTGAATCAACTGGTGTCTAAGACAACTCAGTTGAGTAAATTGATTGGGTCTCTTTCATGTGACTTTGCTGATGCTTAGCTAAACTTCTTTTCAGCACAAAACTTTTCCCACACACATTACACTGGAATAGTTTCTCCCCTGAATGCCGGCGTTGGTGATTTAAAAGATAATCCTTTCTGCTGTAGCTTTTGTCACATTTGGTACATTTATATGGCCTCTCTCCACTGTGAATCATTTGGTGTCTAACGAGCCATGAGTGGCAAAAGAAGCTTTTCTCACATTGGCCGCATTCATAGGGTTTCTCTTTTCCATGCCTCCTTTGGTGTTTTACCAAACTTACCTTCAGTGGGAAATTTTTCCCACACTCAGTGCATATGAACAGTCTCTCCTCTTTGTGGCTTCTGCAGTGATTAGTCAGTTTGGATTTGATAGTGAAGTTTTCCCCACGTTCTGTGCATGCATATGGTTGCTTACCCAGGTGTCTGCCACTGTGATTGCTAAGTTTGTATCTATCCTCAAAGGTTTTCCTGCACTCAGCAGAGGCAAACTGTCTGTCTTCTAAGCGGTTTCCACAGTCAGAGTACTCATATGGTTTCTCGCCCGGGTGGAGTCTCGGATGCATTACAAGAGCAGTATTATCTCCGAAGTTTCTCTCATGCGCAGTGCATTTAAACAGTCTCTCTCCTGTGTGGGCTTGTTGATGATTCTGAAGATACACCTTTGGAGTATAGTTTCTCTCACATTCAGGGCTTGTATACAGTCTCTCACCTGGGTAGGGTTCTTCCTGATGGATTAAGAATTTTTTGTCACACAAAGATGAAATCCCCAGATAGTTCCCAGTAACAGTTGCTGGTTGCATTTTTGAATTGTAGTGATTCTCCCATGTCACTCTCTGTTTGAGATTCTGCAAACACTTTTCTCCATGTCTTTCATATAAACTAGACTCATACAGAATGCTTTCACAAGGTTCTCCAGGGAGTTCATCTTTGTTTGTGCTTCCATCTTTCACTGAAATAAACAACCACAAGAAGGTGAAATGAATAATAGAACCACTTCTGATTGCAACCAACCAAAGAAGTTAATCAGAAAAACATTTGTGGTCATAATGTTCCTGAAGAACAGATAAGCCGCTAGGACTTTACCAGGGTTCAAAAAAGAGCTAGATGGATTCATGGAGGTTAGGTCCATCAATGGCTGTTAGCCAGGATGGGTAGGAATGGTGTCCCTAGCCTCTGTTTCTCTGGAAGTGGGTGACAAGGGAGGGATCACATGAGCAGCGATTGACAAACCCCGGCTAGAGCCACTCGCCAGACCAGTATGGCACATGCGTGAAGCGCCGGTGAATGGGACGCATGGAGCGACCGGCTGAAATCTACTTGCCATGGGCGAGTAGATTCAGTGGTTTGTCAAGCCCTGCACATGAGGATTACCTGTTGTGTTCCCTTCCTCTGGGGCATCTGGTATTGGCCACTGTTGGCAGACAGGATACTGGGCTGGATGGACCATTGGTCTGACCCAGTATGGCTGTTCTTATATTCTTAAGCAAGTTAAATACAAATCTAGACTTTATTACTAAGTAGAACCACTTGGAAAATTTCCACTGAAATTAAAAGTTGAATGAAAAACAAAATATTTGTGAAAGTCTCTGCAAGCTGCTCTATTAAAAATCACTTATGCAGAGTCATAGATTTGGTTCAACACTTTTACAAGCCTATGGCAAGACCTATTCCCTGTTTGTAAGAGTTTAGTCTTAGCACATGATCAGTAAATACACAAAAGCTCAGGGGCCTGACTTTCAGAGTACTCACATCCCCAACAAAGTCAGACTAGAATTAGTGGATGCTCAGCACTTCTGGAAAAAAAAAATCAGATCTGTGGTGTATAAACTGCTTCTGCATTAACTGTTAATTCCTGAAGAAGGAACATAATTAACCTAAACGTTCACCCCAATGAGACCTGACCAGTGCTGGGCATAGCACAACATTAACCTTACCAAGGGCTCTGATCCCACAACAAATCTTTGTGAAGAGCAACCCACTGTGTACATTCAGAGCTCTGCATCCTGGCTTCTCCATGCTGAGAACTCATTGCAGAACTAGTACCTTACAACAGACTTGATGCTACTGTGAGTACAATCCAACATAGTATGTGATGTTTTTGTTACTGCCATCCTGTGGGCACATTCCTTGTATTCTATAAGGAATGATTCCTCCCCACATTCACCATTTGACATTTAGCTTCAAAGATTCGTGTTTGAAGTTTTTCAGCAGACACTCCAGTATATCATGGTCACTATACTTTGTCTCTTTCCTCAGTCTTTGTGATCCATCCCCTCTGTCTCATCCATGCACTGAATACATTAAGACTCCATTACACTCTCTAGGTAAATGGCATCTCTTTCACACGTACCCTAGTAGGACACCACTTATTTTAGTCTCACTTACCTATGTTCCACACAAATTTGGTGTCCCCTCATTTCTATTGTTGACAATTATTTACATCAGTAATAAAGCCCCATGAAGCTCAGGTCACTGAAAATCGTTTACAGTAAGGAAATTAATGCCACACAATTAACAATTTCCTGTGTGAATAATTTGTGTGTTTTTCATTTTGGGTCTTTCCCCAATATTTTATCCTGTATTTGAGCCCTGACAGGTTGAAAGCTGAATTACTGACCTGTGCTGGGATCTGAATGGATTTCATTTTCTTTTGAATCATGCTGCTCACAGACACTCTGCTCTCCCTCTTGTTTAATCCGTGATAAAATATCAGTTGTACAAATTTGAAATCCTGTTCATGGGAAAGAATTACATTACAGAGCATTCATGGTAAAAGTTAGGAAAACACGAAGGATCTTGGAACAGTTAGGAAACCCAGATGACATCTGATAGAGGTTAGAAAATCGCATTTGTCGTAATGATTAAAAATGTGCAGATTAGGAATGTAAGTATGTAGTCGAGTTGAGTACTCAACTACTTGCTCCCCCCCGCTGCTGCCTCTGTATGAGAGGCAGCAAGGGGGGGGGGAGATAACAGGAGCCGGTTCCCCCCAGCACAGTTTCTGCGGTGCTATCTGCTCCCTCCAGACTCCCTTGCTGCCTCTATGGGGGAGGCTGCTCCGGCAGCAGCCCCTGTCTGCAGCCAGCCCCAGCTGCCGCAAATAGGGAGTGCTGGACCCCACGTTAGTCGGGACTGAGAAGTCCTGGTTTGTAGTGATTCGGGACCGCTGTGTCTCTGCATTTTAAATGTAGTAAGAGCTGGACGGCTCTTACTACATTTGAATTGCAGAGCTGTAGCAGTCCCGACTCGTGCCGGCTCCGGGAACTACCCCCACTGCAGCTCTGCAGAGTGGCTTACTTGATACAAATTGCATCGACTACACGATAGGCCAAATAACCACTCTTTAACATCCTTAGTGCAGATAAACCATTAGGAAATAAATGATTATAAGAGCTTCCAAAGAGATTGCTGGGTGTCCGACTTTGTGTTACACCATTCAAGTTGTTCTAATCTATTACTCACCTGTGCATGGGTCTATAAGCATCTCTACATTCTCTGAATCTAGTGGTATCCTGATGCATAACTCTTTACCTTCCTTGATCTGGGATAAAGTGTCACACTTTGAAACTGCATGATCTATTCAAGGAGAAAGATGGAGATACAATACTGTGAATGAAAAATCAGCTGCAAAACCTGTTCCCCGTCCGCCCTCCCTTCAAACCTGGCTTGCTTTGTACATCTCAATTATATCTTAAAATAGACATGCATACCCAAGCTGTGATATACCTCCTTACACTGCATAAAATGTAAGGAATTCCAGTTTATATTATATCATTATGTATTATTTTTAACAGATCATATGAGGATCATATTTCAAGGCATAACCAAAAGATGGAATTAAGGCTGAAAGTTCAAAATGTTCCATTTATGAAATTTTCTTCCCTGAACTCCAAGACGGTTTAGCTTGTCAGTTTAGATGGGCATTTACTTTGGTCATTGAATGTAAAAACAATTTGTGCAAAAACATAAAGCAATCCGGTTGTGTTATTATATTAAAATATACCTCCCCGCCTCAAATTTATTATATTTACTCAAACTTTCCAAAACAAAGTACCTACGCTCTGGCAAAAGCATCTAAAATATAGGAATTTGTATCAAAATTATGAGAAACCGGAAAAGAACAGTTTGGACTCTGGAGCTCAAAACTGACTTCAATAGGCTAGATCAGGTGGGCAACCACGGTCCATAGCGTATGGCCTGCAAGACATTTTCCTTATCGTTGCCTACGCACAGGGTTGCCAAATTCCACAGGTTGTTGTCCACATAGTTTTTTTCCTACTAGTATTACTAAAGTGACATGGATGTAAAAGGGCATATGAAGTGAGGTGCATGCTGATTGCACACAACTTTGACTGTGATAGCTGTGCACTCCCTCTGCATCCAGTCAAACTGCTGCTATGATTTGATCAGTACACCTAGCAAATTCTAAGTACACAAGTACTGTTAGCAAACCTACCGTGTCCCCAGGAGACCCTCTTGGTTACGATGGTCATGCAGCCCACTGAGATGAAAGAGGGCCACTCATGTGGACCACTCACTAGCCTAGATTGCCCATCACTGTGCTAGATGGACCCACCATGACTGCATTTCTAATTGTATATAAATGTGTATAAATTCATGCACTATGTGTTACAGGAGAAGATGGTAGTGCCACTTATCGTTAAGGTTGCCCAATACCGTCCATCATAAGATCCTGTTTTCAGTTGTTTATAAATTTTGCCAAAAAGGATATATTGGAATTGGAAAAGGTTCAAAACAGGGCAACATAAATGATTAGAGGCATTACTAGAAGATTTACCTGGCGTTACTTACGTCCTTCAGGGCATTGGGCTGGAGGGATGGGGTGCAAGAGTCAGGGCAGGGGTTGGGGATGTAGAGGGGTCAGGGCAGAGGGTGGGGGGTTGCAGAAGTCAGGGTTGGCACAGCCCACCTGACGACTGCTCCTCAGGGGCTGGCCAGGTTGCTTGCTACCCCACTGTGGTCATTCTGATGTAACTGTCCTCAGTGCTTGCTGGTCATTCACATCAGAGCCCCCACTTTCTGACTGATGAAAAACAAACAATCACATTCTAAGCACATCCCATTGTCCTGGCACAACCAACACTGACCTTGCTTTAATTTATGATAAGAGGAAGCTGCATATCAAATTTAGTCATTCTTGCTCTTACCGTTTAGGAGGAGTTCTTGAACAAATAAACAGACTTGCAGACAGATGGACAGACACACAGACTCTCTCAAATATATAGTATAGTAGATAAATAAAATGTAACACATACATATATTCTCTCAGCACATATCCAACTACAAGCACAAAAATCTTCCCAGATTCTGGTGCTTCCTGGCACCATCTGCCTGAAAAGATTGATCACATAAGACTGGATCCAAAAGCCTTATTTAGGAAAAAAAAAATTCACGTAATCACCTTAGCAATTCATGCCCATCTACTAACTTCTGCATAGGAAAGAGGCAGTCACCAATCCTGTATTCTCAGAAAATGGATGGAAGACTAGAAAGAAAAAATGCCCCAAATCATTCAGGACTAGTAGAAAGTCTGATTAATGTCTTCTGTGGAGCTATAAACAAATGTTGGCTGTTGATTTGGAACATATAGAAAAAGATAAAAGACTTCACGAAGTTTATTAATCTTTCAATTTCACTTCCCATTTGAATTACTTTAACTCACCAGTATAGAGTTCTTTAGGGACTTTTTTGCCCTCTAGATCCTGCTGATTCCCAAAATTCAACTCTGCCTCTTGTTTAGTAAATAATAAATCCTCTTCTGTACAAACGGGAGACTCTGTCCATGGGAGCAAAAATTCACGTTTTTCTAACATATACCATATGCTTTAGACAAGTGTTCATGAGGGATTAGTTAGAGTTAGAAAAGATCTCAGTGGCGGTTGTCAAGAGAAGAAAGGAGACAGAGGGCTGATTTACCATTGTGTTATTCCAGTGTTACCCCTATGTAACACCATTAATGGTTCAAACAAATGGTTTGCATGCACAAAATGTTACACTGGAGTTATATTTGCACAAATAAGGAAATAAATATTGGCATGGCATTTCAGTTTTACAAAAAGTGTGAATACCAGAAATTCAAAGATAAAGCTATAATTAAAAACCACACAGATTTATAGAAATACTGAGTTTTTCTCAAACAGCCTTAACTCTGCCCTTATATTCTTGCCACTCTGGCTCAATTACCAGCACCATCCCTAGGTGGGTACAAGACCTGGGACAACCTCTCTGCTTCAGGCCCTGCCCCTGCCCATTCCCACCCCTGCTCTACCCCTTCCCCCAAGTCCCACACCTGCTCTGTTCCCTCCTGCCCCCATTTCTCCTCCTCCGAGCAATGTGACCCAGAGAATTACTGGGGGGCGGGGGGAAGGGAGCTGGCACCAGCAGAGCCATGCCGAGGGGACTGCGGGTGCAACCCCTCCATGCCTTAGTCACAAGACCTGGGGCAACCCCCTGGCTTCAGGCCTCATTCATGCTCCTGTTCTACTTATGGGGGGCTTGGCATAGTGGCAACAGGGGTTCCCCCCGCTACTCATCACAGCAGCAGGAGCTGGAGTGGCCTGCCATCCTACCCTCCCTGCCAGAAAGTAGACTGCCCTGGGTTTGGGGCTCTCTGCTTCCCGCCACTGCTGAGAAGCTGCATGCAGCAGGCCAGTGGAAGGCAGCAGGGTGGAGCGAAGAAGGCTGCTGGGTTGCTCTGGCTTCCTCTGCGGCGGTGAGTATGTTTTGGGAGGACCCTTGCTGCTGCCCCAGCAGGCCCTCAGCCCAAGGTAATCCCACGGGTTGTCTATGGCACGGTTGGAGTGGCTGCCGTAGTCCCCCCAAAAATGCGGAACTTGGGGCAGCCGCCCCACACTGTACTACAGGTGGGATGGTTCTTGTGGTGGGAAGTGCAGCGACCCAAGCCCAGCACACTCTGAGCGACCCTGCGATGGCAGAATGGAGGGCTCCCACTACCGCTGAAGAGTGTGGGGACAGGCCTGACCTCTGATGCTGACCCCGGGTTCTCTCGGGCCTCCTAAAGCTCGGGGCCTGAGGCAGCCGCCCTGAAGCATCCAGTGGATGGGACAGCTCTGTCAACTACCAAGGACAGTAAAGAGTAATACGATTTCAAGCCTTCTGTCAATCAGAGATGAGGAAGGGAACACGTTAGGAGCTGCACTGATCATGCAAAGCTAGTCACAACTATGGAGAGATCAAGCTCCTGCCACACGAAGAGTGCAAAAGTCTTGCAGGATTTCCAACGTTTTCCTGTCTTATCCGTTCGAGTGGTGCAATCGTATCAGTCACCTGTGCTGTGGTTGGTAGGAATCTCTCTCTCCTCTCCATCCCCTTGATCCCCGACACTCAGCTCCTCTCCTCGTTCAATCCGGGATAGGATTTCGGGTTTGGAAATGGCATAGTCTGTTCATAGGAAGAGATATTAAGGGAAAGCATATAGCAATAGGCTAAATGTACCCGAGTCTGTCCTCTCACAGTATATGTGTATATCACTGCACTGTAGAGATGGGCGCACCCTTTGAGGGCTGCAGCCATCCACAGAATGATGTGAGGAGGGGAGAAGGAAACAACTTCTGCTGCTACTTCCTCCCCTCTAGTTACTTTAGATTTTATCTCCTCCCTGGCAGCAGCCACACACACATTCCATCCAAGAAAGGTTTGTAATGTGTACCTTAGCCACTGGAGTCAGAGGACGAGGCCCCTATTGTCACGTTATTGGATTTTAAGGGGAGCAGCCAGATCACTGCTGCACCCATGGGGGGGGGGGGGGGGGGGGGGGGGGGGGGGGATGTTTGCCCCAAAATCTATACAACGGGGGCCATGTGAGGTGTCAAATGAAAGCTTATGTTCTACTGATTCTATATATTGATAGAGATGTAGCCGTGTTAGTCTGGTCTAGTTGAAACAAAAGACAGGACTATGCAGCACTTTAAAGACTAACAAGATGGTTTATTAGGTGATGAGCTTTCATGGGCCAGACCCACTTCCTCAGATCAATATGTGGAAGAATTCTATATATGCTACTCATGTACTTGTATGATGCCTGTATGTGGAGTTATGAATATGGGCTCTGGGCTTGAACTGTAAGTGTTCTCTGCCTGAGACAGAGCAATGGGCCTGGACTGCCTGTCATGAGGAAGGAATGTCCAGTGAATGACTGTGCTAATTAGCAGGGCCCCAAGGACAATGGCTTTCAGGGTGCTCAATACACACCTGAGGAATGTGTCTGGAAACCTGCAAGCCAGTCAGTATCTAATGGCTGCTGGCATGGGACACAGGAATAGGTCACTTGGCCATGTGACTCGCTCCAGCTTGGAAGGTACCAGGAATGGATATAAAGTGCCATGAGGCAGACTCCATCTTGTCTTCAGTTCTGCTATTCATCCCAGATGCAGCCTTGTGAGGGACAGCGATCCGGGAAGGATCGTGGACCCATCCTGACATAGGATGTACACCAGAGACTTTTAAGATAGCAGTTGGTAACATCTCTGCTGAGTGCCTGCATCAAGAACTTGGTGATTGGTGCCTGTGATGTATTCTTCTTAATAACCTTACTCTCAACATTTTCCTTCTTTCGTTAATAAACCTTTAGGTTTTAGATTCTAAAGGATTGGTCCAGCGTGATCTTGTGGGTAAGATCTAAAGTGTAAATTGGCTGGACTCTGTGGCTGGTTTCTTGGGACCAGGAGAACCTGTTCAGGGTAGGTGAGATCGGGTTCTCTAACCCCTCACCTGTGTTTTAGGCCCTGGGCTGATCGTGGCACAGGGAGAGCTGGGGTGCCTGAGGGGTTTTGCTCGTGAGGCTTCCTGCTGGCTGGATTGGCAGCTGAAGTGCTCGGTGTGACTGCTTTGTGGCCTATTTGGGAAAGGTCTCCAGTGTGGGGCTGTAAGCAGCCTTGGTTTTGAGCAATTCGCCCTGAGCGGACGCCCTCAGCTGTGCCCAGATCCAGTCTGGTCCGTCACACCTACCATGTGACAGACAGGGCTGGATTATGAGAGAAGCTTTAGGGGCTGTAGCCCAGGGGTGGGTGAGAGATGGTGGACGTGGGGGGAGGCTCTGCATGCTGCCATTCTCCCTCCCCCCAGGCTAGAGTCCCATTGTTATTAGTGCAGGGAAGCTCTCTGTCCCTGTGCTCACCTGCATCATTTCCCTTGCTGCTCCCATTGGAATTATGGCCAACGGGAGAAATGTGTGTGGGGAGGGGTCTAGGTCTCTACAGTTGAAGTAGCAGGGTTCCAGCCCTAGCAACTGGGGATATGAGAGATTTATAAAGCAATTATGTCAGTTGTCAGCCAAATTAGTTTGTTGCTCTGGAAGGGAACCAGGGATCTCCACACACACAGGCATATATCATAGAATACTAGGACTGGAAGAGACCTCGAGAGGTCATCGAGTCCAGTCCCCTGCCCTCTATATATGTATAGCACAAGTATTAATCCACTTGTATAAGAACCACTATGTAGGTTCTTTTATCATTCCTACCACTGCAGCATCCATGCACCTTGCAAAGCTACAAAGAGGCTGAGTCCCAATGTATGTGTGGCTGCTTCCAAGGCCAATCCATGAGAAAGCCCAGTGCTTATTAAACAACAGCATTAACTAAAGTTGAGAATGTAAATTATGAAAAGCAGGAAAAAACCAACAGTCATTTGAATGCGTAAACATGGAAATAAAAGCAGTGGGAGCACACTCCACACTGCAGAGAGCTTTAAACCAGATCTGGTCTCTGGCAAGTCTCCATGCTGGAGAGGAAAGCCCGAAGCCTCAGCACCTCCCTCACCCCCACAGGGCTGACACGTGAGCATTGGCAAACTCAGCTGTGAGTGTGGAGCCCTGGTGCCCTGAATGGAGTGTGAATGGGGTGAAAGGTCCCCCCCCCCTTCCTCACTTGGGGGCCAGGTAATGAGTGGAATGCCACTCGTCATGGAGACAGCAAAGGGAGTTGAGCCCGGATCACCAAGTTTCCAGTTACTAGAAGGGCCAATCACCAGAACTCAAAGAACTGGAATAAATCTGGAACTGAATGCAATATTTCAAAGATCAGAACTTTTCTAACAGAAGAGCAAAAACTTATCTTTACCCAGTGATATCAACGTCTCATAGTTGCTTTTCATCACATTCTTGTACAGTTCTTTCTGCCATTCGTTTAAATGGCCCCACTCTTGCTCATTGAAATAGACTGAGACATCATCAAATGTTACTGGCACCTGGAATCACAAGTATCACACATTCAGTGCCTTCTCTTGTGATCATATTCTGAGGCCTCTCCCGTCCATTAAAAAGATTTCCCTCACTTCTGTTTTCTTTTAAATAAAGTACTAAACATGGGTAATTGTGAACAAGAAAAACACAAATGACCAAATCAGTTCCCTTGTTCTAAGACATTTTATGAATGGTAAATTAAAGGGCCAATATACCAATTTCTTTTAAAAAAAATCTTCAATAGTTCATTGACTTTGTAGCTACTTTTCACCATTAGCTGGGATATTGTTACCTTGGGAACTTCCCCCTTTGTGCCTGGAGGGAGTCTCAGGAGCCAGAAGTTCCTGTTCTTCAGCAGATTCTCCATGTTCTCCAGCCTCCTCTGCAGCAGCCCATATTCCTGGATCAGAGATCCCAGCACAGCCCACTTGCTTTCCAACTGGCTCCCAAACTCCACCACAGTTCTCTCACAGTCTATTAGTTTCTTCTCAGTCATCCCTGTTCTGCCTTCTAGATTCAGCAAACATGCAGCATGAGAATCAACTCTCTGCTCCATGTCTTGAACAACAGCCCAGGAGACCTCTGCAGTTTGCAGTTGTGTTTCTCTCAGTGAAGTTTGTCTGAGGCCGGTGGAGGGATGCAAAAGTGTCAGGTGCCGCCAGGATTCTAAGTCCCATTCTGGAGCCTGTTAGCAAGGAGAGAAATTCCAAATGGGAACTGTGACTCTGATTCATCTGGCAGTCTCCTTTCTGCATCTCTTCAAATGTTTGCATAGTACGGGGCTGGCCTGAGATGAACTTGTATTTTGGCAGCCCCCACTGCCTCTGAACCCCTAACCTCTGCCCTTCTTCCTGCACTCCCCCTTTAACTCTAACCTCTGCATTCACATGGGGAATCTGATCTGGATGCACAGTAGGGATGTAATAATATAGTAGATTAACCGATTAATCGATAAGCAAAAGCTTATAGGTTAATACTACAGACTACATGCATTCCCCCTCCCCCCAACCCTTGCCAGTAAATTTTTGAGCAGGCTGGCTAACAGCCCAGCTCAGTCCCAGCTTGCACTGGGTCCTGGACCTACCCCAGCTGAAGCTCTGCATTTAATGTGTATTAGGAGCCAGGCAGCCCAACTCAGTTCCGGCTCATGCCGGGTCTGGGAGCTCAGACCCTTCCTCCCTGGACACAGACTGCCCGGGAACTATAGAACAGTGTTTCTCAACCTTTATTTAAAAAAAAAAAAGTACCCCCAGTACCTACAGTTTTCAGACACACATTTTTTTCTACCGTTGCAACACATTTGTTTAAACTACTTATTCGTAGTAGGGCAGATGATGAAATTTTTGGGTGTAAAACGTATAAAAAAAAGTATTGTAAAACTTAACACAAAAATTCAGTTTTCTGCAAATTTCAGTTGTGTTGACGTACCCCCCAGACTTATCTCAAGTACCCCTTAGGGTACTCGTACCACTGGTTGAGAAACACTGCTATAGAACAGTCGACTAACCCATAAGAATTCATGAGGCTAATCGACTATTCAATTAACAGATATTTAACATCCTTAATGCACAGAGCAGCCAGCATTGCTGCACCCCCCCCTTCTACTACTGCTCCTTTGCGCTCCCCTTGGGGGCACTGGGAAGGGAGCAAAGAGTGACTCCAGGTCACTCCTGCATCCAGGTCACTTTCCCCACCGGGGCTGCATAAGGGAAGGACGGGAGAGCAGTAGCTCCTGATGTCTCGCCTCACAGCACAGCCCAGGTTGGGCAAGTAACCTGGATGTGTGTGGAGCCCATAGTATTGCTTCTCACTCTCCCATGCACAGCCCCCTGGAGGGCACATGGAGGAACACTGGGGGGGAAGCAGTATCTGTGTCTCACTGCTCATCCCCCATCAGTTCCTTCACCAGGAGGAAGCAGGGAAAAGTCTGGGGCACCTCTCCATTTGGTGCTCCCCTGCTAGTCAGGAGCAGTTTTTCACACTAAACCAGCAATGTGCACAATGCCCACTCAGGCAGCTCATCACTGAGGATGGCCCAGACTCCAGCGGTAATGAAGGCACTAGGGTGTTACACTATAATTTCAATAAAAATAATATAGAAATGAGAATCAGGCTACCTATGAGGAGAGGCTGAGGGATTTGGGTTTGTTTAGTCTGCAGAAGAGAAGAGTGAGGGGGGATTTGAGAGCAGCCTTCAACTTCCTGAAGGGAGGTTCCAAAGAGGATGGAGCGAGGCTGTTCTCAGTGGTGACAGATGGCAGAACAAGGAGCAATGGACTCAAGTTACAGTGGGGGAGGTCTAGGTTGGATATTAGCAAAAACTACGTCACTAGGAGGGAGGTGAAGTACTGGAATGGGTTACCTAGGGAGGTGGCAGAATCTCCATCCCTAGAGGTTTTTAAATCTCGGTTTGACAAAGCCCTGGCTGGGTTGATTTAGTTGCGATTGGTCCTGCCTTGGGCAGAGGGCTGGACTTGATGATCTCCTGAGGTCTCTTCCAGCTCTATGATTCTACCTTTCTTTGTCATGTACCACTGCCAGTATTAAGTGTTCAGCAAAGCACCTTTTACCATTAAGGCCACTTTGGCTTTAAGTCATAGAAGGAAGGAATCATGGGACTGGAAGGAAACTTGACAGATCATCAAGTCCAATCTCCTGCACTCGTGGCAAGAGCAAGCGCCATTTAGATCAGGGGTGGGCAAAAGGACCTCCGCAGGCCAGATCCGGCCTGCCAAGTGGGTTGATCTGGCCCACGGAAGCCCTGCTGCTCCCCTGCTCCCAAACCAATCAGGGCCTAGGGATGAGGGAGCGCACAGTTCTTAGAGTCAACCCTAGTGGTTGACTGTAAGCACCTTGAGCCAGAGGGCACAGAGTGAGAGACTTCGTGCGCTTTCCCACTGCCTCCAGGTCAGTCAGAGTCTGGGGGCAGGTGGAGAGTGCACAAAGTCTCCTCCCAACCTGCAAGGGGTGCGGCGCTTTTAAGTGCCACATGCTCCTTGCAGGACGGGGTCTGGGTGTGAGGAGACTTCGGGCACCCAAGCCAATCAGGGCTTGAGGGCAGGGGGAGTGCGCAAAGTCTCCTCCCGCCCTGCAAGGGGCTTGGCACTTCAAGTCAACCGCCAGCTGCTGCTCAGCTGGAGGCTGACTCAGCACGGTGCACCCTTGCAGGGCAGAGGCAGGGAGTGAGAAACTTTGTATGTTCCCTCTTCCCCAGGCCCTGATTGACCTGGGAAAAGAGGGGGAGCATGCAAAGTCTCCTCCAACTGCCAGAGGCATCGGTACCTGGAGCAGGGGTGAGCAATAATTTTTGATGGGGGGCCACTTCAAGATTTTTGGAAAGTGGTCGAGGGCTGCACTCTTCCATGGTATTAATGGAGGAGGTGTGGGGTCTGGAATGGAGGTTGGGAGCAGAAGGGAGTTTGGGTAAGGGACTGGGGCACAGTAGGAAGAATGGAGCCTGGGAGAGAGTTTGAATGAACAAGGCAATTGTGACCTAGGGCAGGGAACTGGGGTGCAGGGTTTTGGGATGTGACCTAGAGTAGGAGGAGATTATGGTCTCGGCAGGAGACTGGAGTGCTAGATCGGGGAGTGGGTATGGGTGCATGTGGAGTAGAGGGGCAGGAGGGGAGACACAGGGTTGGGGAAGGGAAGGGCTGAGGTGCCAGAGGCAGGCTCTGGCCAGGAGACTTACCAGCCAGCAGCCAAACCTGCCTGCCTACCTGCAGAGCTAAAGGCTTGCAGAGCTTAAAATGTTTTTGCCTTCTCGGGCATGTTCTTGAGTGAGTAACTGAGCAGGAGGGTTGTGCTTCGTGGCTGCCTGTTATTCAAACAGGCAGCTCCCACTGGCCAGTTTCTGTCCAGAAACTGACCAATGAGATTGTGCTGGGGAGCAGGCGCAATGTCTGAATCTTCCCCTCTGGGCTCATAACGAGAAAGTGCCCAGCAGCTGCATTTCTGAGTGGTCTGCGGGGCAAGCAGGGGAGCCTGCTTGGGGTTTCCTACTGCCTCAGTGGGCTGGATCTGGTAGCTTAGCGGGCTGCATCCAGCTCGAGGGCTGTATTTTGCCCAGGCCTGGCCTAGAGGGAACTGCCAGCTGTTCAGAACAGTTGGTAGATCTCTGGAAGGAGTGCGGGGGCAAAGACTTTGCACATTCCCCCACCCCCAGACCAGTCAGAGTCTGTGGGTGGAGAAGCATGAAAGTGTCCTGACCCCGCCACTCCCACCTGAGGCCCTGCCCCTCCCAGGGCGGCCCAGGGCCACTTCAAAAATTTCTGAAGTGGCCCGCGGTCAAAAATTATTGCCCACCTCCGATTTAGATCTTCCCTGACAGATGTTTGTTTTGCTTGCTCTTCAAGATTTCCAATTATGGAGATTCCACAAGTTCCCTAGGCAATTTATTCCAGTACTTAACCACTCTGTCAGTGAGGAAGTTTTTCCTAATGTCCAATCTAAACCCTCCCTTGCTGCAGTTTAAGTCCACTGTTTCTTGTCCTATCATCAGAGGTTAAGGAGAATAATTTTTTCTCCTTCCTCCTTCTAACAATCTTTTGTAAGAAGGAGTATACAAGGTATATACTTGAAAGCTCTTATGTCCACTCCCGTTCTTCTCTTTTCCAGCCTAAACAAAGGCAGTTCTTTCAATCATCCCTTAAAAGTCATATTTTAGACCTTTAATCATTTTTGTTGCTCTTCTCTGGACCCTCTTCCATTTCTCCACATCTTTCCTGAAATGTGGTGCCCAGAACTGGACACAATACTCCAACTGAGATTTAATCTGATCAGAGTAGAGCAGAATTACTTCTTGTGTCTTGCTTACAACACTCCAGGGTATACATCCTGGAATGATATTTGCTTTTTTGCAACCATGTCACATGGTTTACTCACATTTAGCTTATGGTCCACTATGTCTACTAGGTCCCTTTCCACACTACTCCTTCCTAGGCCGTCATTTCCCATTTTGTTTGTGTGAAACTGATTTTTCCTTCCTATGGTCTCATTGATGCACATATAAGACTTTGCCTTCACCAGTTTTTCAAAGGGTAAATGAATTAAACTTAATTTTGTTGCTGACACACAAGAAACAGACTCCAACTAGCTATGCTGCCTAAAAAGTGCAAAAAAAACCCTAACCACTTATTTCTGCCCTTTTCCCAGGCAGCTATGGTGCTGAGCAAATACAAGGAGCAGATCCAGAATTTGAGAGTGCAAGGCAAAAGATCCAGTTGCCTCGTCCCCTGCCGTGGGGTAACAGATACAGAGAAACAAGAGGGGAGAGACCAAGATTGCTTTGCTTAGTGCTGAGATGCTGCAGGAATAGGACTGTGTTTGGCTATCACAGAATACGTGAGGCCACGTGGCTATTAAAATGTACTCCACATTGGGAAGCCTGAAGTTTGGGGGAGGGGGAGAGAGTGATAAAGGAAGAGGGTGTCAGTTAGTCCATATAGAAGGGGAGCCACCAAAGCCCAGGAACCTCCAAAACCCAGCAAATGGCTCCAGACCAGCAGGAGCTACCCATACTACCTAGGAAACACAAACCTGATCTTTCAGGCACAGCCCCAGGGAGGCCAGGACAGGCTGTACTAGGCTCCCTGTGGGTGGAACTGGTTTCCATGGCCCAGGCAGGACAAGGAGAAACTCCTGGGGGATGAGGCTCCCCTGCCAGGGGATTTGCTGCCCATAAGCTCTGGCACTATAAGAGTTGGTGATGCTGCAGCACTCCCTGACTTGAAGTTTTCCATTAGAGAGGGTGTTCCCTGTAAAACAGGCACCCGCTTAGAAGAGTCAAATGCCACCCAGCTGATGAGCAGCACACCCACAGTTAGGTTTCTGCTTCTCCTGGTGGTGCACATTCACACATGCCCCAGTGCACGTACCATTTATTCCACACACGGGTGGCAAAGATTAGCGGGAACACTGGCTGAGAGCGGTTCAATAGCTCTGGCAACCAGCACCCCCGCTACACGCGTTGTTCCAGCCCCGCCCGCCGGCCCTTACCTGGGCAGCTGCCCGCTCAGCCATGGCCCCGAGCTCGGCTCCCGGGCGGGATGCGCAGGGTCCCGGCCGGGCGCTGGAGCAGGGAGGGCGCCGCGCAGGGCCCTGGGTACCGCCTGGCCCGGGCCTGACCACGCCCCGCCCGTCCGGGCTGCAGCTGCGTGGCTGGAGCACAAGGGGGCGGCGCCTGTCCCCTCGCTCCGCCCGCCGCAGGGGGCGCTGTCCGCGCGCAGGGGCGCGCCGCGGAGCCGCTCTCCCTCCCTCCCTCCCGCAGCGGCGGCGCCGCTCCCGGCATGCACCCTGCCTGCCCAGCATGGCCGCGCGGCCCAGCGCCTGCGCCTTCCCCTAGCGA
>JANRFK010006697.1:36568005-36582681 GCA_030068395.1 Apalone spinifera | reverse complement strand
TAGTCTAATTTACATGCCTCTGTTGGCAGAGGCATGTAGTCTAGACATACCCTAGGAATCCTAGTTGTCCAACCATAGAGCGAGTGGAGATATACATTTTTTTTTCCTTTTCCTCTTGGAAAGGGTGCCCATCTCTTATGACTGATCTTCACAGAACTGGACTTCTTAATTAGGGCTGTCAAGCAATTAAACACATCATGCGATCAAACAGTAAGAGAATACCATTTAGTTAAATATTTTGGATGCTTCCTACATTTTCAAATATATTGATTTCAATTACAACACAGAATACAAGTGTTCATTTTATATTGATATTTGATTACAAATACTTGACTATAAAAATAGTAGTGTTCAATTTACCTCATGTAAATACTGTTGTGCAATCTCTTTATCATGAAAGTTGAACTTACACATATAGAATTGTGTACAAAAATATCTGCATTCAAAAATAAAATAATGTAAATCTTCGGAGCCTATAAGTCCATTCAGTCCAATTTCTTGTTCAGCCAATCACCCAGACAAACAAGCTTGGTTACAATTTGCTGGAAATAATGCTACTGTTTATTGTTTACAATGTCACCTGAAAGTGAACACAAGTGTTCGCATGGCACTGTTGTAGCTCGCATTGCAAGATATTAAAGTGTCAGATGTTCTGAAGATTAATATGTTTCTTCATGCTTCAACCACCGTTCCAGAGGACATGTATCAGTGTTGATGACAGGTTCTGCTAAATAGCAATCCAAAGCAGAGCAGACTGACACATGTTTGTTTTCATCATGTGAGTTACATGCCAACAACAGAAGGTTGATTTTTTTTTTTTGGTGGTTTGGGTTCTGTAGTTTCTGCATAGGAGTGTTGCTCTTTTAAGATTTCTGAAAGCATGCGTCACATCTTGTTCCTCTCAGATTTTGGACTGCAGTTGAGAATCTTAAGGCTTGGGTTGAGAGCTGTAGCTGTTTTTAAAAATCTCACATTGGCTCCTTCTTTGTATTTTATCAAATCTGCTTTGAAAGTGTTCTTAAAATGACTCGGGGGTAGCCATGTTAGTCTGTAACTTTAAAAGCAATAAGTAGTCCTGTGGCACTGTAGAGACTAACAAAAATATACAGTATCATGAGTTTTCATGGGTAAAACCCACTTCATCTAATGAAGTGGGTTTTACCCACAAAAGCTCATGATACTATATATATTTTTGTTAGTCTCTAAGGTGCCACAGGAATACTTGTTCTTAAATTGAGTATGTGCTGGATCATCATCCAAGACTACTACCACGTGAAATAGATAGCAGAATGTGGGTAAAACAGAACAGGAGACATACAATTCTCCGAAGGAGTTCAATCACAGATTTAATTAATGCATTATTTTTTAACGAGTATCATCAGCATGGAAGCAGGTCTTCTGGAATGGTGGCAGAAGCATGAAGGGGCATACAAATGTTTAATATATCTGGGATGTAAGTAGTTTGCAACACTAGCTATAAAAGTGCCACGAAAATGCTTGTTCTCGCTTTCAGGTAACATTGTAAATAAGAAGCAGGTAGCATTATCTCCCGTATATGTAAATAAACTTGTTTGTCTTAGCAGTTGACTGAACAAGAACTGAGTAGATGTATAAGCTCTAAAGTTCTACATTGTTTCGAGGGCAGTTATGTAACCAAGAAAAAATCTACATTTGTAAGTTGCACTTTCATATTGAAGAGATTGCACTATTGTACTTGTATGAGGTGAACTGAAAAGTCTATTTCTTTTATCATTTTTACAGTGCAAGTATTTAATCAAAATACTAATATAACGTGAGCATGGGGCATTTTGTATTCTGTGTTGTAACTGAAATCAATATATAGTAAAAGCTCTGTTATCCAGCACTCAATTAACCAGAAAGCTCAATTAATCGGCATTTCTGATATCTCCCAATACAAATCTTCAATCTAGTAACCAGGACTAGTATACAGCCCAGCATGTTATCCAATGTGTATACTACACTCTACTTTTATGCAAAATAGGCAGAAGACAAGTGAGTTGAAATTGGGATTTTTTTTTTCAAAAAAGCACCGTTCAGGGTATGTCTTAGCATTATTACAAATTCAGCCCAATCCCCTCCACCACCTATATGTACAATGATAATTGATGTTGATAACGATGACCCTGACTCATCAAAGAAAGATTAAATTAGGTTCAGTATAGCTTTACTGTTAAGTGTATTTTTAGTGATCTGGGTAAGCACCAGGCCCCATAGTGATGAGGGATCTAATAGGATAGTCGATTAACCAATAAGCCAAAGCTTATAGGTTAATGCTATAGTCTTCATGCATTCCCCCATCATCACCACCACCACCAGTACATTTTTTTAGCAGCTCAGCCAGCAGCATGGCTGTGGTCCAGGACCTACCCCTGCTGCAGCTCTGCATTTAAAGTGTATTAGGAGCCAGGTGAGCAGGCAACCTGGTTTAGTTCTGGCTTGTGCCGGGTCCGGGAGCTCAAACTCCCCCTGCACAGGGGCTGCTGCCACCCCGCACTGCTGCCACTGTATCAGAGGCAACAGCATGGGGTAACAGGCAACTGGTCTGCGAGGGGAGCTTGTTTTTAAACTGGCTCCCCTCGTGGACCAGCTCCCACCTGGCACCCCACACTGCTGCCTCTGATACAGAGGTAGCAGTGCGGAGTGGCAAGGGGCCCCTCAAGAGTGGGGCCAGAGTGCACTTGCTGCTGGCCCCACCCCCAGGGACTATAAAATAGTCAAGTAACCAATAAGAATCCATTAGAATAATCAACTATTCAATTAACCGATATTTAACATCCCTAAAAGTGATACCTGGTGGCATAAGAAAACCCACCGTATAGAAAATTGTCTGTACATGTATAGACTTAAGTGCTTCAAGAAACCAGCAACTCTGCAGAGCAGTACTACTACTGGATTGGTGAATACCTATGTGCTATTTTATACTTTATTCATTTTATTGTATTCTACTTCTTTGAAAATTGGTATTCTATTGGTAAAGTACAACTCAGTTAACCAGAATATTCAATTACATGGCACTCCCTCCCCATTCCTCCAACATGAGAAATAACAGAGCTTTTACTGTATTTGAAAAAGTAGAACATCCAAAAATATTTACTAAATTTAAATTGGTATTCTCTTGTTTAACAGTGTGATTAATCAATTTTTTAATTAATCTTATGAGTTAACTGTGATTATTGCTATTAGGGCTGTTGAGGATTACTTATTTTTTTTGTAAGTCTGTTAATTCTTATATAGTATTGGAACTTCATTTTTCCTCTTTCTGTAGCAGTGAAAGCTTCACTCTGCTTCACAAGGTTTTATTCCTATATAGGAAATCTTTCTGTAAAGAGATAAGCCCTGATCTTGCACTGAGCGCTGCACAGTTCTCTTATCTCTGCAGAACATCTTGCAAGATTGAAGCTTAAAACACTATCAGAAGGCTGGTTACATACAGCACAAAGCTCGTCTATAGATGATTTCTAGGTAGAAACAGTTTCTCTTCTATCTTGATCTTATATTTTGAAAAGCACAGAAAATCGGAGAGAGTGAGTCAGTCCTTTTATCTTGGTGTGACTGAACGTAGATCTAGATGCATGTATTTATTGCAGCTCCTTAATTCTGAAGCTTTGGATTTAGAATTTTCTTAAAAGTGAAACTCATCACAAAAGGACTCAGTTCAATTTCTTCTTGCTGCAATGCACTAGAAAAAAATGGAAGATTTTTCACTCAGCTTCTGTCCAGTACCTGTTGTATGGTCATGCAATAAATGAGGTTCAGGAGTAGCTGTGTTGTAATTTTGGTGAAAAATGATGAGGCACGGCCAGTTTGGGTGAGGAGCTAGAACAATGGATAATTCTACATAAATAGCTGGATATGGGTAACTTCTTGGGACCTACATACTTGGGAGTAAAGGGTTTTACCTGGCACTGTCTCCACAGACCATTCTTAGTATTTTTGTAGCGTATGTAGAAGAGAAATCCAACTTTATGGGATGCCATTATAAAACAGAAACCTCCAAATCTTCAGGGGCTTCTTTATTCCAGCATGATGTATAAATAATATAAGAATTCTCTCCCTTCCCCCCTTCTAGCAAATGATAGGATCTTGGTCAAACATGAGGCGCGTCCTGAGGAGAGAGGTCCCGTGAACCAGGAACTGCCTGTGGCCTTATCAGGAAGATCAGAAGCATGCATTTTCCAGGGAACTAGCTGTGAAAATCAGCCCAACTCACACATGCAGCTCATCCCAAACACAGCCCCTACAGCAAACAGCCTAGGGGAATCCACTCAAGGAGAAACAGAATTTGTCCAGTTTCCAAATGTTGCTGCCCAACAGGGAAGCCAAATGGGGGAGAGACCATATTTGTGCAGTGAGTGTGGGAGGTGCTTCAGCCGGAAAGACATCTTCATGTCGCATCAGAGAACCCACACAGGTGAGAAACCCTACTCGTGTTCCGAGTGCGGGAAAAAGTTTGCCCAGCAATCCAATCTGAACAACCATTTCCGGCTCCACACAGGTGAGAGGCTTTATGTGTGTTCGCAATGTGGGAAAAGCTTCATCCACCAGTCCAGGCTTACTTACCACTACAGAGTCCACACAGGAGAGCGGCCTTATATGTGCACAGAGTGTGGGAAGGGCTTCACTGAGCAATCCAAACTAACAAACCACTATCGAATCCACACAGGTGAGAGGCCGCACACCTGTGCCGAGTGTGGGAAGAGTTTCAGTCTGAAGATAAGCCTTATAATTCACCAGAGAAACCACTCCAAGGAAAGGCCTTATGAATGCACTGAATGCAGCTTAAACTTCAATTGTCACTCGGGACTTATCAGGCACCAGATGATTCACACAGGGGAGCGACCTTACAAATGCACGGACTGTGGGAAAGGTTTCATGCGGAAGGAGCATCTTCTGAACCACCAGCGCTTGCACACGGGGGAGAGGCCCTATCAATGTACAGTGTGTGGGAAGAGCTTCATTCGGAAGCATCATCTTTTGAAGCACCAGCGGATTCACACGGGCGAGCGGCCCTATCAGTGTGCTGAGTGTGGCAAGAGCTTTAGGTATAAACAGTCGCTCAAAGATCACTTGAGAATTCATAGCGCAGAGCAGGGGCAGCCGGAAATTTCCCAGGGCCTTTTGCAGGAAATAGAGACGGGGCTCCTTGATGTTAAAATAGAAAATACATGGTAGCATGATTGTAAATAGCAAGCTGCCTGATAAAAATACATCAGCTCCAGCAGATTGGAAGAGGATATTATCCCATTATAAAGTATAGAGGTAAGTAAAAGCAGCCGTTCAAACGTCCTTGTCATTGAGGAACACACTCATGAGCTTTTAAATCCACCAACCCATTGAGAAGAAAGGATTCTCAGTATACTCATGTGAACTCCAAAAGGGAAGGGAGAGCATGAACCTTGACCCTACATTTGTCAATCTTTTTGAGATGATTTTTACCTTAGTGTTGGTCTAACTCCTGTGTGAAGATCTTCCTGGTTAAAGCTTAGCTTGCTGCGTATGTCAGTGTGTTATACAGACACACATACGGTGTAAAAGCTTCTTGAATCTTTCATTTGAGCAGTCAGTGCTTTTCTTTAGTTCTTGGACTTTCTTGTAGAGAAAACCAACAGGAGCAAGAGGTTAGACGTGACCCAGGTAAGAGTTTGGGTTTTTTTTTTATAAAAACTATTCCTTTAGGGTCTTGCAGCCTCATCAACATGAACCATGTCTTGGAAAACTTGAGTGCAAAGTGGTCAAGTCTGAGAATTCAGTGGTTTACGATGCAGCAGAGTTGTTAATAACTATAGCTTTTATAAGATAGCCTAGTGTTGTTTGCATGCATAATATTACCAGTATTAAGTGTAAGACCACTATTTATAAACCAGGCATTTATTATTGTGTGATTTTGTTAAGTGTTGAGGTTTTTCACTCTCTTGCTCAAAAAAGACAAGTTTTTTTCAGTTTTCTCAGTTTTTAAAAGTCGAATGACTGGAAATAAAAGTGAGATTTCTGTACATATGGAAACAGGAACATTGTATTAAAAGTATCAACTTTTGTTTTAGATTTTCCCCTTCAGACATGCAGCTGAAATAATGTTGTATTGTGGTCATTCCAGTAACACATCTCCATGCTGGAATATTTAGTGGTCCTACTGCCTGGAGAGGGCACAGTTTGTACATAGATTCCAGAAAGAACTTTTTTTGGGGGGGGGAGGAGGGGAAGGAACAACTGGTAAAAAATGTAATTCTTCTGAGGCACTTGGTTCTTCATAGTTTAAGCATTGATATATATATAGGTAATAATGTGGGTGTCTGCTTCTGTTTTTAGTACATAACTTACTCACATTTGCAAAGTATAAACTGATTTTTCTCTATTGCTAGCCTAGCACCAAATTAAGATAATTTAACTTCTTGAGACTGAGCAGCCTGCTACACCTGTAAGTGCCCTGCTGAGGACGCTAAGGCTGGACACCTGCAGGAAGTTGCAGGATTGGGACCTAAATATGACTATATATGCACCAGCACCCTGATCCAGATTACCCTGAAGCCAATGAGTTTTTTCCATTCGCTTTGGTAGGCTTTATATCAGGCCGCTAGTGTGCTAAAATATAGAAAACTCAACACAAGGACCAAAAAAGACCCAGCAATTGAAGACATTTAGAATAAAATAGTTGAGGCTTGTTTGGGGGCTTTTGTTCTGTTTTTGCTTTGCTGCTGCTTTGCTTCCTACTTATCCTGCAGCCAAAGCCCTGAAAACCCCCCTGTGAAAATAAGTCTACTAAATATCTTTCACCATGCTTAGGATGCTTCAATCTCTGAATACAACCAACATTTGGGAGTGGAGGAGAAACTGACAACTTTTTTTTTCATTTACATTAATTGCAACTGGCTGATAAGTGTTAGCATCAGAGAAGAGTATGCCCTTATGACATGAAGTGACTGCAATGTGTTCAGGTCAAAAACATCTTTATAGAGTTTACAGTATATGCTGGATGCAAGTTGTAGTTTCAAGAGAACATGGGGCTCAGGCTTACGAGCTTTGAACACTTGCAATGTCCAGTCGTCTCAGGATTTGGACTATTATTGATAGTTTGAGGGCAAAGGAATTACTTCTGATTCACTCTGCCGTTTCAGGCACTATATTTGCTCTGCAGTAACTATGCAACAGTTTTTCTAAATCTCAGCTCACATGAACATGTCCGTCCATTCCCGATTACTGCTATTCTCAGTCGGTCTGCTCTAGAAAGTAGATGAGGATGCACAGAATACCATTCAGCAGCCTGTGGTGTAATCACCCCAGTGTCTTTGATAGATAATCAATGTCGTGTTAATTTAAATTACTGAGAACACATCAATACAACCTTTTATGTAGTCTCTGCTTTTGTATAAACTGCCAGCACTTGAAGACTTTTAACAACTTTGGCATGAAAGCTTTTGTGTGTGAACTTTTATGGACCAATAAATGCTACTGCTTGATTTACCCTGTCTGCTGTTTTTAGCACACTGGAGTAGAGGTTAAAATGTAACACAGCAGGTCATCTGAAATGAGCAATGGATAGACTTTCCTGCAGCCTTTTTTTTTTTTCCTTGTGTGATCACCTCTCTTTTCCTGCCATTTCAAGTGCACTGCAGCTAGTCAAAGGAGTTCCTGTGAGTTAGTAAAGGGTAAGCTCCAAAATGGAAAAGAAAAAACATATTTATGTAGGCCAGGTCTATACTACGAGGCAACGTCGGCTTAAGATACACAATTCCAGCTTCATAAATAACATAGTTGGAAATGACATACCATAAGCTGAAATTTGACACCATTCCCACAGCAGGAAGGTCAATTGAAGAACCACTCCCATTGATTTCCCTTACTCCTTGCAACATAGAGGAGTACCACAGTTGACGGGAGTGTCCTCAGTGTTTGATTTAGTGGATCTTTACTAGACCTGCTAAATCGAATGCCAGAAGATTGACCACTGGAGTGTCTATCTTCTAGAGGTGACCTTACATTGGAAGCTCTTGGAAGGGCATGGATTCCTTTTTGCTCTCTTGTTGTAATGCACCTAGTGCAATGTGGTCCTGGTCTGAGAATGCAGCTCCTAAGTGCTATTGCCATACAATTAATCTTTCAAGCTTGCATAAAGATTAATATCTTTATGCAAGCTTGAAAGATTGCATAAAGATTAATAAATACTGGTTAAAGCTACAGTTTTAACTAAATTGGCACATTTTAAAACATAATTCTAGTTGAAAAAGTGTAAATACACTTTACCTCACTACTGTGGAAAGAGGCCTTTTTATGTGAATTAGAAATGATTTTTGAAAATAACTTTTTATACTTTTATAGGTTAAACTGGTTCAGCTAGACCAGTGGAAGATGTTAAGTCCACCCTGAAAAGTGAAATTGTGACAAGAGCAGCTTTCTTACTCAAATCCTCTGTGTACCAAGAACCTTAGCTCCTGACTTCAGTAACAAAAATAAGTGTTTCTTCTGCTCACCTCTGAGTCTGCAGAGCCAGCAGGTTTAAGAGAGAAATTGTGTCATTTCCTTCATGGGCATCATTGACAACATTGCCATCCTAATCTTCTACCTATGTAAACCCATTTATAGCAGTGAGGTTTCATGGCTGTTCTTGAGGAATTAATGGTGGGGGGCGGATGTATCGGACTGAGCCTAGCTTGTCCCAGATCCTAGTCGGAGATAGCAGGGCGCTGAAAGCAAATTGAACTTTACCCCATGTGCATCCTGCCCTTCCCCTCACAGGGGCTGTAGGCGACAGGGCCGCAGTATTTTGGAGCCAAAGGCTGCAGGTCCCGAGAGCCGTGCCAGGTCCTGCTGGGATTGCAGGCCGGAGCGGGGAGCGAGGTGCACCGACGCCCCAGCCGCTGCCCATGAGGACGGGGGGCTGTTCCCTGCAGGGAGGGACCCGGCCAGGGGTGCGCGGGCCTGTGCTCGTTCAGGGGCAGCAGCGGGAGGTGCCCGCTCCGCAGGGCGCCGGCCCGCGGTTCAAATCCTGCGGGAGCTGCACGCTGACGCGGCTTGCGCGGCCCCGCCCCGAGCCCGGCAGCGGCTCCGCCCAGCGGGAGCGCAGCTCTGGCCGCTGGAGAAGCCCCGCCCGGGGGGCCATGGCCGAGCGGGCCGCTGCGCAGGTACGAGCCCGGCGGGGCAGCCTCGAACCCGGGCCCTTGTCCCGAACCCGGGGCACGCGGTACTGCCCGGCAGGGGAGGGGCCGCCGAGGGGGAGGGGCCTGTGGCTCGGGCC
The DNA here is from genome assembly GCA_030068395.1 of Apalone spinifera. NCBI lineage: Eukaryota > Metazoa > Chordata > Testudines > Trionychidae > Apalone > Apalone spinifera. The sequence continues at coordinate 36,573,431 of JANRFK010006697.1, read as the reverse complement.
CCAGCGGCTGGGCCCCGCCCCTTTCCCGGGCTGCGGCGCGTGCGTTTTCGGCGCTCGCAGAGCGACCCCTGTCGGAGCCAGCTGGCCTGGGCCCCTGGCCGCCTTGCACCGGGCAGCCTGGGGCGCCCCCTCCCCTGCTCTGCGCGCGCCTCGGAGCTTGCTTGTCCCGCTGCAACGTGCCTTCCCCGCACCCACATTCCCTGCCCCCGGAGAGCCCCAGCAGCCTGTAACGTGTTGTGTGCGTGTGTGGAGTGAATGGTGATGTGCTCCGTCGCGGAGGTGGCCTGCACGTAACAAAATTCATTCTGCACATGGGTGGTCTGTGTGGGTTGGGGCCAGGGATCGGCGTCTGGGAGGGGGCTTCTGGCTGGGGTGGCAAGCTCTGGAGTGGGGCTTGGGATGAGGCGTTGTGATGCAGGAGGGGGCTTCAGGCTGGGCCCAAGGCGTTTGGAATGCGGGAGCAGACTCCAGGCAAGAATGGGGTGGAGGGTCTGGGCAGGAATTTTGATACAGGAGGGAGCTGGGGGGTGGGGAGGGGTTAGGGTGCAGAAAAGTGTTCCCTGTAAGTTAAAACAAAAGACAGGACTATGTAGCACTTTAAAAACTAACAAGATGGTTTATTAGGTGATGAGCTTTCATGGGCTAGACCCACTTCCTTAGATCAAATAGTGGAAGAAAATTGTCACAACCATATATACCAAAGGATACAATTTTAAAAAAAAGAACACACATGAAAAGGACAAATCAAATTTCAGAACAGAAGGGGGATGAAAGGGGGGGAGGTAAATGTCTGTGAGCTAATGATATTAGAGGTGATAATTGGGGAAGCTGTCTTTGTAATGGGTAAGGTAATTAGCGTCTTTATTCAAATTTGAGTGTAAAGTGTCGAATTTAAGCATGAATGACAGTTCAGAGGATTCTCTTTAGGCACTTGTGCAGCTGCTGAGGAGAAATTTACATGCTGCCCAGCTGTTACCAGAGCACCCAGGTTAGGTTTTTGTTTCTAGTGGTGGTGCACACTTGCACATGCCTTGGAGCATGTAAAATTAATTCTGCACATGGATGGAAAAGATTAGAGGGAACATCGGTGCAAGGCATTTATTTGGGGCAGCTCCCATTGGGTGGTGATGAGGGACCAGTAGCTTTGGTTGGCCCATGCCCCCTGCAGCTCCCATTGCCCAGGATTCCTGGGCAATGGGAGCTGCAGAGACAGAGCTTCCTGGCATTTGTGCTGATGCAGCTCCAGCTGGGGAGGAAGGAAACTGCAGCACATGGAGCCACCCCCTCCTCCCTCTGCCAGGAAAGGCTGGCCCAGAACACAGGGGCTTTGTGGGCTGCAGCCCATTGCATAATCCACCCCTGCTGCTGAGGCCAGAGGAGCGTGCCCCTCCCCTTGGCCAAGGAAACTCCTGGTTGTAGCCAGGGCAAGGGAGGTGCACTCTTACCCCGCAGGTAAGACCTTCTCCCTGCAGGAAGCTGGTGGGGGAGGGAGCAGTGTGCGCCTACGGCCCCGGCAGCTCCATAAGTGGCAGCCCTGCACCTCTGTGTGGGGCTTATTAGGCAACTGCACAGCAGCTGGGCAGAAACATTGAGTCCTAGCCAGAAGGAAGGTCAGAATTTCAGAGTAGTGGGGAACGTGGGGCCCAGAGATCAGGAGTAAGAAGGTCTGGGAGGGAGGGGGCAGAGCAGGAATGGAGCATGAATCAGTGGACTCATGGGGCTCCAAAACTGCTGGGAGGGTGGGGGAGGAGTAGCAAGTGCGGGACCCTAATGCGCAAGAGGCGCGTGGGGGAAGGGGAGCTGCAGGTGAAACCTCAGTGGGTTGCATGAGGCCCGCAGGCCACCCACCACTGGCATAAAGCTGAGTAGCTGCTAGTACGTGAGCAGCTTGTGTGGTGTTCACCTCGGTAGATGTCTTTCCATTTCTGTCCTTTCAAACAGGCTCCGGAATGGGACGCAGCGTCATGGTGGCCAGCACCTTGGCAGCCACCTGCTGTCCCTGAAGAAACCCCCCTGAGAGAAACCCAGCTGCAAACAGCAGAGATTTCTCTGACTCTGGTGGCTGCAGTTCAAGCCATGGAGAGGAAGGTGGCTGCTCAGGCAGCACAGCTGCTGAATCTGGAGGGTAGAATGGGGGCAGCTGAAACGAAACTGGCTGGCTGTGAGAGGTCAGTGGTGGAGTTTGGGAGCCAGCTGGAGAGCAAGTGGGCCATGCTGGGAACTCTAACCCAGGAGTACGGGCTGCTGCGGAGGAAGCTGGAAAACGTGGAGAACCTGCTGAAGAACAGGAACTTCTGGCTCCTGAGGCTTCCCCCAGGCAGTAGGGGAGAACTCCCCAAGGTAACAATATCCCTGCTGGGGCAGACGAGCAGAAGTAAAGCTCTATCTAAAGTCCACTAGCAAAGGGGCATTTGTGCCTGGTGGCTGGTAGGCACTGCTGATTTGGATCATCTTACTGATGATGGATTCTTTTGTACCCAGGAATAAAATCTTGGGGGACAACTATTGCTGTCCCCTTTCATTCTGGTTTCCCCAGTCAGTCTTGATGTAACGCTCAAAGGCTATGTCTACACTGGCGGCTTCTTGCACAAGAACATCTTGCACAAGAATCCTTGTGCAAGAAAACGTCCATACTGCCATGTGCCAGCTGTGCTTTTGTGCAAGAGCATCTATGGCAGTGTAGATGCTCTCTTGCGCAAGAAAGCTCCGATGGCCATTTTAATCATAGGGCTTTCTTGCGCAAGAAATCCCTGCCGAGCGTCCACACTGCCCTCTTGTGTAAGAGCTCCTGCGCAAGAGAGCTTACACCTTGTTAGAAAAGAGCGTAGCTCTTGCACAAGAAGCCCTCTCTTACCACGCTTTACTGTAAATTTCCTTGCGCAAGAGCGGGCGGGCAGTGAGGACGCTCTGCAGATTCTTGTGTAAGAACGGCCATACTTGTGCAAGAAGCCGTGAGTGTACACATAGCCAAAGAGACTCTGACCTCATCTTATGACTCTTCTCATTCAAATTCCAGAGACTTGAGTTAGGAGGGGTCCCTGTGTATTTAAACTTCATTCACAGAGCTGACTTCCTGTGAGCAAAGTTTCCTTCCATCTGTGTCTTTTCTCATGTTTTTGGTTGGGCTTTTTTTTGTTTGTTTGGGTTTTTTGGGGGACCAAACTGTGCTGAGGTAGCTATACTAACAAGCAATGAAATTCCACAAGCAGTGAATTTGGCCTTTAGTCTCCAGAGCCGAAGATATTTCTGTCTCTGTGCACGTTCACATCTTGGCTTCTAGGTGTGTTTACCAAGGAGGGGATTAACTGAAGCTAATCGATCGCTTCTTTGTGGACACCTAAGTTGTGTCTACGCTTCACGCGTCTCATGATGGTGTATAGAGGACATATGCTGTTCGAGCTTGGGAATAAACAGTAGCGAAAACAATGAGGCACGGCTTAGGTGAGCAACACCATGCCAGAACCGTAGGGTGTCTGTCTTACCCAGCTCTCTACGCACCCAAGCAGTGCCGTCTCTCCCTCTGCACTGCTATTTTTAACAATGTAGTGTCCTACTATTGGAGGCTTTCTCCACCACAAGGGAGATTTCAGTTCCAGCTTTGCTTGATTTGTGTCTGTGTTTCATTGAGCAGGGATGGGAGAGCGCAGACAAGTGGCAGAAGGAGCTTGATGAGAACGTGATGAAGAGCAACTATAACACTCCGACCTCCCTGGGTAAGGATCCCTTTCACTCCCTTATTACAGGCCTAGTGAGGTGGCAGGGACTAAGCCAAGGCCAAGCCACAGTTATGTGCTGAGGGTCAGATCCTCGCTGGTGTAAACTGTCCATTGAAATGGATGGAGATGTGACACTTTACACCAGCTGAGGATCTGCCCCCAGATCTTTATGAACCATGCAGAGTGTGTTGTTTTCCTCAACCTCTGATGAGCCCTGAATCTGCTGCCGGGAGCCCATCTTACCTGTGGCCAACTATCTTAACGGTCCACTGCTCTTTATTAACACGTCTGCAACTTGGTTCATAGGCACAGGTGCCTTCAGTGGCAAAACAGTGATCGTCGGTATTTAATTACATGCAACTGGATGTGATTTTAAACCAAAGAGACCTCTTCTCCGTGAACAGACGCTGTGATTTCCAAACCCAGCCTCCTGGCTCAGATTGAACGAGGAGAAGAGCCGTGTGTCAGGGATGCGCTGGAGGAGGCAGAACTCCCCACAGAGCCCAGCATGGGTAAGGACATGGTTAAAACTCCACAATCTTGGTGGGCTTTTAGGCTTTCACATGTCCCAGGGTTCCTTATCCTCAAGCCAATTTTGACCCTAGATTTCTTCCCTTGCCCCCCTGTAGGTTCTAAGTCAGCCGTTTCCGTCTGTCACTGTCCATTAAACCTGTCAGTTTGCTTAGAATCACCCTCCCTGCTTGCATTTATTCAGGAAAGAAATGGGTTTGGCCAGAGACTGCTTTTCAGATCCTTTGTGCAACATTCTGTGGGACAACACAGTCCTCTTTCCCCTGAACAGACTTTCCGGTTCCTATGCAAGAGATTTCCTGCTGGATTAAACAGGAGGAGGAGCTGGGTATCTGGGATCAGCAGGACTCCGAGAAGAGCGAGGTCCCTGCAGTTCTTAAAATGGGTGAGCAATAGATTTGAACAACTGAGAAATGACAATAGGCAGAGTTCAAAATCTGATCAAACCTTCCTGAGCTATTGTGGTCCTGTCTTTTTGTAAATGTCATAACTTTGTAACTTGCCTTTTTCAATACATAAGAACAACCACTTAGAACATCCATTTAGCCCATTGGTCACCAAACTGTTGATTGATCGCGGCTCCCCTAAGAGTCAGTCACCGCGGCCAGCTGGCTGGGTGGCTGCCCCTCTTTGATTTGGAGCATGGCGCAGCCTCAGCAGACAGAACACCATGGCTACGTGGGCTGGAGCAAAGGGGGCTATCGCCTGGCCAGCTGGCCGTGGCATTCAACCTGCCAAGGCCACGCTGCACTCCAGTGGGGCTGGATCAAAGAAGGGCAGCCCTTAACTTGCCAGCTTGAGTAGGGGTGGGAGAGGCACATGTGCACCCGTGGCTCTTAGCTCCTGCTCCGGGAGCCCGGCACATATGATGCGCCAGGGCCCAGGCTACGCAGCACTGTTCCCTGGGGGCTGCGTGCAGGTTGGGGAGCCTCTTCCCCAGCACCTTGCTGCACCCAGCCAGGCTGGAACCAGCCCTGGACAGCCCTGGACTCTGCCTGCCCCAGCCCCGGAGCCACTGCCTGCAGGCAAAGGGCTGGGCCGGGCCGGGAAGAGACTCTGTCCCTCCTCCCCCCTGCCACTCCTCACTTCAGCGCTGTTCCGGGGACGCTGTGAGTCCCAGTGCTGCTGTTCTGCTGGTGAGTGTGCTGGGGGCACAGGGATGTGGGGGCAGGAGGGGGG
>JANRFK010006697.1:36555475-36567905 GCA_030068395.1 Apalone spinifera | reverse complement strand
CCCCACCCCTGCCATAAATAAAGAAAACATTGACACCTTTTGTGTTGGACATAATGTTTTACTTTATTTAAAATGAAGTTTGAGCAACTAACACAAGAAAGTTAAAACACTTAATCTGTTTAATAATTTAAATTAAACCATTCTCCCCAGCTGCAGCCCTAGCACACTGGCTCAGGCATGATTATGTAATTAACAGTGCGTTTCCATTAGCAACGAATAGTCTGCGGAAAGGTTTATAGAGGACGGGGCCTCAAGAAAGGGGTGGAGTAACGGGGAAGAGATGGCGTAGATCCTGGCTTGCCCTGACATTTAAAAAGTGATGTTGGGTATAAAAAAGTTGGCGACCAGTGATCTAGCCCAGTATCCTGTCTTCTGAGATTGGCCATTGTCAGATGCTTCAGAGGGAATGAATAAAATGGGGCAGTTTACAAGGCACAAATTGGTCAATTAGTTTCACTCCCAGCATCTAATGGTTGGAGGCTTAGGGATACCCGGAGCACAAGGTGTGTTGCTGACCATCTTAGCTGTTGATGGGCCTAATTCTCTCTTAAACTCAATTATGCTTTTGACCTTCGCAAAAATCTCCTGGCAAGGAGTTCCACAGGTTTATGGTGTGTTGCATAAGGAAGTATTTCCTTATGTTTGTTTGAAAGTTGCTGGCTATTAATTTTATCATGTGACCTAATTTTTGTGGTATTTGAAGGGTTAAACAGCACTTCTTATGACAGTTGTGGAGAAAGTGAATGATTGAATAGACCTTTATTGTATCAACTCTTAATCGCCTCTTTTCTAAGTTGAACAGTCCCAGTCTTTTTAATCTCTCCTTATGTGGAAGCTGTTCCAAACCCCTAATTATGTTTGTTGCACTTCACTATACTTTTTCCAATTCTAATATGTTTTTTGAGATGGGCTGACCAGAAATGCATGCATTATTCAAGATGTGGGCACACCATGGATTTATATAGAGGCAATATGGTATTTTCTGTCTTCTTTTTTGTCCATTTCCCAATTATTCCTAATAGTCTTAGCTTTTTTGATTGCTGCTGCACATTGAGCAGATGTGTTCAGAGAATTATCCATGATGACTCCAAGATCTCTTTCTCAATGGGTAACAGCTAATTTAGATCCCATCATGTTGTATATGCAGTTGGGTCCGCTTGTTTTCCAATGTGCATTTCTTTGCATATATCAACATTGAATTTCAACCGCCATTTAGCTGTCCACTCACCCAATTTTGTGAGATCCATTCGTAACTGTTCACATTCTGCTTTGGATGTAACTAATAGTTTTGTAACCTCTGCAAACTTTGCCACCTCCCTGTTTACCCCCTTTCCCAGACCACTTGTGAGTATGTTGAACACCACTGGTCCCTGTACAGGTCCTTGGGGGACCCTGCTATTTACCTCTCTTCACTGTGAAAGCTGTTTATTTGTACCCTTTGGCTGTGTCTAGACTGCATCCCTTTTCCGGAAAAGGGATGCAAATTAGACACATCCAATTGCAAATGAAGCTGGGATTTAAATCCCCCCCCCACTTCATTTGCATAAACATGGCTGCCGCTTTTTTCCGCCTCGGAGCTTTGCCGGAAAAAAGCGCCAGTCTAGATGCGGATCTTTCGGAAAATAAACCCTTTCCCAAAAGATCCCTTATTCCTTATTTTAAGAGGAATAAGGGATCTTTCGGAAAAGACTTTATTTTTCCGAAAGATCCGCGTCTAGACTGGCGCTTTTTTCCGGCAAAGCTCCGAGCCGGAAAAAAGCGGCAGCCATGTCTATGCAAATGAAGTGGGTGGGATTTAAATCCCCGCTTCATTTGCAATTGCAATGTGTCTCATTTGCATCCCTTTTACGGAAAAAGGATGCAGTCTAGACACAGCCTTTGTTTTCTGTCTTTTAACCAGTTACCAGTCCCTGAGAGGACCTTCTCTCTTATCCCAGGCCTGCTTAGTTTGCTTAAGAGCCTTTGATGAGGGACCTTGTCAAAAGCTTTCTGAAAGTCTATGTACACTGTATCCACTGGATCACCCTTGTCCACATGGTTGTTGACCCTCTCCAAGAATTCTAGAAGATTGGTGAGGCGTGAATTCTCTTCACAATGGCTGTTGACTTCTCCCCAATATACTGTGTTTATTGAGGTGTCTGATCATTTTGCCTGGCCCTAACGTTAGACTTACCAGTGTTGCTTCTGGAGCCTATTAAAAAAGTGATGTCACATTTGCTATTCTCCTATTTTCCTACACACTCTAGGGTACCCACCTTTATCCTTCTGTGGGCTCAAGTATAACCAGGCTAATTTAGGCACTTCCCCTTTCCCAGTTCCCAGTGCTCAGGGCATACTCTTCTGTGGGTTTGCAGGGTCTTTTACAATGAAAGAGCCTTACACGGTTGCCAAACAGAGTGCATTTGCTAATCATACAATGCTCACTATCCCCAATGAGTCAGACCAACTTTTCCTGGTGGCCAGTCAGGATTAGATCACCTGGGACGCCAGCTTCCTGCACAGTGTGATTGGCAGGTGTTGGCATCTCTCCTCTTGTGCTGTGTCTCGGGGTTAGGTTCCAAAGAGCTTCACAGTTGATATAGTGAAACTTGTGCCCTGCTTAGCTCTACTTTAACCAACCATTTTAAACTAAAGTGCTACAAACCAATACTTTTCACCAATCCTAGCCCATTAGAAAACCTGGCTTTGTGTGTGCCTTTGTTCTGTATTACACAGATGTCACAGGGGAGGCCAGCCTTTCTCAAATTGGGGGTCCTGACCCAAAAGGGAGTTGCAGGGGGATCACGAGGTTATTTTTGGAAGGTCACAGTATTGCCACAATACAGAGCTGGGCACCTGGAGAGCAGTTGTTGTAATGTTGTCTGGGTGCCTAGCTCTGAAGGCTGCATGCCCACCAATAGGAGCCCAGAAGTCAGGGTGGCAATACCATACCCATATCACCCTTACTTCTGCACAGTTGCTTTCAGTACTGGGCACCCAGAGAGTGGCAGCTGGTAACTAAGGGCCCAGCTCTGCAGGCAGCTGCACAGAAATCAGGGCAGCATTACAATCCCATCCCATCCTTACTTCTGTGCTGCTGCTGGCAGTAGCGTGGCCTTCAGAGCTGGGCTCCCAGCCAGCAGCCATCACTCTCCAGCCGCCCAACTCTGAAGGCTGTGCCGCCGCCAACAGCAGTGCAGAAGTAAGGGTAGCCGTACCGCAACCTCCTCTACAATAACCTTGCAACCCCCACGCAAAGCTCCTTTTTGAGTTAGGATCCCGACAATTACAACACCATGACATTTCAGATTTAAATATCCCAAATCATGAAACTGACCATTTTTAAAATCCATTGACCAAAATGGGCAGTGAATTTAGTAGGTCCCTGACCACGTGGATTATGGAGAATGCATGGTGGTGCGGTCCTATCTAAAAGCTTTCCTAGCCCTTATTTGGGATGTCCTGCGTGGTGTGGCCATTCCAAACTCATGCTGAGTGTGTACATATTTCCAAACCCTGAAGTGTGTTCTCCTGGTAGTTGGCTGGAATAGTATAGAGCAGGGCTACTCAACTTTGGAGGCCCCAGGGGCCACAATGATACTCATAGCACATGCTGAGGGCCACAACTTAAATGTGGTTGCATATAGTTGCAAATATATATGCAAATACCTTCTTTCACACTAACGAGCATGAATGTAAAGCACTTCCCACAGTGCCCCGATGCTCCTGGCACCTCCTCCTGGAGGCTAGCAACGCCGACACCCTGTACCTGTCTTCTCCAGCCAGCCCGTCCGCTTGCCTCTTTCAGTGCTCACCCCGCCTGGGAGATGCCTCACCGTTGTGGAGCATGTTCCCAGGGGAGGCCATGTTCAAAGGATCCCACTCGTGGGCCGTGTGTTGAGCCCTGCATAAACTCAAAACTCACCGCTGGCCGCATGTTGAGTAGCCCTGTTATAGATAAATCCCATTCCTCACCTTGCCTTTGAAACCTGATTTCCCGCTGCTGTGCTGACCTGCCTTTCCTGTGTGTCTCAAACTGGAAGCCAGTCTGCTGCAAAGCATTCTGGGTACTCTGATTCCCAGTTGCATGTGTGTGGGAAGAAAAGGCGGGCAGGCCAGTGAGTGTCTATCAGCCCAGAAAGAGGGGGATTAGAGGCGCTATATAGGTGGGGACTGCAGTGAAATATATATTTGTGCTTGCAGGTACCAGATGACAGACCCCAAAGGAAAATGTTTTGACCATCCAATTGGTTAAATTTTCCCCCCTGTAATACAAGGTCTCATTTTATCTACCTTTTCCCTTATAGACTTGCACTGCTGCCAAGCCTTTCTGCAGTGTGTATTGGAGACTTCCTTCATCTGAGCCAGATGAAACAAACATCTGGATTCTCTCTTTTGTGCCAGCAGATGCTGAGCCGGTGATCAAAACAGAGGAGCAGCATTCTGAGGACGACCCTGGGAGCGAGGAGCTGCCTGGCCCAGAGCGAGGAGGGGAGTTTTGCCGGGCTACTGAATGGGAAGCCACTTTGGAGAGTCCTTGCACTTCAGTCAGCTCTCCGGGTAACCACCTGGAGGAATTGACGCAGCCTGAAAGAGGCGTCCGAGAACTAAAAACTGTTGCTGCCCGTGCTGGAATAGCCGCCTATGCCTGTGCCAAATGCGGAAAGAGCTTCACTCGCAAGGACGCACTCCTGTCGCACGAGAGGTTCCACACGGGCGAGAGGCCCTACTCCTGTGCGGACTGTGGGAAAAGCTTCCAACTCAAGTTGAGCTTTGCGAAGCACCAGCGATGCCACACCAAGGAGCGGCCCTATCCGTGCAACGAATGCCAGAAGACCTTCAAGTTCCACTCGGCCCTCCTGCGGCACCAGAGGATCCACCGGGGGGAGCGGCCATATAAATGCGACCAGTGCGGCAAAAGCTACAGCCGCAAGGAGCACCTCCAGAACCACCAGCGGCTGCACACCGGGGAGCGGCCCTTCCAGTGCGCCGCCTGCGGGAAGAGCTTTGGCCAGAAGTTCGTGCTTGTCTCGCACCAGCGGATCCACACGGGGGAGTGGCCGTACAAGTGCACAGAGTGTGGGAAAGGCTTCAGCGAGAGAGCCAAGCTGACCAACCACTACCGGCTCCACACCGGTGAAAAGCCCTACAGCTGTGCCCAGTGCGGGAAGAGCTTCCGCCTCAAGGAGAGCTTCTTACGGCACCAGAAGAGCCACGGCCCTGAGAAGCCCTACCAATGCACACAGTGCGGCAAGAATTATAGCTACCACTCTGGCCTCCTCCGGCACCAGCTGATCCACGCGGGGCAATGGCCGCATCAGTGCAGCAAGTGTGGCAAAAGCTATGCGGAGAAATACCGCCTGCGGAAGCACCAACGCGTCCACCTGGAGGAAGGCCCCTCAGAGGAGCAGGGCCTTCAGGGCCAGGCTGCTGGACACCCCGAGCGCACCGTGTGCGAGCAAAGCAGCTGGCTCCTGGGGAGCGGCGTAATGCACCAGAGAAAGTCCGGCAAAGGGAAGCCCTACCAATGCCACGACTGTGGGAAGAGCTTCACGGGCCAGGCGCAACTCACCCGCCACCGGAGAGTCCACCCTAGAGAGAGGCCTTACGCGTGCACAAAGTGTGACAGAAGCTACAGCCAGAAGTACCATCTCCTCCAGCACCTCCGTGTTCATGTGGGGGAGCCGCCCTCTCAGTGCAGTTGACTGTGGGAAGAGCTTCACCCGGAAGGAGAATCTGGAACCCCAGCGGATCCCCACCGGAGGGAGGCCTCACCTGTGCAGCGAACGTGGGAGAAACTTCCCATGTAAGCTCCGTCAGCGGGCCCGTGGAGCAGAGCCAGGTCACCCCGAGGCTTCCCCAAGGCCCTGGGTTCCTGAGTGCAGGTTCCGGCTTCCCCTTTATCTATTAACAAGTGAGAGTTCTCGTCACCGCTGTGTTTTATTTCTACAGTTTGTTTTTGTCCCCCTGGGACCTTCTGCCTCCTATCCAAGCCCTCACGCTCCTGGTCCGCAGACTGGAGCACCAGGGCTGGTGAAGCTACAGCCGTGCCGCCTGGCCAGAGCTCACAGCCGCACCACACAGCTGCGGGGGGAGCTGAGGCTGCGGGGGGAGGGGCCGGGAACATGCCTCCCTGGACAGGAGCTCGGGGGCTGGACGGAAGGGTCTAGCAGGCCAGATTTGGCCACCGGCCACGGTTTACCCCTCTCTGTTCCAGAGTCAGGCATGAACAGTCCTGTCCTGACCTTTTGGGGTTGAAACCAGCCCTAGCTCTGCTATTACAAATAAATCCTCTGGGGCAAGCATTAGATTGGAAGTCGTGTGTCCTAATCCTGTCTCTACCTGCCTGGGGCAGATCCCTTCATGGCTGTGCCTCCATTCCCCCACTTGGAAAATAGACGTGATCCAACGCTCCCTCCTTATGGAGGTGCAAAGTACAGCGCTTTGCACTTGTGAGCTGCTCAGTGTTACACACGGTGTTTGCTTTCCAGCTGCTACTAGCGGTGGCAGGACTTGTCCTTTCTGGCAAGGGACATGAAGGACTCACGTAGAGCAGTTGTTCTTCAGGGGCCACTTGTCTCTAGTTTCTGCAAGTGGAAAGACACAAGCCAGTGCCAATACACTCTCCTTGGATGGCAGAGGGCCGTGTCTGGCTGCTGGCTGCAGTCATTCCATTCCCAATGGAGGGATGGCTTGTCCGTGAATTTGGACAATGCGACTTTATTACACGCATCGGTGGCAGACGAAGTGCGTTTGATTTACCAGGTAATTTGTTTACAGTGAATCGTGTGTGACGGTCGGATGTGAGGCGAGCCCAACAGGTGGGGAGCCCAGGACACTTACAGCACTAAGGGGAGGAAATCAGGGCTTACAGCCACAGTGCTCTTGGCATGGAGCCCCCCTTTTGGTGCTGCCCCACTATCTGGAGCCATGGTAGTGAAAGGGTGGGGGACCTGAAAGGACAGGCAAATGCAAACTGCCCTCTGGCTCCAGCCCCACACCTCTAGGGCTTGCTGCAGTCTCTGACCAAGAAGGGTGGTACATTGTGAATCCCTGTATGACCCTCAGTAATAAAGGAGCCAGGGGCAAGACATGGAGCATGCGGAATCCTGACTCCACATGGCTAATCTGGCAGCAGGACATGACAGGAGGGGGAAACAAAGACAAGGAAGGTTGTATGACTGGCTGAGCGTACAGACCCGAGCAGGAGGGTTACATGGGCTTGTTTAAATATACACAGCTGGATTCTAAGCCCCCTTGAAGGTGTAAATTTAGCTGCATTATTTAAAAAGCCAAATGTAGACTGTTTCCAAGCCCAACACCGAGGTGGGCTTTAACACAGAGCAGTTCGCCGGGGCTGTCCCTGGCAGGCTGCTGCTACTATATTTACCTGCACAGCTGCATGTACCATGAATCGCTGTTCCCAGCCAATGGCGCGGCGGGAAGTGGTGTTCTGTTCTGCACTGCTTCCTGCTTCTCCCTTTGGCTGGGAACGGTGCTCTGCAACCAATGGGAGCTGTGATCACCATTCCTTGTGGCCCAGCAGGTAACTATAGTGATGGGGGCCCACCAGGAGCTTGATGGCCCAGATCTGGCCCGTGGGCTGCTGTTTGCCCAGCCCCATATGCAGAAGTGAAACAGCTGAGACATGTTTTCCTCCCAACATTTCACTGGAGGCGGGCAAAGAAGTGCTTGCTATGGCAGTATTCCTGGGGGCATGACTCTAGTGAGATTCATGAGTTCAGCAAAATAAAGGACTTACTACAAAATTAACTGAGGCCTTAATCCTGAATGTATCTCTTCTGGCAAAATTTCCATTCTCTTTTCAGTCCCAACCTGAGGCAGGATCCATTTTTGACCCACTTGCACCAGTGTTTGTCCCCTTCTAGGGACTGAGGTGAGGCTGACTGGCCTGTAGGTCCCCGGATCCTCTTTCTTCTCCTTGTTGAAGATGGGCACCACAGTTGCCTTTTTCCAGACATCCAAGACCTCTCTCGATCACCAAGAGTTTTCCTTGGTACCCTGAGCTGCATTCAGTCTGGCCTCATAGACTTGTGCATGGCCAGCTTTTCCCACAAGGGAGGAGAGAGTCAGGGGCTGCCCCGACACAGGAAAGTGAGGTGGGTGAAGAACGGGTGAGACTCCACACAGAGACCCTGGCCTCTCATTCACATCCTACTGCGGGCTTTGTCCCTCACCAGTTCTTGTTTCTCTCCACCAGACATTTTAGCACATTTCCAATGCCTTGGTGCTCAACGCCACGAAACAGCCCCCAAAGTCCTCTAATGCCCATTACCTCACTTGGACTCACTTCTGCCAGGAGTTACGCACATGTCAGTCTTCCTATTGGTCAGATTGGGAGCCTGAGCTACAGAGAAGGGAAAAGGCCTTTGCCAGGTCACACCACATGGGGAGGGCAGAGACAGCATGAAAACCCAACAGTTCTCACTTTCTGTAACCAAGGGACAGCAAACCCTCACCCCCTAGTTGAAAGCACAGAGCTCAGGCATTGAAATAGTGGGAACCTTTTAATGGGAACAGTTTTCTTTTGGAAAATCCCATGAACATTACACAATTTTTTTTTTTTTGGTAACCATAAATCAACTTGGATGAAAATTGTTTGCAAGAATGTCTTTTTTTTACAAAACAAATGCATCTTACAAAGCGGAGACACTTTGATTTAGAAACTGGATAAGATTTCAGTCTGGGCTAAGAAGTGGTTCCCCTTTAATGACTTAAAATTAATAAAATGCCAATAAAATCGATTATTTTGGCTTTTACACAGTCAGCCCCTGTTTGTTGCATCCAGTCTGGACCCAGGCCAAATCAGATCATCAAAAATGTGGATAAGCCTGAGAATAGGAAAGTGCAGGGCTGCATTGCCATCTAGTGCCCACAGAAGAAATCGCCTGCTTCTGGACCTTTGTGCCCTGGTTACTTGGGTAACAGGGAAAGCTGTGTAACGGAAGGTGGGAAAAACCGGTTTCTACTGCACTTTATTGTAATCTGTAATGACTCAACATGCTAGGATACCTGCTATTAGACAGTGTTCCTAGTGACACTTTCAGACAGATATGTTCAATGCTCTCCATCCCATAGCTCCCTGCAAGGGGCGCGCTTGTGTAGCCGTGCACAAAAAATTCTCCGCCACCCACCTTGTTTGCAGAGCTGTGCAGCAGCACTCACCATCCTGCTGGAAGGCGAATGGCACGGCAGGTGGCTGCTCCGGGTTGGGGCCTCGTGGTGGGGGGCCCAGCGGCTGGGACTCACCATGTGGTGGATGGGCAGGGTCTGCTTCAGGGGGCTGGGGCCTGCTGCAGCTGCGAGGCGAAAGGTCTGGGACCTGCCACATGGCAGAGAGGCTGGGGCCTCCTCTGGCAGGGGGCCAGCACCTGCTACGTACCGGAGGAGCGGGATCTGCTCTGGCAGCTAGGCCCTGCCATTGCTGGGAGGAAAGGGGGCCAGGGCCGGAGGAGCTGCGTGGCAGGAGCAGCTGGGGCATCACTACTCCACTCTGGCCCCTACCCCCATATTAAAGGTGTTTGGTTTTGGAGGCCTCTCTTAAATTATAAACAATTTTTAATATGCGTCTATGCCTCACCTGTTTGTGATTTTGGTATTTTGGCAACACACTCTTACTAGATGTTTATACTGAAGTAGATGGGGTTTTGTTTGGGGGGGGGGGCAATATTCTGGAAAAAGTGGGAAAACAAAACAATTTACTATAAAGGTAATCGTGTAACAAATAGGTCTCTGTTTAGAAGAAAAGAGTGATAATTAGGGTTCAGAAAATCATTCCCATGACACTAAGAAAGTGAGAGTCCTTGAGACTGAGCAAGCGTCAAGTGTTCTGCTGGGTTTCTTAAACTCTCCTGTAAATCTTCTGAAAGAACATAACATGCTATTTTATTAAATGTTATTAGGTTGGGGTGGGCAAGAGGCTGCCAGTGGTCTGCATCCAGCCCACCAAGCCACCAGATCTGGCCCGCGGCTGCCTCACTGGGACCCTTAAGCACTGTGCAGTGGCGGCAGCCGCTTCAAATGTGACTGCTCTGTTCTGGGAGCAAGGGGAGAGGCATTGTGCTCTGCCCTGCCCCCTCAGCAAAATCTCTCAGCTCCCAGTGGCCTGTTTCTCACCAATGGCAGCTCAGATATTTTGCTGGCAGCAGGGGCAGTCAATGAAGCCCGTCCCCTTCACCCTGCCCAGAGCAGGGCCACGTGGAGCAGCTTGCGACTGCGGCCTTAGGGTTCCTGCAGGGCTGCTGGCTGGAAGCTGCCTAGGAAATCTCCTCCCAGCCAGTCTGCCCCTGGCATCCCCCCTCTCTTCCCCTCCCCAACTATCTGCCCCAGACCACCATCCAAACACTCTGTACCCCTTTCCCCCAGGGCACAACTCCCTCCCAGACCCTGCTCCCTCTCCTACACCCTTCCCCCAGGCCAGAATCCTCTCCTGCACCCATGCTCCCTCCTGGACTCTGCACCCCAATCCACTGCCCCAGATCACAACCCCCCTCCTTCACCTAAATTCCCTCTTGCACCCCAGTCTCATATCCCAGACTCTCTTCTGCACCCAACCTCTGTCCCAAGCCCCCTCAGTGGAAATGTGGCTCTTGACCACTTGCCAAAATCTTGGCGTGGCCCCCTCATTAAAAATGCCCACCTGCCCTGTTCTAGCTCAGTTAGTTGTGGGAAAGGAGAAAACTCCCAAGAGGCTCCTCCTTGCGTTCACATACGTGATCATGAATCGCTCTGAGTCCTTGAGGGGAGACCTCAAGAAGGAGTTTCCTTGCGGCAAAGCCACAAGGGACTCTGAGACTGCCCCTACCCCGTCGTTGTCATGGACTGTCTGTGAGGTCACTGCCTCACGGCCTCCTTTAACCAATAAGCTGTGGTGCTGCAAAAGGCCCTTGTGATGTCACTGCCACGCCTTCCTCTGCCCTGCAGGGTTAACGTCCTGCCTCTGACCAGCCCCTTTGTCTGTTTGAGCTGCTCCTCCGTTGGCACCCTCCTCCATTGAGTGTTAGTGCTGAGGATCGAGCAGGTCACACGTGAAAACATCAGAGGCTGCTCAGTGTCACACTCAGCTTTGTAGACTTTAAGGCCAGAAGAGACAGTTAGATCATCTAATCTGACCCCCTGCATATCACAGGCCTCCTGCCTGTCGCAGTAAATATTTTTGAACCAAAGCACATTCGAGGAAGGCATGTGCTCTTCAGAGGAAGACGTCAAAACATTGAAAAAAACACCACTTCCCTTGGTAATTTGGGGGTACTGGCAGGAAGGGAATTGGCCTCAAAGCCATACTTGTAGTCTATATCAGTGGTTCCCAATCGTTTTGATACTGGGGACCAGTATACCCATTCACAAGCTTTTGGAGGACAGGTAACATTTATTTGCGTATTTGCATATTCATTAAGCAAATGATGAATATGCAAATAAATTGTTTCTGGTCCTCCCAAAGCCCCCAGTGCCAACAGGAGTGGGCCTGGTTGACTGCCCTGGGCGGTTTCCTGACCTCAACCCCAATGTATCTACTTTACCCCCGCTTGGGACCAGTAAGGTTAGAAAGTCCTCTCAGGCCTGCCGGGTGACTCGGCTCGTATGGGCCCTGGAGGTCGGGTGAGTAGCCCCATGTCGCACCTGCGTTCGTGGGTGAAACTGTGGGCCGCACCCTGGCCCAGGGCATGTCGCTGGCCCTACCTGTCCGGTGGGTTGTTCCGCCTCCTCCTCCTGGCCTCAATCCCATCTGCTTTATCGGCCGGCGCCGGCTCCCCCAGCTGCGTCTGGTGCCAGGCATTCTGTGTCGGTGTGCACAGCGCATGGCCTTCTCCCTGGGTCCTAGCGGCCACCAGATCTAGCCCCGCAGCCTGGGAGCATGCCCGGCAGAGACGCCGCAGTGGCAGACTCTCTCCCAAGAATCGTGCGCGGAAATTTTTCTGAGGACCGGTATTTTTTTCCTAAGGACTGGTACTGGGCCGCGGACCACACTTTGGGAAACGCTGGTCTGTATTGTAACACACATGCACAACAGCACTGGGCTAACTGGTATATACACCACCTTAATGCTGGTGTTTCCTAATTACTGAAGGCCTGGCCTCCCCATAGTTCTTTGTACTTACAGAGCTATATTGGGTAGAGCAGCACCAACTTTTTTATTATTATGCAGCTGCCCTGCCCCCAGGTTGCAACCAGGAGCTAGGATACCACTGAAGCTCCCTCTCACCTGCCAGGCCCCTCACACTATGCTGCTGTGAGAAGATGCACATCACTCTCAGCCCTGCACTCACACAGACCTTTACACAGGCAGGGATACACCCAGCTGCAGTTACTTTGCACCTTTTCTCCCTTATCCATTCTTGTGGATAAGGTAGAAGCAGTGGATGTGGTATACCTAGAATTTGGTAAGGTGTTTGATACGGTCTCGCATGATATTCTTATCAATAAACTAGGT
>JANRFK010006697.1:36452092-36467330 GCA_030068395.1 Apalone spinifera | reverse complement strand
GGAGTTCCAACACTCTGAAGAAGTGGGTTGTGCCCGAAAACGCTCATGATAACATCTACATGTTATGTCAGTCTTTAAAGTGCTACTAGACTATTTGTTGTTTTTAAGTTATTACCTTTTATCTATGGCATACCAAAGTGTAAGAGCTTTAAAGTCAGGTAAAAAGACACTCTCCTTGCCCAGGGAGCTTACATTCTAGATAAATGTCAAATGCAGGGATAAGCGTGGAATGCAGCAGAAGGCAGTGATCACTAAGGCCAAAATTTAGCAAGGTTGAAAAGGACTGGATATTTATATGGTTAGCAGGACTATCTAGAGCTATAATAGTTAATGCAAAAAGATTTTGGAAGAGATACTAAACCATATGCAGGTTTTAAACAAATCTATAACTTTTGGGTATTAGGAGGAAAGTTTATGCCACATCTGCCTAATGTGGGGTTTCTTGCTCCTTTCTCTTGATGCATCTGGTACTCGCCACTGTGAGGGACAAGAGATTGGACTAGATAGACCATGAGTCTGATCCAGTTTGACAATTCTTATGTTCTCATTGATCAGCAAAGTATAGCATATCTTATTAGTACTGTGGTTTTTGTTGGGATTGTTTTTTAAAATTATTATTTAATTAATTACTTTTTAAAACTTCAAGTGTAACAGAAGGCTACGTGCGGTCTGGTTTGTGAACCGCTTCCCGAGGGGAAGACTGGTTTGTGGCATCCAAGACAGAGCAGAGGAGAAAGAGGGAAAGGACACAAATAGGCCAGTTAGATGGGAGGCTAATTTTGAAAATGTTATCTATTATATATTTAGGAGAGTTTGTGCATCTGCCTGTCTGTGTATCCATCCATGCGTCTTTTTGTTTAAGAACTCCTAAACAGTAAGAGCTAGGACCACCACATTTGGTATGCAGCTTCTTCTTATCATAACTTAAAGCAAGGAAAGGATTTGGTTGTGTCAAAATAATGGGGCTGTATCTGGAATTTAGTTGTTTCTCATAAAATGGAAAGGGTGAGGTCTGGTAGGAGGGACAGTTATACTGCAGAATTACCACAGGAAGGCAGCAAGGGACCAGAGATGGGGATCAGGACAGCTATAACCCCATTGGAGCAGCAGGAGGTAGGGGCGGAGAAAGGGACAGCTATCTACTATATATTTCAGAGTTTGTGTAACTGTTTGTGTGTTTATCCCCCATTTGGGGGACATCCACCCCTTTCTCAGTTGTACCCCTCTCTGAACTGCAATGGCCATGAAGAGGCACTTCTCACCTGGCCCCAAGCTGCTACAATGACAGAAAGCCGAGGTTGTCCTTTCTCCCTGAGGCAGTTTACATACTGAATACCTCTCATCCACAGCCCCACCCTAGAACAATGATTTAAAGAAAGAAAAACACTTATTTGAGTTAAGGATCTGAGCAATGCGGAATAGAATTCTAATTATTCTATAATCTGCTGCCTTGTTTTTCTTTACTTGTTTTGTTTTTAGCAAACCATGGAGTCTGACAAAGGATTGAATGAAAATTTAAAAATCCAGTTTAAGGCTCTTCAGGAGCAACAACAGAAAAGGCTGCAAAATCTGATGGAGAAAAAGAAAGAAAAACAACCCGGTCAGAAAGGCAGCAGTAATAGCCCAAAGGAGATTTTTGGAGTCCAGGATGATTTGAATCTGTTGAAGGTGGATGGACAGCTATCAGATGAAGAGATCAGCAAAAGGTAAAGGTGCAACTCACATGGTTTGTTAGGAAGGGTTCTGAAACTTAGCACTTTGTCCAACAACTCCCACCGACTTCTCAGTCCCCCATTACTGTAGTGTCTGAGTACCTCATATCTTCACTGTATTTATCCTCATAATATACCAGTGAGGGAGGGAAATGCTACCTGTAACAGTTGCAGAACAGGTGCCAGCTCAGCCAAGGCTCAAGGCCTCATTGAACACTGACAAATGCATAGCAGGAAACCAGTCTGGCTTACCTATGGGTTAGTATAGTTTAAAAAGCTATTAGTGTTAAGACTCTGGAATGCTTGAAGGATGCTGCATGTATTACTTCTGCTTATAATAACTGTATGCCCTGGTATAAAGTTATATTGAGTATTTGCACTTTAAACCTCAGTAACAGTATAACTTACCAAACAGGAAAAGAAGCATTAGTTAATGTAAAGTGAAGGCAAATGAGGCATTGTGAAGTATCAAAGGAGAGAGACCATGTTGATTGCATTCCTCACTCTCTCTAGAAAGGGGAGGCCTGTGCATGAATTTCATCCTATCAGCTTGAATTCTGGAGGGGGAGGGGGAGATTAAAGGCCCTGACAGGAGGAAACTGGGTCTCTCTATGCTGTCTGGACTCTGAAGAGCAAAGATTCCTACACATAAGCATGAGCTCCCCATGCTGCTTGGCGTGGATCACGCCTGAAGGACATATGGAATAGTTTAGGTTATCTCTTCAAATCTAAGACTACAGCTCATTTGTGTGTATGTTTCCTGTTTTGACCTTGTAAAGAACTTTAGTTTCCTTTCTTAGTTAATAAATCTTTAATTAGTTTATTGCAAGATTGGCTAAAGACTTTGTATTTGGTTTGATATTTGAGTACAATTGACCTGGGGTAGGTGACTGGACCTTTGGGACTGGGAGTAACCTGAATATTGTTGTGATTTGTGGTCTAAGCACCATCTATCATATCAATAAGTTCCACTTGTCTGGGAGACAAGATAAATGCCTATCTGTGACTCCATGATAAGACTGTTACAATGCTTTAGAAGTTCACACTTGTTGCTGGGTTGGTGAAATCTAATTATAGAACATTCAACTAGTTTAGGGTGCCTGCTTTGTCTTTTGATAGTCTGCCCTGAGATTAGCAATCATGGTCATGAGCTATGCCCGACAGTGTGACTCTGTCATCCTAACTTTACAGATGGGGAGCTGAGACACAGAGGTCCATGGCCTCAAAAGGATTTTGTCTCCTAACGCCTATTGATTTTGGTGGAAGCATGGAGCCTAAATACTTTTAAGGATCTGGGCCAGACAGAGAACTTGATTTCCCACACTCACAAGGAAAGTCTGTGGCAGAACAAGAAATTGAACCTCAGGTTCCATAATCTAAGGCTATTGCCCAAAACACTGACCTGTCCTTTTTCCTTCAGGATGGCAGGATCTGGCCTCCTTTACATGGCTGTGTCTATCTTACTTATGTACTATTCTGCTGTGACCTGTACTTGTTCCTACAACATGCCCATTAGCATGGTTTCTGACCATATGTTCATATGTGATGAACATTAGTTGGATTTGATATATTCAGAAAAAGAGGGGGAGTATGATTTCTCTTAGCTGTTTCTGATTTAAGAAACCTGGGCCTGATAAATTCAAGAGGTGTCACCTTAATTTTTTGCTGGATTTATTCTTACAATTCACATTTGTCTTGAAATAAGTAGAAATGCTGAATTGTTGATTCATTTTAGTTCTCTTTCCCCTCTGAACTTGTGCTATGCTTATGGCAGTCAGAATAGACCCAACCTGCTCTGGAAGAACTGAACATTGAGCAACGGTGCTTTTGTACAGTACACCCATGGAAACCAGTTAGAATTTTGTTCCAGAATAGTAGAGTAGATGATCTGCACCTGTACAATTCTGTCAGTGTATAAGCACTTAACATGTTTACCCCTAGTGAATATAGCTCATTGCACACAGTTTTATGTATAATTAAACTTGCTATTAATGTTATTATTAGAAGCATTTATTTGAAGCTCATCACAGTGGCATCTGCCATGACTGGTGATTTGTTCTAGGTTACTCGAGTATGAGAACGAGCAGCTTCGGGATCAACTTCGAGAGATCGTAGATGAAAATGGCAGACTGCACAAACTGGTGAAGGAGAGAGATTTTGAAATCAGGCAGCTCCAAAAGAGACTAGAGGAGGAAAGATTAGCCCTCAAAGGTAAATGGACCAAAGGTACAGACTCATGCCTGCAATGTGACAGGCCATCTTGTAGGAACTTGTGTTTGCTTGATGCTCATAACAAGGGCTGCTAACAGGATAATTAATAGTGAGCTTAAGTAATGCTCATAGCAATGATTTCATATACCATCTCTTCACTTGTTTCATGCTACTGCTCCCAGCACTCTGCACCTGTAGCCTTTCCACTTAGCACTGCCCAGCCTGAAGGAGTTACTGGGGCTTTTCAGCAGTAGTGAGCATTCAGCTTCCATTGACTTAATTGTAGTTGCAAGTGCTCAACCTTTTGAAAATCATTCCCTGTACCATTAGGGCTGTAGTAATTCCCCTGCAGTGATGCTATAGGAGAGAGCGAGGGAAACAGGGCTCTGAGTCTGATGAATTAAAAGCTTTTTAAAAAGGATTAACTGCCTGAAAGGTTTGAAGCTGTCTAGCTCTCAGCTATATCAGAGGGGTGTTTAAGGACCCTCTTTCTCTTGGTTGCTGTTGTATTTTAGGGTTTCTGTACAGTCACATGAGTCCTTTTTCCTGAGCATCAGATATTATTTGGGAATGGTGGTGTCAAATTTAGGCTTTCTTCCATTCTCTGGCTGATCCTAGCAACTGCCATGGCACCAGGGAGAGCGAGGCCACTGACTTCAGGCCAGACAAGCTTTAAAATGACTGAAGAAGTGGATCAAAAAGCAGCATGTGTATACTCATGGTCAGTGAGATGAATCTCACTGACCATGAGTGGGCAGCCCTCTGTTCTTTTAGTCAAGTGGGGAAAAAATGTTCTCTGTGCTGCTTGTGTATTATTCTTTTTTCCCCGGCTGAATCCTTTTAGGGATGTACTGGGCCTTGTCCACTAATGGCCCGTGTCCTTTCATTGTAGCCCCTAGAACCCTCTTTAGTGTGCTCTTTTGGGACTTTATCCCTGACTACAGAGGGGTGTCTTCTTTTGACTACCAAAAACACCTTCTGCCAGCTGTGACAGGCCTTCATTTTGGCTACAGCAGGTCTCATCTCAGGCAACTTATATGGGCCTGTTCCAGCTAAAGTGGGACATCATGGAGCTAGTGGTGGGATTAGAAGTTATGCTCCTAAACTTTGTCTTTGGTGTTACTGTCCCTGAATCTTTATTATGATACTATTGAGTTTCATTCACATATGCTTGTGGAGGATGTGCTAGGAACTTCTCCAGAGGTGGAAAGCAACCATATCACCATGATACTAAAGGCACCTATGTGGTTTCACTCATCACTCCAAGTATGTAGTTCTTTTCCTATTAACATCTCTCACCATTTCTATTAATTGTTTTATCTCTTCTATAAATTAAAATTTGGGCTTGTTAACTGCTGCTTTTTCAGTCTTATTGTAATTACATGCTCTGGTTGTCATTTCCCCTCCCCCCTAATAAACTCTAGCTAGGGATGTGGTAAATTCAGATCTCTCAGATGAGATGGAAGTTGTGAGTATGGTCCAGGAGAATGGGTTTTAGTGCTGGATTTGCCACTAACTTAGTATGTGGTCCTAAACAAGTCATTCAACCTCTGTGTCCTCATCTGTAAAACAGAAATAATGGTATTTCCCTACATCAGAAGGAAGGGTACTCTAAGGATTAATAGATGTTTGTAGAGGAGCTTTGAGAGTCTCAGGTAAGGGGTAGTATAAAAAGGCAAAATGTTATTCTTTATTTATTGTATCTTACAGGAAGCACATCAGTCATCTGAGACATGAACTGATGTCAAATATTAGAAATGTATTCATGTTGAAGAATCAAATCCCACAGTCTCTTAAATTCCTCCTCTGTTATTTTGTGTTACAGTTCTCATTTTGCATTTCTGCCCTGATTAAATGCTTGTATCATCCACAATTGGGGCCCTTGCAAAGTGGGGAGTTACAAATAAAACTGTTAAACTTTTCAGTGGTACTGTACTTTGTACTTAAATTTAAACATGCAGTCCTAGCTTCTTCCACCAGGTGTCATTGTTGCCCAGAGTAGCTGCAATGACTGAACTATGACAAAAACAACAAATGGTCTAGTAGCACTTTATAGACGAATGCAGTGGTTCCCAAACTTTGTCATGCCCCCCTTTTTGATTTTTGAGAAACCCTCATGCCCCCCTCCCAAAAAAAAGCAGCAAAACTTAGGGTGGGATTGATGAGGTGTGTGTGTGGCTGGGTCGCCTTGCAGCCCCCCCCCCCAGAATTTCTTCACACCCCCCAGTTTGGGAACCCATGGACTAACGAAACATGTAGATGGTATCATGAGCTTTCGTGGGTCCAACCCACTTCTTCATGATACTGTCTACATGTTTTGTTAGTCTATAAAGTGCTACCAGACCATTTGTTGTTTTTTTTCCTGTAACAGACTAACTTGGCTATCCCCCGAAGCTCCTGAAATAGGACAGTAGAATATCTGCAATAAGCATGACTGAATAAGGTGTAGCTTATACCGTCAAGCTATCCCCCTGTGGCGGGCTCCCCTGCCATGCCCCCATTCTCCACCAGCTGTGGCGGGGTCCCCTGCCACGCCCTCTTCTCCACCTCACTCAAGCAGGCCCTGAGGCCTAGTTCAGCTGAAATCCACAGTTCACAGGCCTAGAGGCCTAGTCCAAAGTTCAAGCAGGCCCAGGGCCTAGTCCAGCCACAGTTCACAGGCCTGAGGCCTAGTCAGTGCCCCGAGGGGAAGGGGTAGGGGGGGTCTGGGCCCTCCCTCTCCACCAGACCCCAACCCAGGGTCCTATTAGTGGTGGGCGATTCCCACCACTGACTCGGCAGGGAGTTGTCCCCAAAACACGCCGAGCCCACTAAGGGGTTCCCGGCCCCTTGCCCTGGGTTGCTTCCTACCCCCGCCCTGTGGCTGACAGCAACCCTACCTGGCGAAGCTGGGCCGGTGGCAACAGCAGTGTCAGCAGGTCCCACGCCCGAGGCAGCACTGAAGGGGTTCTCCCCAGCGTCGGGGCAGGCAGCCCCCCGGAGTCAGCGTTGCGGGTGTGCTTGGCCCGGGGACGGTAGCAGCAACGACGGTGATCCCAGCAGCCCCAGTTCCAGCCATAGGTCCGGCTGTGGCTTGCCAGTGTGGGCTGAAGCTCCTTCCTCCCCAGAGGTCTGTCCCAACTGAGCAGCCCGGCAGCCTTTTATATTGAGGCTGCACTGCAAGCATGCCCAGCAGGGCCGTGGGGGCGGGACATATTCTACCCAATAGACGGGCTCCCCTCCCCCCCGTCCAGTGCGCGGCAGGCCAGCCCCGTTACACCCCCCTAACATCTTATATTTAATAGCCAAAGTCAGTATGTCTGAAGGTTAGAGCTAGAAACTGAGAGCTCTGATTTCTGAATTCTGTTTCTGCCCCTGCAGCTGATTCACAGGGTAGTCGTGGGCAAGTCACTCTGGGCCAGATTTTTAAGGTATTTAAGTGCCTAATGTCCATTTATTTGAATGGGAATTAGATACCTAAATGCCTTTAAAAATCTGGCCTCTGAACCTCAGTTTCCATATCTGTAATATGGAGATAACAAGCCTTAGCCAAAGGTATAAAGCACTTTAAGACTCTTGCACAAAAATGCTATTTGTTTATTTTTATTATAATAATTATCACAAATTGTTAATTATTATTATGAAGAGGAGGAGTAATAGCTCCCAGAGACGGGAGGAAGTGTTACATCAGATCAAAAGAACAAGGATGATACGGACACATTATTTCTTTGCCAGGATTTTAAATTGTCATGCTGGGTCAAATTCTCCCCTGGCCCACATTCTGTGTAAACCATTTGAAGTAAATAGGGTTGTACAAGACATAGCGTTTTCATAAGAGATTTAGAAGTAATTGGGTTTCTTACGCTTCATCAGCATTCATGTGGCATACAAGACCCAGAGTCCTTACAGACATTAGCAAACAGGTCATCACAAAGCTGGGAACACTGAGGGGGGCTGATCAGCAGAGCTCAGCATTGGGGTTTGGCAACTCATGGCAGTAGTCCAATGAAATCCTCATATACCCTGCTGCAGAGTTACCACTCAGAGTCTTTACTTCCTGTGTATTCCCGTGCAGAGCTAGAGATATTCTGGCATATTTTCTAAATGATGATTGTACTTGTACATAGCACCTTTTGGTCACTTAGGTGACTTGACAGTTTGAATGGTATACAGAGATTACTTTATCTCCAACTCTGGGGAAGAACGTATCATTTGTTTGATAGCTATTAACAAATGTAATAACATTGTGCAGCTATTAAGAACCCCTTGGAATGCACAAGGGGTGTTTAAACAGGCACACTGTAATTACCCATTTGGTGTGCAGCCAGGATTCTAACCCTTTAGGGTAGTGAAGGAATCTAGCAAAACCGATACCTTTGATTTAGTAGCTGCTCCAGTGCTAAGCTGCAGCCCAAACAGGGCATTGACATTTTCACTACCACATCATGAAAACCTACTCAGAACAGGGTCTCACAATCCTGTGAGCAAACCAGCTGAGATTGTCTATACTAGTGCTTACTCCATTACTATTTCTACTGCAGCTGCATTGTTCCTGGTATTTGTCAAAATATGGGTAATAGTTTATCATGGACAAGGCACTTATAACCACAAGTGGAAAGGGCCTTTCTTCTTTTTGTTTTATGCCAGAGATGTTGCCTGTAGCAGCACCTTAAGATATTGTGCCCTGGTCTACACTAGGGGGGTTATTTCGAAATAACTCCCCTTATTTTGAAATAACAAGCGGAGCGTCCACACTACCAAGCCTGTTATTTCGAAATAATGGGCTGGTTATTTCAAAATAATAACTCCTTCTTTCCATGAGGAATAATGCTAATTTCAAAATAGTTATTTCAAAATAGCAGTAGTGTGGACGCTTCAGTGCTGCAATTTCAAAATAAATACTCCCAGAGAAATTCAGACTAATTATTCCCCAATGTTTCCTGGGACTCTAAGTCAAGGTAGCAGGTCCACATTAACAGAGCCTGCTTTGGACTAATTTCAAGGCTTCCCCGTAGAATGGATATGCTATTTCAAAATTATTATTTTGGAAGTTATTTCAAAATAAATTCTTTCAAAATAATTTCCTAGTCTAGACATGCCCTGGCCGAGCACTTACAGGGCTAAGTGACATAAGTTGGATCATGAATGCCTCTCTCCCCTTAGCTATATCCTCTCTCTTTAGCCAGGTTGTTGTGCTTAGTACAGATATGAGTGAAGGAGGTTAGGCCATAAAAACACAGTATGCTTTTGGTAGAGAACAGAAACAGCAGTTATTCTGGCTATTGCATCTAAGATTTTCCCTTCGTTTTATGTATTTTTTTCTTCCCTTCAGGGATGTCTGGTTTAGCAGGGGATGTTGCAGCTACTAAAATCGTTGAACTGTCCAAGAAGAATCGTGAGCTAACTGCTGAGACAGAGAGTGAAAAGGCCAAAGTGAAACAGCTGAATAACAAAGTCAGAGAGCTTGAAAAAGAAGTAAGGCCTCTTCTTTTCTCACAGTAGAACCTCAAAATCAGGCCAGTAGCTTTCTGAAGGCAATGTCTGCTTGAGAAATTTTGATTCTTGTTGCTACTGCCTAGTTTATCACAGTATCAGCTCTTGCTGAGGATTCTTTTCATCCCCGTATTTGGGAGGACAGGTGGGGTTATTCTCCTAGCACTGTACTGTCCAACCAGTTCGGAAGTCACTATAGTGGCTACTGCTAAAGTGAACTAGCCACACTCAACCAGCCAGTCACATGTGGCCAGTGGCTAGTGTCTTAGCACTTTCCATCCTCACTGGAAGGATGGATGAGGTATGAGCCAGAGATTCATGAAATGCCAGTTAGAAATACTAATTTGTATCTAAAAATGCAGGGGCTTGTCCACAGCAATATTCAAGTTATGTCTTCTGGGGTGGCTTTTTTTTGGTGGGAATTATTTCTGCCAATCTTGGAGAATGAGACCACAGATCTGTAGATCTGTCTCAGCTAAACAAAGGAAATGCTAACATTATTCCTAAAGCTCAGCCATGATGCATTACACATCAAAGTTTTTTCCCCCTTTAAAATACCTGTCGAGTCATAGGATGAGGTAAAATAGTTTGTTTTATTAATTATAGCAAGATTTTAATAAAAAATGGGTGAATTGGGATTCAGCATTTTGTTGAGGAGACCAATTTAGATTGGGGCATCATAATAGGATATTCTATTCTTAGGCCTCGATCTCCACTGGACTTGAGCTACATTTAGGTATATAGATACTTGTTTCTTGTGAGCATCCCTTCATGGTGTCCACATTTGATGACTGATCCCACAATTGCAAGTCAGCAACTGGTTGTGGTTCTTTCTCTTAGTAAAATAGCACAGCTTCTTTCAGGGAAAGATGTTTATGTGTTTTTGAATTGAGTATTTATTTGGCTACTCTGAAAATTTAGTGGAAAATGAAGACATTTTTGCAGGCGCAATTAAAAGCTACACACCCTTTTGAGGTTGTTATTCTTCTGCATAATATTCAATGGAGATATGCTCTGGTCACAGTATGCGTTCCACAATATATGTGTGTGTTTCAGCTACAAACAGCGATGGGAAAAATCCAGTCTCTTGGTGTCAGTGACTCAGGAATCAAGCAGTCCACGCTGAAGATAATGGAAGGAAACTCGGTATGAATTACATTTTTATAGAAAAATTCAAAGCGACAACTAATCATTTTTCCTTTTTGTTGTGCAGTCTCTTTCATCATGATGAAATCATCTGTTCCTGCCATTAATGTTATAATCTGTGAGTCTGAATGGTAGTTATTGCATTGGAAAAGAAAAAGTGTTGTGACCTTGTCAGTTGATCTTCCCTCTCTCCCTGCTGCATCTTTACTGTGCATCAAGTTAAAAGAGGGTTATAGTACATATCAGCTACAAAGCTCACAAAGAAAGCCATGATCTACCATGTACTCTTGTAACTATGGGGGCTATAGGGAAATTGATCATTATTTGCATGCCTAAAAAACGAAATTGTTAATTTTAAGAAGTCCCTGCTGACTTCTGTCATCATGATTTGTTTTTATTTTCTTTCAATAACACAAGTTAAAGGTTATTGTTATTCTTGGAAGCTTTGGGAGCCTAGTGGAAAGATGGTTGGAGAGGCAAGATGAACCTGAGGGAAAAAAACACAGGATTTGGAGTCAGGGAGTTCTAAGCTCTATTCCTGACTCTTCCAAAGACTGACTGTGGGATCCAAGGCAAACCACTGAAGCCTCAGTTTCTCCATCTGTAAAAGGGGGGTAGTTATAGTTACCTGTTTCACATCAATGTTGAAATTTAATTCATTATTATTAGCAGAAGCACTTTTGAGGATTCACATGATGTATCCTTGTTATTAGAGAAAGCATAATCCACCGTTACACAGGCAAGGTGAGCAGGCTGACTAGGACTTGGAGTCCTAAGGAGGGATTGCACTCAGTCTGTGATAAAAGGTGTCCCTCTGTCTTCTCCATCCAGGAGCTATTTGTAGACCGACACATCACAGTCACATATTGTCCTTTCGGGCAGTCAGTTCTGTTTTCTATAGTGGATTCCATCCTAATCAAACACATTTTTCTCTCTCAAAGCCTGAAAGTCCAGAGTTGAAAGCTTTGCAAGAAAAATTATCTGCGGCCAACTTTAAAGCAATGGAGTGTCGCAATCAGCTCCAAACCACAAAACAGGAACTAAAGATGATGCAAAAGGTACTAGTTCACCTCTTGTAATGCATAATATTATCATCTGAGCCTGGTTTCTGTAAGGAGGCAGTTTGTTAAATCAAGAATGGCGCTTCATTTTCTCTTGGTTTTGATTAGCCTCCTTGGTGCCTCAGGAAAGAAAGCACAAGAGCAGTGATAACACTAATTGGATTCTAACGTGGAGAACACTGAGCTACATGGAATTCTTGGTCTACCAATGCCACTGTTACGTTCCAATATTTCTATTAATAGCACTGTGCTGAATCCTGTAAGATGTTTATTCTCCAGTTCAACAAACCAATTAAACTTGTGATTAACATTAAGCATGTGCCTAAGTGCATCTCTGTTCAGCCAGCACAGTCTTAAGTCTTATTCAAATCAATGGGATTTAAAACTACGCTTATAGTTAAGCACATGCTTAGTTACTTTGCTGGACTGGGGCTTCAGAGCAATTTAGACCGTCTTGATTCATGGTGGCCTCTTTAATATTGAATTGTATTTAAATACCCATTTCAGCAAGAATTTGTTGGTACTTTTGGTTCCAAGTGAAACCAAAATCTGGTCACAAACAGTGTTCTGTTGTAGTATGGAGCTTGCTTTATATGGGCTGAATAGGAGTTACAGGTGCCAGTGGGATACAATAATTATGTGTATAAATTCAGCATTTTGTAGTTGCTGGGAGAAGGGCCACATTTATACACACACAGCCCAGTCTCATTATTAATATTCATGGCTCATTCACAGCTTTTAGCAAGTGAAGTTGGTGAAGATGTGAGTATACAAAATCTCTTGACCATTTCTGGGAGTTGGCGTGGACGGGCCCAGCAAATCCTTGTTCTGCAAGGCAAGGTAAGTTACTACTCTGGCTCTTTTCTTAATCTGTATGTAAAGTTATCTTTTGGGCATTTAGAGCTGAGTGTAAACTTGCAGGCACATACTGGGCCTCCATATTTGTTGAAATTATGACATTTTGAACATGGACATATTGTATAGTGCAGTCCTGTGAATCTCACCTATCCATTCATCTGTGGTGAGTATTTGTTTTTCTTCTGATGAGCAAGTAAAATATCACTAGCTCTGTTGTTTTCCATAAATTGCAATCAGTGCTAGGCAAGTAGTGCTGTCACACACACACGGCTAATATTCTGGATAACAAGGAGGTAATTGTCCTGCTCCATTCAGCACTGGTGAGGGTTCAGCTGGAGTACTGTGTCCATTTCTAGTTTTCTCGTTTAGGAGAGATATGGAC
The DNA here is from genome assembly GCA_030068395.1 of Apalone spinifera. NCBI lineage: Eukaryota > Metazoa > Chordata > Testudines > Trionychidae > Apalone > Apalone spinifera. The sequence goes on along the minus strand of JANRFK010006697.1, from coordinate 36,454,488 downwards.
AAATTGGAGAGGGTCCAGAGGAGAACACAAAAATGATCAGTGATTTAGAAAATTTGATGTATGAGGAAAGGTTAAAAAAACAGGGAACCTGATAAGTTTTTAGCTGTTCAGGGCTGTTATAAAGAGGATAGTGATCAATTATTTTCCAAATCATTGGAGATATTAAGAACAGGTCAGGTCCTGCTTCAATGCGGGGGGCTGGACTTAAAGACCTTTCAAATCCCTTCCTGCCTTAACTTACATTTAGTTAGTGGTTCTAAATTTTGTGATTGACTGGTAAGTTTTCATGATAGTGTTACAAGCATGATGCTATCATCATATTGGTAAACTCATGCTTTAAAGCAAAGCTAAGTAAGATCTTGACGTATTCTGGGGGATTAGAGGAAGTTGATTTGTTTAGAAAATATATTTGTTTAAGTTTAATTTCTGCCTTTAAATTCTTGCAGTATCTAGTCTAGTGAAAGTCAGGTGCTGGGGCCCTGTAGGTAACCTTGGGATGTTTCTGTTGTGACTGACTAAGGGAGTAAATGAAGAAGAAAGATTGCTAGTCCCTAATTTATTTAATTCTTAATTCTAGCTAGTTGTAGCAGCAGCACTTGTTTGCAAGATGTTGCCAAGTATAGACAAATTTTTTAATACAAATAAATGATTAGTCATTTAGTGCTCAGATAAATGGGCATTAAAATAAATCACTTTGCAATACGTTAAAATCTGAGATTTGAGTTTTTGGTGTGGGTTTTTTTTTTGTATACACGCCCACCTTAGGAAATTCTGCATTACATTAATTAAACTATTCCAAGCTTCAACTGCATTGGTGTTGGGAATCCTGCACTTTTTCATTATGATCCTGTTTCCAAGATGCTTAGCAATGAACTGTCTAGTGACATCTTTAACTTTCTATTACTTCTAGAGGTTTCATCCACCTTACTTCCACTTGGGAAATGTAGACAAGCTGCTGACACAGGACATATGGTTTCTCTGTGGTTGTTTTCTTGTGTGCTATCACTCCACTGCTGTTAGGTGCGTGCAGCTGAACAAGGACTTGATCATTTTCATTGATTAAAACTCCAGCTTTTCTGAGGGCAAAATGAGTCTTCCCTTCCTGTCTCTGGCTTTGCCTGCCTGGCATAGGGATCTATGAATGGAAATTTGAATGAGTGATTTCTAATGACAATAACTAGACATGACGATCCTCTCTGAACCAGATCCTACCTTTGGATGTGGGACTGTCTTTGACTTCAGTAGAAACAATGCATGCAAGCCAAGACCAGAATTAGGTCCTGATGTGTTTTCACATTATCCTGTAGGTTCGAGAGCTGGAGAATCAGTTGGGTCAGAGCAAGAGCAGAGCATCGGTGAATAATGTTGATGAGGAAATGCTGGCGCTTACAGATCCACGCAAGTTGTCCGCCCAAGAAAAAAACCTGTTACGGATTCGTAGCTTGGAAAAAGAAAAGAAAGAAGCCTTGGAGGTAAGTCCCAGAGAGCTGCGATAGACTTGCATTTAACACATAATATGTAAGAACTCTGCCTCCTTTTGTGTGGGTGTGCTAGAGAAGGGATGGGGCACTGTCACACCCACCTGGGGCTAAATATAAATGGGCTTTCAGAGGGGGAAGGAGGTTAGCACAGTTGGATGCTCTAGTGGCCCCAGGGACTCTGGCGGATGCATAGGGGCATGGCAGCAAGATGTGCAGAGAGGCATTAGCAACATTCAGCAAGTGCACTTCCCTATCGACTCTTCCCACTGCCAGTTGTTAGAATGCTTCCAGTGACCAGCACTGAGCCTGAGAACCTTTTCCCCCCACCCTGCTGCAGTTCAGCCTTGTAGCTGGTATAATTGAGCACCAATGTGTATGTATGCTTCTCACTCTTAACAATGAAGATAAAATCATAATTCTGCTGCCCACAATCACATACCCCATGGGCCAGATTATGTTCTTACACCAGCATAAATCTGGAGTAACGCCGCTGTGGTCATCTTGTCTCAGTCACCGTTTACGATAGTTGCTCAAAGTGGAATTTCATAGTTCTAAAGGCAAAAGGGACCACTGTGGTCATAACCTCTCTAATCCTACTTGAGACTTCCCTGTTTAGGCATCCCCTGCTGGCATTAGCTCTTTTAGCCATACTGGAAGCTCTTATTCAGCTGATTATCTACTAGGACTCCTACGTTTTTCAGAGTTACTGTTTCCCTGAATAAATTCCCCCATCCTGTAAGCATTACCTACTTCCTTTTAGGGATGTAAGCAACCAGTTGACTATTCAATAAGCATATGCATATCAGGTAGTCGAGAAGTGACTCAACTAGTTGCTTCTCCCCCTTGCTGCCTCTATCAGAAAGAAGCAGCAAGCGGGGGAGGAGGAACTGGTGCTGGGGGAGCTGGCATAAAAGC
>JANRFK010006697.1:36439031-36451992 GCA_030068395.1 Apalone spinifera | reverse complement strand
TCGATGACCTTTCGAGGTCCCTTCCAGTCCTAGTATTCTATGATTCTATGATTACATGCATTTTTAACATCCCTACTTCCTTTTTTCCCAGAGGTATACATTTACATTAGCTACATTAAAACACATAGTGTTTGCTTGTACCAAGTTTACTGATCTGAGATTCCTTCAGATTTCCACTGATTTTACAGAGTTTGGAATCTGGCCCAGTGTCTCCAGTGTACTTATAATATATAATTTTATATATTTATATTTTGAAGCTCTTTATTCTTCAGAGGAGAATGTTAATCAACAGTGTAGTCACTTCAGTTATGGGGAAATGGCAGACCAAGAACACAATGCTTCAAGTTTTGATACAAAATTATAGAATCATAGAACACCAGAAATGGAAGGGATGTCGAGAGGCCATCAAGTCCAGTCCACTGCCCTCATGGCAGGACCAAGGACCGTGTAGACCATCCCTGATAGATGTCTATCTAACCTGCTCTTAAATATCTCCAGAGATGGAGATTCCACAACCTCCTTAGGCAACTTATTCCAGTGTTTAACCACCCTGACAGTAAGGAAGTTTTCCCTAATGTTCAACCTAAATATAATTTGTTTCACTGCAAAAACTGAATCTCTTAAATCAAATCAGATTTCTGAATGCACAAATATCTTGCACTGCCAGTGCGTGAGTGATGAGTGAAACATGCAATAACAATATATCTATATTTCTGTTTACACAGAGGTGAGTCACTTTGTGGCTGCAAAGCCAGCCCACAGCTCTGGATTCCAAAGGACTGAGTGTGCTTTCCTGTACTCCCTTAAGAGAGAAGATGCATGTAGGCTAGGGATATAAAAGGTTAACCGGATACCCAGTCAGTATTAGCCTTACAGGCGTGCTTACAGGGGTAACCGGTTAACCAGAGGGCTGGGCCAGCAGGAGCAACCTCATACCCGGGGCGGGCCCGGCCTGGAGGACCCTGGCAGCAGTGGGTCCAGCGGGAGCAGCCCCCTGCTGACAGTGTGGCAGAGCCAGCCGGGGCTGGAGCAGCCCCCACCCATGGTGGGACTAACTGGCTGGAACCCAGCCATAAGGCCCATGCCTGGCGCAGCCCCACTGCGGGACCCCACTCTGCACCAGCGGGACCCACTCTGCACCAGCCCTCAGCTAACCAGTTAAACTATTAAAATGATATCATTTATCCGGTTATATTTTTAAATGGGCATTTACATCCTTAATGTGGACTAGGATACGATTGATGTCTTCTGTCATTTCCCATTGTTTGTTTATATAATTGCAGAAACTCAGTGGGAAACATAATACTCTCCAGAAAGAACATGAGGAGGTGAAAAAAAAGCTGGATGCATCAAAAGCCAGGAACAAAGTGCTGTCCAATGAAGTGAAAACTCTGAAAGGACAAATCTTAACACTGCTGGAGAAAGGAAAGCATGACGATGAGCTCGTAGATGCCTTACTGGTACAATCCCGGGCATTACAAGATTGATGTTCTTTTTGTAATTCACAAAAGCGAAGGCATCCTATTACACAGTGACCAAGACATTCTCTTAGGATGGTTTGAGCCTGTAAAATCCAGGAGCAATCCTAGATTTAAGAATGATCCAAAACGTCCGCATTTTATATTGAATTGGCTTCAGAGACTGGTCGAGATTTAGACTGGGTTCAAAGGGAAGGGTGATGCATTTATTGTCATGGAGGTGGCTATGAGCTGCATATCTCATAAGAAATGCCCAGCAGGATTGTCATAAAAGGTGGAGGCAGAGTTATCTGGTAGGTAGGAAAGGGGACCGGAAATCAAGACTCTGCATCCTGTTCCCAGCTCTGCTACTGACTCACTGCATGACCCTGGGCATTTGGCCAATGTTTGTCAGGAACACCTACTGTCTGGGTGCTTCAGTTCTTTGTTGCCCAATGGAGATACATAAAACCTGATTCACAGAGGTGCAAGGCCACCTGCAGCTCCTGCTGACTTCACCTGGATCTGTAAGCACTCAGCACCTCTGAAATAAGGCGTAGGCTGGCCGTCAGAATCCAGGGTCACCTAGTGAGATTGGAATCTAAGGAGTCTCAGACCTGTGTGTCAGTTTTCCCATCTGCAAAATGGGGATAAGAAGAGAACATTCTTTGCCCAGGCCCCACCACTTTTTAGTATGATCCTTAAGGAGTTTAAGCCTTATTATTACTCTTTGCGTAGAACTTTGCCAAATACTGAACCTTACTTGTTGCATGTGGGCTGTGTTCACCCTTGCCTAACTGATGTGCACACCCTTCCATCTACTAGGCAGGGCCTTACCTGATCAAAGGCTGTGAGTACTGAGTTAGTTCACTCTGCAGCATGTTGCTTCGCATTTTGCAAAGTGTGAAATCCTTGCAGTGGACATATGTTGAAAGTACTTGACAGTCAAGCTGGTCCCAAGATGCTATTAGAGTCGTAGCTTAGAACATGGTAGACCAAATTTATCCCTTGAGTACCATCACTGCCTTTAATGGACTTACATCAGGGATGAGTTTGGTGCGATATATTAATACTATGAAATATGGATTCTGGCTATGTATTGCACTACAGGTTAGACCTCCCCGGTCCAGCATCCTCAAGACCTGAGCTGTCCCAAACCAGAGAGTATGCCAAACCAGGGCGGTGCTCCCCTGCGAGCTGCTGGCTCCTCTCTCTGGGGCTCCCTGCCCTGCTGCTGGCCCCACTAATGCTGGCCTAGTAGGGGTTTCCCACGCTGTTGTCTGCAGGCTGCCCCAGCATCCCCCGGGGTTCCCAGCGGGGACTACATGGCCTCCCCACCCTGCCCCTAGGACTGGCCCTGCTGCCGCTGATGATTCACTGGGGTTCCCCGGTGGGGCTGCTTGCCCCTACCAGCCCTGTTTCAGCTGAGGAGTTCCCCGGCCGCAGCTGCCTGGTTACCCTGGCCGTGCTGCCTCTGGGGGTTTCCTGGGGTTCCTGGCAGGGGCTGCCTGACTTCCGTCGGCCCTGCTGTTGCTGGAGATTTCCTGGCTGGGCCTCCTGCTGCCAGCAGCTCCACTGCAACTGGGGGTTGCCTGGCTGGGGCTGGGACTCCCCAGCAGCCTGGCCCAGCTGACAATGGGGGTTCCGGCTCCCAGGCCATATCTGGCCCCATTGATATTGGGGGCTCCCCAGCTGATGCCTGGCCCAGTCTGGGCTTCCCATTCCTCGCGTTGTCTTAGCTGGTTCCCACTGCTGTCTCTGGTGCTCTGTGGTTAAGCAACATCCAAGGTCCTGCCGGACTACGGATGTTGCCAGACCAGAGAGTTCCAGATCTGAGAGGTTCAACCTGTTGTGATACCAATATGTGTGCCTTACTTGGGGGTAGATGTAGACAGGAAACACCATTTTAGGCATGCTTAATGATCACCATACACAAAAAAATAATGCCCTGCCTGTCATTTCTGCTTCACCAGAACCAGCAGAAGGAAATGCACGAGATCTTAAAGCACCTGAGCCTGCAGGACGAGAAGAATAAGGAGTCCCAGCAGAATCTAGGACAGCATTTGAACAGTGAAGCACAGAAACAGAACAGTCTCATAGGGCAGCTCCAACAGATGGTGGCTGAACGAGAAGCTAAGATTAAGGAGTTGGAGCAGGAGATGGGACTGCTCACACATCAGGTAAACCTAGCAAAAGATGCTAATGATAACAGCAGCTCCTGGAGGCAATTTTGTTCACATTTTTAAAAAATGCTTCTTTCCTCCACTTAATCTGAGATTTCTGCTAACTCAGAATACCAGCACTCAGCTGCTTCAGTAGCTTCCACCTATGACAGAGGTGAATATCAGGGAGACTTTCTCTGAGTTTCCACCACACCTGTGTGACATTTCCTCAAAGCTTTTGCGTGGCAGAGATAACATGAGGGTAAGTGACAGAGATAACATGAGGGTAAGCTTTGCAACATGATCTTCAAAGCTGAGTTATGGCAAAGAAAAGCCACATGTAAATACTATAAAAGCTGTGGCACAAACTAGCCAAAGTGCAGAAAACTCAAAACTTAGAGTGATATTGGTTGTTAGATTGCAGCTGGAAAGAAAGCTGCATTGGTGTCAGATAAGGAGCAATTAGTCCTCTCATGTACTTATCTCTGGATTATTTTGTTATCAGACTAATATAATATGGTAAAATTTTCATAGCCTTCCTGGGCTATTGTGTTCCTCTGCACTGGGAAGTCTTATAGTCTCCTGTGAACTAGGGGAGCCAGGATGGTCATATGGCTGGGACACTGTCCTAGATTTTCAGAGACCTGAGTTTAATTGTCTGTTCCACCAAATATTTCCTGGGGGACTTTAGGCAAGTCACATAGACTTATTGTGCCTCAGTTCCTCATCTGTAAAATGGAGAGACTAGTCTTGTTCTACTTCACATGGGTGTCATAATAATTACATTAAAGAGCATGAGATGTTCAAAAACTGCAGTATTGGGAGCCATATAAGTACCTGAGAGAAAGAACTTGAAGCAGAGTGCACATGAATTGTGTGGACCAAGATTATGGTTTGCTATGAAACTCTGGCATTTCGGTTGATTCACTTCAATTTTTTTTTGGAGGGGGTGGGGAAGTGTTCAAACCTGAATCTCAAAGTGGAACCTATGGGATAGAAACTTCCTCACATGGACAGGAACCAAACATTCCCATGCAATCTTCTAAACATAACCTCTGGGGTGCACACAGCTCTATCTGTAAGCAACATATTAGCTATAGGAACAGTTCTGTTCTCCTGCAGCAGCTGAGCCAAAGCTGCACAAAGCACAATTGGCTTTATATTTTGCTCCAGCAGCATCAGAAGAAAGAGACCACTGAGGAGGGCAGTTCAGATGTTGCAGACACACCATCTTCAGAGCACTTAGAAGAGCGGAATTTTACTCTAATCAAGTCCCCGGCATCAGAGGGTGATCATGTAGGAAGGATTGAGTCTGCCCGGTAAGAAATATTTAATTTGAGTCTTTAAAATTTTGAAAATTATTCAAAAGAATATTGTTTCCTGTCAGCCATATCGAACCACAAATGCAACTTCATGACGACTGTGACAGTTCGTTTGCATTATAAGGGAATCTCTTAAGCATGTTATCACTTAGACATTTGTCCTGGGACATGGGAGGATCCACTTATCCACAGATATTATGGATTTGGCAGGTTTATAGTACAGCTCATTCGCTCTCTGACTCAGATAATATTCCCCTAGTTGGCTTAAATGCCTTTGGTTTTGTCACTGAGAGAAACAGGACAGGTAATGGGCAGGCCTTAAAAATTAATATGACACTCTGTTTTACATCTACTATATATTTGAGAGAGTTTGTGCATCTGTCCATCTGTGAGTGTTTGTTCCAGAACTCCTCCTAAACAGTAAGAACTAGGATCACCAAATTTGGTATGCAGCTTCCTCTTATCATAACTTAAAGCAAGATAAGGGTTTCGTTGTGCCAAGACAATGGGATGTGCCTGGAATTCAGTTGTTTTTCATAAAATGGAAAGGTGGAGGGGTCTGGTAGGAGGGACAGTTATACTGTAGAATGACCACATGGGGGCAGCAAAGGGGCCAGAGATGGGGATCGGGACAGCTATAACCCCATTGGGCCAGCAGGGGGCAGGTGTAGTAAAAGGGACAGCTATCTACCATACATTTCAGAGAGTTTTTCTGTGTGTCTGTTTGTGAGTCTTTCTATTCCCCAGCCAGGGGACATGTATCCCTCCCCTAGCTGTGCCTGCGGCAGCTGCAACAACCATAGAGAGGCGCTTCTTACCTGGCCCCAAACAGCTTTAGTGAGAAGGGCTGGGGTTACCCTCTCCTTAGGGCAGTCTGCATACTGAACCCCTCATCCCCAGCCCCACCCTAGAACAATGATTTAAATGAAGAAAAACATAATTTATTTGCGTTAAGGACCTGAGTAATACTGGGTAAATCTGCTAGTAAGCTATAAATCAGTTGTTTGTTGTGTAAATAAATAAAGCTTCTTCGTGTAGAATTTTATCACAGAAATTAGAAAGATTTAAGACATCCAGTATGTTGGTTTTCTTGAGTACCCACCAACCAACCCTGCCTAAGGAGCTCTCCTTGTGTTTTCCTTTATCATACTGCTACAAATACAGGGCCCGATTCTCATTTATGTTTGGACTGTTTACAACACTGTGACACTGTGTAAAGGTGCAATACAAATGGGAGTAAATTATGTTACCTGCTACTTAAAGGCTCCTGTGCACTGTTAGTGTGGTAAAAAGTGATCTTTGCAACTGAGACTCAGGCAGTTAGTGTAAGGTTTTCATAAAATCTTCTTGAAAACTCATGCACCAGTTGTAGTTGAAGCAAATAGGTGGTAATTAAACAAAACTGTTAGCCGTTTTTGTTGGGTCTGATCCTGCTTCCTTTGTTGTCAATAGTAGGGTTTTGCATTGATTTTAACGGAAACAGGATCACAGTATTTTGTGTGTTGTGAGCACACTGTTTTGTATTGGCTCATAGCTTAGAAATGACACACAGCTCCTGCAGCTAGAATGCTTCCTCTCACTCTGTTACAGCCTGGTTTTGGGAGCCGGGGTTTATTATTCAGTAGAAGTGTTTCTAGAGGTGTGGCCCCTGTGATTTTGATGCTCTCATTTGTAAATCCTCAAAACAAGTTTTGTGCTTTCAGATGGCAAAGCCGTATATTAGCCGCATGTTATTCAAATTGCTCCAGCTCTCTAGCATGCATAGTTAACGCAGCTATGTAAGGAAAATATTTAGATAGCTACATGTACACTGAACAATGCCAAGCACTGCAAGAGCCATTGTTAGCTAAGTTGGCAGTGTTCACTCCCGTAATATTAATATTTCATAAGAACGGCTATACTGGGTCAGACCAAAGGTCCATCTAGCCCAGTATCCTGTCTGCCGACAGTGGCCAATGCCAGATGCCCCAGAGGGTGGGAACACAACAGTAATCATCATGTGATCCCTCTCCTGTCATCCATTTCCAGACAAACAGAGGCTAGGAACACCATTCCTACCTATGCTGGCTAATAGCCATTGATGTACTAAACCTCAATGAATCTATCTAGCTCTTTTTGGAGCCCTGTTAAAGTCCTAGTCTTCACAACATCCTCTGGCAAGGAGTTCCACAGGTTGACTATGCACTAAGTGAACAATTCGATGAACAATCCTTTGTATTTATAACAAAAATTTAAAAATGATCTCCTTTTACTTATAGAAAAGATCAAATGAAAAATGTTATCTTTATATTGCTATTTTGATAGCATTTTTTATTGGATCTTTTCTGTAAGTAAAAGGAGATCCATTTTTATTCTCTTTAGGGAATACAAACAATCCTAGGGAATTCCATAATGGAAATACTTTGTTTGGGCTCAGTTAGAGCACTATTGTCATCATTACCAGTCTTACCTCGTCTTGGAATGGATTAACTGGCTGTAACCCATGAGAGATTTGTAGTATGTGCTGTAGCACTCTGGCTTACCTTACCTTTCTGCTGGTGGTGGGCCCCAAGAGGGGAGACATGATCACCTGCACATAAGCTGGTCTGACATTCTGTTCAGTAGAGGGCAGTGATGAACACACACTCTGTAGGACTGCTGACAGTGCTGGATTTAGGACTTTATTATGTAGAGTTTTTTTGTTTTTTCCTCTTAGCACTGTGACTAATATGGGGCACACACTTGTAGAATCTGTAGCTACTAGGCCTTTGCTTCCAAGTAACAGTGTCGCACCTGGGAGGTACATTTACTGTCTTTTGTAGAGCTGTGGGGGAAATTCCATCGGCACCCACCACACAGAGAGCAGCATCCTCTTCGCCCTATCTGCATCAGCTAATGTCCCGAAACCTAGCGAGGGACTCTGATCTATGTAGCAGAGAAGCTCCTCTTTAGTGGATCACACCACAGTGTTTTTACTCAGGCTGGCTCTGGTTTGTGTTCTCTTAGTTTCTGTGAATTCTGGGTTTCTGTCCCACCTCCCAGTGCTTGCAGTACAGGTGCCTGCTCTGGACATTCCTCTGTATGTCCATGGGGAGGAAATAAGGCAAGCGCATGATGGGATGCCTGGGAAATCTTCCTGGCTACTTGCAACAGATTGCAGGCAAAAGAATGCAAATCCCCTGCAACTCTTTCTGTTGGTGGAAATCATTGCCCACTGAAACGCTGTTATTTAATAGATTGTCATGAGTATGCCTAGTGCTGTGCAGAGTACAATGACAGGCTCAGTACAGTGGGTCATAGCACAAGGATGGCAGCAGGACTTCGGGAGTAGGTCAATTTTGGAAGGTTAAACAAACGATGTGTGGTTTTAAGGGAGAGATTTGAATTGGGGAAAAAGAAGACCAGCCAGCGAGACGAGGGAGGCCCGTCCAAGTGAAGTCCCACAACACTTTTGTTTCTACGTATTTCAGGCTGGGTGGTGGTTGGAGTTGGAGGACCCAGCTAGTGGCTGCACCACTGTTTTGTACCCTGACTAGGAGGCGTTTGGGTTCATTTTTCAAACCTTTCGTTGCTCCAGAGTCATTCAACCATGGAAAATAAATGGATCTCTTTAAAGTTTTTGTTGTTTCTTAGGATTGCTGACACCGAGAGCCCAGGTCAGAAAGCGTTGCAGACACAGATCATAGAATACAAGGCTCTTTGCCATGCTGCCGAGGTGGAAAGAGAGAGGCTCACAGAACTAGTCACTGTTCTGCAGAAAAGGTAGTAACTTATTTAGACATTTCCCTTTGTGATGATATTATATCTGGTGGTTAAGAAATCCTTAGATCTATAGGCATTTGGAAGGCTTTGTAGCATGTACTCCACCATGCAATGAGATAAAGTGGTGTGCTTTTTTGCTTTGTTGCTCACCTTATAATGAATTATTTCCTTTTTGTCATGTTGGTATGAAGGGCAGAAATAATAGAGACATCATCAAGCTTGTTGGGCCCAGAATTTGGCTGAAGGAAACATACATTTTTGTCTTTAGAAACATAGAAACATTTAAGTGTTTGTTTGGTTTTTTTACAGAGGACTAAAATCCAAGTTTTGACTCCCAGTCCTATGCTCTTAACCCATACGCTCTCTCAAATGTACATATTACATTTGTGTCTGCTTTTGTAGTGCAGTCAATGTGTTTGCTTTCTTTCTTTCTTTTGTATTGAATATTATGTATTATTCTACTTGCCTGTATTTTGGTCTGTTCATTCCACTGTAGAGAGTTATGGATCTATATAATATTTTAAACTTTAGAAAGGTAAGTATCACTCACTGTGTCTTTAATGGCTGATCCTGCAAACACACACAGGTAGTTGTACTCATGCATGCAATTCCAATGGCCTATTGTGTGTCAGTGTTTGCAGGATTGGGATCAATTTAACATAAAATAATGACTCCAAACCCCAGTCATGAAATTCATGGCTAAGGGTGATGAGTAGCATATAATGGCGACCCTGCAATTCCAGGGTCATTGTATCTTCTCATGGGCTCTCCCCAGACTCACTGCAGAACTCTCTCAAAATTCATTTACAAGACCTCTGGATAATATAATCTTGTTTCCTTAATATGTTTACCATTAAGACAGAAAAATGATTAGCCCGCCCCATACATTTGGGGGTTAGGTTGCCTAAACTCAAGGATTGTAGATGAGGCTAAGGTCAAGAGACGAGCAATAGAAGTCGTTGCGTAAGTGGGATTGGATGAGAGACTCCAGATTGCCATGATTTAGCACTCCAACGTATGAACACTTAACCAGTGAACATGGTACTTACTCTTCAAAGTCAATGGGACTACACTCAACCTACTATCAGAGGGTTAGCCATGTTAGTCTGGATCTGCAAAAGCGATGAGGAATCCTGTGGCACCTTACAGACTAACAGATTTATGGGAGCATAAGCTTTCGTGGGCAAAGACCCACTTTGTCAGATGCATTTATTTATGCTCCAGTAAATCTGTTAGTCTATAAGGTGCCACAGGACTTCTCAATCTACTATGTATTTGAGAGAGTTTGTCTATCTCTCTGTCTGTCTGTCCAAGAACTCCCCCTAAACGCTAAGAGCTAGGACCACCGAATTCGGTATCCCCTTATCATAGCTTAAAGCAGGGTCAGGGTTTGGTTGTGCCACGAAAATGGGATGTGCCTGGAATGGGATTATTTCTCATAAAACCAAACAGAAAAGAGATAGAATCACCAGACAAGTGAAAGGTGTTGGCTGGGGGTGCCCCCTGCCCCATCCAGGACTGCCCCAACCCTGAGCCTTCCACCCCCTAAGTCCCCTTTAGGGAGGGTGGTGGAGCTGAAGCTCCTCTCTCCCTGATTCATACAGGGACATTGCTGACTATCCCGTTTTGTCAGGGAACGAGGGCAAAGTGTACAGTTTTCTGCATTCCTCACTCTGGTTGGAGAGTTCTGGGGGCGGACGAACCTGTTTGTTCCCACTGGAGCTGCAGTGGCCATAGGGAGGCGCTTTTCATCTGGCCACAAGCTGTGGTGGTGAGAAGGGCTGGTGTAGTCCTTTCTCCCTGGGGCAGCCTGCACACTGAACCCCTCATCCCCACCCCCATCCCAGAGCAATGATTTAAATGAAGAAAAACAAAAAATTAACTGAGTGAAGGACCTGTGCAAGTCCGGGTAAATCTTCCAGCAGTAAATATTTGTAGGATTGAGCCCTGATTTGGGAAAGGAGGACAGCTAGAGGGACTTGATTTGAGCAGTTCATATTGGTGAAGGTTGTCACAAAAACTGATCAGTCGCTCCCCTTCACACCTTCTGTCTAATACGAGACCTAGGGGGACACTCGATTAAATGAAAGGGCAGCGATATACTACTGTATGCAGCATGCCAGCAGCCTGTGGAGATTCACTGCCATGAGAGGTACTGCTGTGGCTGGACTGATAAAAGAGCTGCATAATTTTATGCTTCTTCTAACACTTTGAGCTATGCAAGCTAAGAGAGTAATAAGCAATAGATTTGATTATTTTTAAAGAAGTAAGTGATCACTTCCAAAGATCAAGAAGGAAATTGCTCTTCTTCTTCATAGCACTATACAACAGGAGAGATTCATTATGGTTTTGACAACTTCCCATGAATCTTTTGGAGTCAGCCACAGTCGTAGATAGACTACATCATTAGTCTGATGCAGTTTGGCAGCTCCTGTGGTCCTTTGTGATATTTTCTGATTAATCATTTAAGGTGCTGCATGGGGAAGCTATGAAATAAAGATGTTTCCACAGAATGGCCTTCAACAGCCCAGCACTACATGCTGCCCATTAACTGCATTGTTAATTCCCTCGCCCCGCATCACTTGCTCCAGTTGCAAAGTCTCATGGCTTCTCAATGCCTTTGGTGCCATGCCTGTTTTTTCAACATACCTTCTAGTGGCTGAGCTAATAAAAGGCAACACGTAGGAGTGGGTGGGTGAGATTCTGTGGTCTGCAATGTGCAGGAGCTGAGGCTAGGTGACCAGGATGGTCTCTTCTGGCCTTACAGTCTATGAGTTTCTCTTCATTTCAAGGAGAATCTTATGGAACCCTTCTGTATTTACATAGGAGACCAGAACAAAATCAGATAATGCTGTTAGAACACTTTTACTGCTTTGCTTCTGAGCTAGCCCAAGCATTAAAACCAGAAACAGTTTGTTACGGATGCAATTATCCATCTGCCCTCAACAACTTCCATCTTCAGTAGTTGTTTGTATGGAAAGCTTACAGTGTGTCCATTGCTAAAGGACCAGGGCAATTTCCATCAGTAAAATAATTCTCCATAAAATATAACTGAACCCCACACTCCTTAGCTAACTCCATCTCACAAACACGGCGGATGCCAGCTGGATGAATTGCACTGGGATCCCTGCCCTGGGATGAATGTACTAGTCTCCCATTCATCTGATTATAAGGCAAAATTTGAAACTGATGCTGGATAGTCCTGGAGACCTCATGGCCTGCGCATAAAAATTGAACCACCTGTTTTGAACCTCAGGGTGGTCGAAAGCAGCAGTAAAGTTTTGGAAGCCGAGAAGAAGCTTCAGGAAGAGCGACGGCGATCAGTCGTTTTGGAGCAGCATCTTGAAAAACTGAAAATGGACACAGGGAAGAATGCAAACACCCAGAAACCCCTCCCGAGGAACAAAACAGGTGAGGAGCGCGTGGCATAAAGAGTGCCTGGGAGTCTGCTGCCACATGTGGCCGCCAGGAGATGTGGCTCACATCTAGAACCCCAAGCTTGCGCGGAATTGCACAGTTCTGCCAAAGCCAATGAAGTAATTCTGGTCCCTCCAAATGGGGAGTTGGCCACTGATTTCAGTGGGGCCAGGATTTCACCCATAGTATCCAGGCAGGGTCAGGGCCTAAGGCAGATACTTGAAGCTGCTATGCACTGCCACCAACTCTCGCATTCTGTCCTCTCTGCTCTTTGCTTGAAAGGTTCAGTTGAAGGTTAAATTAAGAACAGAATTAAATGATACACCCCAATTTAAGGCCTGTCAGCATCTATGAAAAACTATTGCTGGACTTGAAGTAATTAGATCCTGTGTCATTTATTACCACTAAAGCATGATAATCTGCAGCTATAAATATGAAAGACCCACTAACAAAGAAGAAAAGTTCATTGTGGAATGTTAACTTTTCATTTACTTGATGAGTTTCTTTCTTGCTTATGGACTGTAATCCTATAAATGTCTGAAACCCATAAAACTGTATAGATCAGTGTTTCTTAAAGCTTTCTCAGGGGAGGGGTGGCCAGAGCTGAGGAGCCGCTCCTGGACCTCGGCTGCCTGCGGGGAACCTGGCTTATGCTCTGCCGCCCCCCCCCCCAACTGGGGTGCGCTTGGGCTCTGCTGCCCCCAAGCGCTGCTGCTCTCTCTCCCTTGCACTCCTCCCTAGTCTGCTGGGGAAGTGGTAGAGTTGAATCTGGCGGGGACGGTTTGGGTTTCTACTCTTCCCCCACTCCCGCCCTACCAGCGGGAAGCCTGGCCTGGTGGTGCAGCTGCGCTGGGTTCCCTGC
>JANRFK010006697.1:36398541-36422449 GCA_030068395.1 Apalone spinifera | reverse complement strand
GCTGAGACTCCCAGGCTCTCCGCCCGCCCCCGCCAGGCTTCTGCGCAATCACAGTCTCCCAGTGCTGGTATTTTTTGGGAGACCATCTGGCAACCCTAGGCCCAGGCCTTGCCGCTGCGAATCTCCTGCCTGGCTGCTGGCCAGAAGCCGCAACGGCAAAGGAGGCTGCGGGGCGGTGTTGAGACACTTGCGCTGCGATGGGGCGATTTCTGGGCCGATGTTTATGCCGCGGCTGTGCAGCCTGGCTGCCGGGTGGCACCTGGCCCTGGTGAGGCCGCTCTGGACTGGTTTCCCCTGCCTGGTGCACTGTCCGATCCACAGGCTCCCAGCCCTGAGGGGGTGCAGATGTGTGACTCCAGAGCTGGGTGAAGCTTCCCCTTCCATGGATGCCTCCTTGAAATTTGGCCCCCCGTCTCTGTGCGTGTCTGGGCCACGCTGCTCTGGGGTTGCAATGGAGGCAGCCCCAGGCGAGATTCACCTGGTTGCAGTATGGCAGTGAAGTCCAGTTTCAAACGGCGGGACGTCCCCACTGCCCTTGGAAAGCAGAACTGCCCAATCCTGCAAGCTACTGTGCACAGACCTTCCCCTGCCCCCCACTGAATGAGCCAGGCTCCGCCCGGACTCCTCCCTAAGGCATCGCTAGGTGGGTGGGGGGCCCCCAATCTGTGGCCTTGAGCAAAAGGCGTCATGCTGAGTGGCCGGGTGAATGCAGCGGGGCCGGTTTGCCCAGACGTGTGCCCTGATGTGCAGCCCCTACATGCCAGGTCAGGCTGCACTAGCCCACGGCCTAGAAACACCTCGCCCTGGGCAGCGATTTGACACCACTGACCCAGAAGCCTGGAGGTAAAACTAACCCGTTCCCAGTGCAAGAAGGGACCTGATATGCAGCTGGCACAGGCCCAGCCTGTCGCCCTAGGCTGCCAGCCCTCCCTCCCGCATCCCTCCTTCCTCCCCCACTTGCCCTGAATTAACTTTTGCTGCTGCTGTTTGACAGGCAGCTCCAAACCAACCCCCCTCTGGAGTGCTGAGCTAAAATAAAACTCTCTCCTGCCTGCCGCACTCCACTCACCGCTAAACTCCCTCCAGAGATCTACCCCGGGGGGCCGGCAGCCAAGAAGCCAGACTCACCGGACGGACAGACAGATGACTTAGCGGAAGGACAACTTGCTATTTTGTCCTTCCTCACCAACGTGTGGTGCTGGGAGCCGGATTTCCATCCCCTGCTTTGCCTCACTTCAGAGACCCAGGCTGGTGCTGCGCTGTGCCAGCTGCGTGCCAAGGTCAGTGGCTGGGAAATGCATGTGAAAAGGGGGCGGGTGAAGTGGGCCATTGTGAAACGACTTTATTTGCAGGGGGTGCGCTAGTGCGGAGTTCAGAACCCGCCCCTTGTCTTTCTGCGCCCGGGGGATGCTGTTCACTGCAGCGGCCGTGGCTGGGCCGGGAGGACGAGTCACTGTCACGGGACAGGGCGCACGCGCGGTATGTACAGTTGACCTCTTGCGACAGGATTTGTCCGCAGGGCAGACGTACCGGTGACGCCCCCTTCATTGGTGGCCATGCACTTGCACACCCGCTAACCCAGCCGATCGCCTCCCAGAGTGGTGCAGAGCGGGGAGCTAGGGATGGGGCCAGCTTAGCTAAGGGTGGACGAGTTTGTGCACTCACATACCTGCCACAAGAGAGCTGAGCCCCCCTGCAGACAGGGACAGGCACTGAGCACTGCCGCTGCAGATACGGCAACCACGCAGCAAAATTTGGAAAGGGCTCCGTGTTCTGCCGACCGAGGCTTTTCCCACCTCGGCCTCACACCCGCTCCGGGGGCACTGCATTGCCCTTTATGTAACTTTGTTCCATTAACCTTCTCCCGCCTGGCCCTGCCGGGATCAATACCTGGGATGCCCTTGAAACACCCTGCAAATGCCGAGTGGCTGCCGTCGTTCTGAGGGGGGAGCTACTTAAAGACGGCAAGGAACAAAACCCTAAGCCCTCCCTCCACGCGGGTTAAAACAAGCCAGAGCAAAGCAACGACACTTCGGCCCTAACAAATGGCCTTACAGCCTGGGCAAGAGGGTGCACAATGGGGCCCGGTGGCTAAAGCATCAGACTGGGATTCAGGGGATCTTGGTTTTGCTGCTGGAGGCTTTTGGGCAAGGCAGTTCCCATGTTCTGCCTCGGTTTCCCTGTCTGCACAAGGGGACAGTGGTACCAACCGTCTTTGCAGGGTGTGTGGAAAGGTGTGGCCGACACGTGTAGGAATCTCCCACCTCCAAGTGCTGATCCAGGCTCATAAGAGAAAAGACACCGGACTCTACCTTAACGCTCCCAGCCAACGCAACAACACTCGGGGGCTGCTGGCTGCCCATAGGCCAGCTACAGCGAGTGGTGGGTTCTGCACGGCTCACAATAGCCAGGCAGCTCTGTTCAGTTCATTGGGACCTCTGCAGCCAGGGACAAATGCCACCCTTGTTTATGCCCAGCGACCTCTCTGCATTCCCCCGGCAGCACCGCGGAAGGCTGCAGGAGGCCGGGGCAGGGACCAAATTTCGCCCGGATACCACCCTGTTTTCATTCATAAGGGGCCAAGCTGGGAGGGCCTTGCTGCAGAGTCATGGCAACTAGAGGTGGAAATCGGCTGTTGTGGTAGGATGCTGAATCCCCCCCACAGACACAGGGCTGTGCTCTCCGCTGTGTTCCCCAGGGAACCTCTGCTGAACGTGCTCCCCCCTTGGGAAGGAGACAATTCCAGACCTCGTTCCCTCAGACAGACCCCTCAGTTCCCGGGATGCCCTGCCGGGCTGCCTGGCCTTTCCATGGCGTCGGATGGGGGCTGCGAGCACCTGTCTGCCACAAGGAGCCCCTGAAGCCAGCGCAGACGCGCGCAGGAGCTGCACCGAGGAATATGTGTGGGCAGCCTCCCACTGCGCGGGGAAGGAGGGGCCTGGGACTGGATCCCTGATCCCTGGTTCCGCAGCCCAAACTGCCCCAACTGTGCATCAGCTCCCGTCAGCATCACATCTCAGCAGGGTCTTTGGCTCCTCTTTCCTGTCTGCCCTTTGTATGTCAATGGCCCTCTTCCCTGAGGCCCCCACCCCTGCCCCGCCTCTTCCCTAAGGGCTCTACCCCTGCTCTGCCTCTTCCTCTGAGGCTCTGTTGTGTCCACGCCTCTTTCCTTGGCCCCCCCCCCCCCATGGCTATTTTCTCCACTCCCATTCCCCCCTCCCAGGTAAGGAGGGACTCACCTGTGGAGCCACTCCTGGGAGCTGCAGCCACCCGACGAAGGTGGCCCTGGCTGTGTAGGGGCCGGAGCGCGTGATGACCTGGAACCGCCTTGCCTCCCATAGTATCCAGACTGTGTGTGTCCAGCCAGGATCAGACACTCTCAGGTCCCCTGTGTGACCTGACTTTCCAGTGGAGAGCCGGCACTTGCCACCCTGTCGTTGCCACAGCGCACCTCGCAGACTCATTCCGCCTCCCAGCCCCCTGGGGAGGCAGGAAAATGCCCATTTAACCAGTGGGGAGGGGAGCATGGAGAGGACAAGAGCTTTCCCCACAAGGGGACACAGACGTCCCAGGGCTCACTGCCCCAGCAGCTAGCTTTAGGCGCCCTGCAGAATTCACAGCCCCGAGCTGGGCATCCGGGCATTGTAGGGGGAGCGTTAGGGGTGTGAGACTGGGCAACACAGATACCAGGGAGCAAGCGGGACGCAGCCAAAGCAAGCCAGTGGGAAATGCCCAGGCAGTAGGGGCTACCTAGGCAGTGCCCCTCCAGGGTAGCTAAGGCTCCTAACTCCAGGTCAGAGGGAGAGACACCTTCCTCCCCTTGGGCTTCTCAGCCGTAAACCAGGGGTAGAAGCCTAATCCAGATTGGTCCTGTGTCCCAAGGGCGAGAGCCCTGCAATAGCCCATAGCCTGGTGGGTAGGGAAGCAAGGGATCCTGTTTTCCACTCCCCTCTGCCTGATTTGAGGCCAGGATTTGAACCCAGTGGACTGTCCAAACCGCTGGCTCTAGGGAATTCCAGGGTGAGCCCCTCTCAGCCTCTCCTGCTGACGCTCCTCATTCGCGCAGCCGTGGGCAGGAGAGAAGGCAGCCCTATTGCCTGGTGGCTGGGGCACGTAGGAGCGTCAGGCTCTTGTCTCTGCTCCGGGCCGGGGATTCACACTGGAGTCACCCAGCTCCGAGGGAATGTGTGGACCCCTAGGCCCAATGGGATGCAAGCACCAAGCCCGTCTGCTCCAGACATGCCTGGTCTGGCTGCCCCTGGCAGCCTCTTCCGTGCTCCGAGCACAGCTCCCCATAGGGGGCTGCAGGCGAGCTTCCCAGGGGAAGGCGTCGTTCGAGAGAGGGCCTGCCAGGGTGTTGCCGTGACCTCGGATGCAGAGCAGTATGGCTGCGTCAGGCCCTAGGTGGCTTTGCCCGTTATGGACACAGCTCGCTCTGGGGGGGACTTAGGGTGAGTTTAATTTGCAGCTGAGTGGGAGTTTGAGGGTCTGAGTGGCTGTGGATCTAGCCCCGAGAGACCTGCCCGAGGCTACACAGGAACCTGATGTCCTGTCTCGCTCATTCTAGGCTAATCACTGCCTTCCTCTGCAGGTGGGTGGATGGGGAAGGAGGCTTCGGGCCAGATCCAAAGACTCCCATAGACTTTGGGGCAGACTGATTTGCCTTGGTTGGCTCAGAGAGGCTCCAGCTTTTGAAAATTCAATAAAAAATCCCACCCATGGCAAGAGACAGACATCAAACCAGGGGATGGCGGAGGTGGGTTTTATTGCTGCTCACCCAGGCAGTCCCCCTCCTTAGTCCCTTTAAAGTTCACTCTGCTAATGTTACTGAGCACCCGGGATTAACGCTGCGCTGCCAAGCTGCATTTTCTGCATCTCTCTGCAAGCCTAGCCCAGCTTGGCCTCCATCTAAGCACACCCCCCTGCCTGAGCTCCCTTTTGGCTCACCTGCCCATGGCTCGTGGGGGTCTGGCTGCTGGGTCTTGTCCATGTGCGCAGGGGCTAATGGATTGGCAGATTTGGGGTAGGGAAGGGTCTGGACTCTGCGGGGTTTTCTCCTTCCTCTGCAGCATGGGGCACAGGATCACTTGCTGGCTTGTACTAGAGTACAGGGCAGAGTCTCTGTCACTGCAAGTCACTAGAGCAGGGCTATTCAACATGCGGCCTGTGGGTGGGAGTCAGAACAAAAGAGGAGTCAATATAATGGTCTTCTGTTGATCCGCGTTTTAGTAGTTAAATTCCTGGACTGTCATTTCTCATTAAAAGTGCCGTCATATGGGTGGAAATCAGGTAACTATTGCATTGTTTTAGTATCAGCAGAACTGACATAAATGGGGCCTGTGGGTTGTGTAGTTTTGCCTTAATCTTTGTATTCATGCCCGTCAGTGTGTTTGCATAAATTTGCATATATAGATATATGTGTATAAATTTGCATATATAGGTGCATAAATTTGCATATATGTGTGCATGTAGATGCAACCATGCTTAAGTGGCAGCCCTCAGCATGTGCTGTGAGTATCATGGTGGCCCCTGGGGCTTCCAAAGTTGAGTAGCCCTGCGCTAAATCATGCCTTGAGGAGGTCAGTCACTCAGCCAGAGGTTTGGGGTCTGTTCCAGGAGAGGGAGGGCGAGGTTCTGGGGCTGCCAATGTCCAGGAGGTCAGATTAGATCATCATGATGGTCCCTTTTGGCCTTAAAGTCTATGAGCTTGAGACCTGGCCTCTGTAATGGAGACAGTGGAGTGATGGAATGAGTTACTCTGCTACTTGCTTAAGTCCCCTCCAGGGGAGCAATGCATCAGTCCCTACTACTAATGGGTACCTCACACCGCCTGCACGCCCAGCCCGGTCAACAGGCTAGCGGGGCTTGGACTGGTGCTCTAAGAAGAGGCAGCACTTGGAAGTTGTGGCTTGGCCAGACCCAAGCTCGGAGCCCCATTGTTATAGCAGAGGAGGAGACAGTCCCTGCGCCATAGAGCTGACAGTAGCGGGAGACGAAACAGATGAAGGGACAGGAAGGAAGTAGCATGCGACAGTCGGGTCATTGCGGTGCAGAGAGAGGAAGTGACTTGCCCAGGGGGTCGCCAAACGCTGTCCTTGGCCGAACAAGCAAATCTGCCCGTAGCTATTCCTGCAGCGGCGTCCAAACAACTGATTAATGGAAAGTGCTCATGTTCCCAGACAAGCAAATACACTCAAAGCAGTTACAAGCTGCCCACGAAGTCTCCCCGAGCCAAGTCCCAGGGTAAGCCCACCAGCGTTGGCCAAGATCTCAGCTGTTACATTCCAGCCTACCTGTCCCGCGAGAGCCAATCTGAGCAGCCCTGGGGAGGGGGAATACCACACACAGACATACTACTTGAGGCCTGCATGGCCTTGATGGCTCTGGAAACTCTACGTTCAGCCCTGAAAAAAAGTGACCCTGTTTACCATTATGCGATCTACGTACTACACTTTAACAAGCCTAATGTCTAACCAAGACTAACTTGCGTAACAGTACGGAGGCCATTACCAGGTACCCGCTGTACACAACGGGTTGTCATGGTAACCACATGTTGCCTTACCCTTCCACACCTTTCGTTGTCCCTTGCACTTGCTGGCTACACACACTACCTTGCCAGTGTGAAATAGCTTCTTGCCCGTGACTACGTACTGCCAGCTGTGTCTAGTGTCTAGCGTCCTACATGCTGGCAGTTATCAGCTAGGCGCTGCCTGTTATCTGCCCCGCGCAGCATGTTGGGGAGTGTCTTGCTAACACGGAGCCAGGCACTGAAGTGCAAAAGGAGCAGCCGAGCACAGTATTTCTGACAATTTCCTGATGCAGCTTCAACTCCCCAGATGCTGGTTATTTCTTAGTATTTGTCTGATGGCATCTATAAAAGGCCGTCATCCGAACTCAGGGCCCCAACTTTCTGGGGGCTGCACAAACACAGGCCCTGGTCCCAGACTCTGAAAGCGATTCAGAGATGCTCAGAAGGGCTTTTGGCCATCAGAGCCTGCCCCGAGCATTGCTGGGGAAGCCCAGGCAAAAGAAATGGCAGCGTTTCCTCGCCGGATGGCCAACGCTAGGCTCCAGAAATGTATTTCAGCCCCGAAATAAGTGGCCTCTTGTTTTAGAGTTGCTGAGCCCCCCGCAACTCTCTGACGTCAGGGTTTAGCACAAGACCCCTATGCACCTGAGGACAGTGACTGCTACAGCTCTAGTAGACAGCCTGGCCCTGGAGATCCCGGGTTAAATCCCCCAGTGTTGGCCAAGATCTCAGCTGTCATCCTTTCACGATCCATCTTATCTGCTCCGGTGAGGATCAGAGGACTGCAGTCATCCCCTACGTCCTGCGAGGGCCTTTCTCTGTGCCAGCATGATGTGGGCGGGGCATCACTACAGACCGGAGCCTGGACACACCCATTTCTACGTGTCTTTGAAAACAAAGTCTGTGCCAAGGCAATGTCCCACTCGTAGGCAATGTCCATGCCTTCTGCCGGTATCCCAGAAGTACCCAATACTCAGATAAGAAGGTGGGAAGGTGTGGAGGAGAATCCATTAAGCTGGGAGTCAGGTAAGATGGGTTCTGTTCCTTACCCCTTTCAGTGCCAGGGAGGCCTGCTCTCTGGTACAAATTGCTCTGAGTTTTAGGGATGAATAGTGCCACCCGCGGGAAAGTCAAATGAAGTAGAGTCCGAGCAGATTGAGAGCCCTTAACGTAAGAACGAGGGGTCACCAAAGGAAATTAATAGGTAGCAGGTTTAAAACAAAAGGAAGTTTTTCTTCATGCAGTGCACAGTGAACCTGTGGAACTCCTTGCCAGAGGATGTTGTGAAGAACAGGGTTCAAAAAAGAACTAGATAAATTCACGGAGGTTAGGTCCATCAATACTTAATTGTCAGGATGGGTAGGAATGCTGTCCCTAGCCTCTGTTTGTCAGAGGCTGGGAATGGGTTACAGGGGAGGGATCACTTGATGATTACTTGTTTCTGTTCACTCCCTCTGGGGTATCTGGCATTGGCCGCTGTTGGCAGACAGGATCCTGGGCTAGGTGGACCTTTGGTCTGACCCAGTATGGCTATTCTTATGTATGCCAGCCTCTGCCTCCCAGCTCTACAGGTAAGGCTGGAGCTAGTCTGAAGGCGGAGGAGACAAAATGGGAGTGCAGGGGTTGGGGGCTCCTCTCTCGGAGCAGCTGGGCTCAGGTGGGATAGAGGCTGTTACTTTGTAATGGCATGACCTGGCTGTATTGGGACAGCCCCACACATGCATGGTAGGGTTCTGCTGTGGTCTCTGCCTGGACAGCACCAGATGAAGAAGCTGGCCAAAGCTGAGTAGCCCTGTCTTTGGGGAAGGGGTAACAGCCAAGTGCGTCCAAATTGGACAATGAGGCAAATCCCATCCCCTTGGATATTTAAAGCCAGACTGTCCCAGCTACTGTAAGGAGCAATGTTGCACCCTCAGAAAGAGCAAGCACGTGACTGAATAGCCCCTTCTAATTTCTGCGGTTAAGTGGTCTGCTGGAGATGAAGTGGAATAGATGGAGCGTTGTTGTGTGGAGGCCAGCAACACCTGGGTTCCAGAAATAAAGGCAGGCTAGACTCACAGGGTGGAGGAAACGCTCCTTCTTGTTTAGGAAGGAAGTAGGAGGATTTAGCAGCCCAGGGTGGTAGGTAAAGGAGCATATCACATGATAGAACACTGTTGACAAAACGACAACGAAATGGACCCAACCCTCCAATTTCAGGTCAATGGAGAAATGCCCGTGGACTCTCATGGGAGCATATAACATGGTGGCATGACTCATCGCCATGGTGCCTCCTACTGGTCTCTCAGGGAATCAGCTCTGGAGCGCCCCCTTCTGGCTGGTGTCACCTCTACTGTAAGCTGTTATTCTCCACCACTCTGTGTGAGGTCTCCCAGGCTGTGGCACCCTCCCCTCTGGGTACTGTTTTGCCACAGTGCCCCCACATTCTGGGGTCCTCCCCTTCAGGACCCACTTATGCCCTCCTTGCCTCAGTGACCCACAGCCAGTCTTCATCTAGCCCCTGCCTCAGGGGCAAACTGCAGTCTGGAATGGCCACTCATCGTAGGCAAGGAGTGTGGACTTGCTGCCTTCTCCTGCCCTAGCTGCCTCCCTGCAGCCCCAGTAGCCTCAAGTCTGGAGAGCAAGGCCTCAGCCTGGGAGTTTGCCCAGCCAGAGCTCCCCAGCTCTGCTCTGTGTCAAGAAGCCCCCAGCTTCACTGGCAGCCAGGTCCCTCCTGCTCCCCAGCTGGAGCAAGAATGAGTCATTGTCTACCCCTCCAGACGCCCTTATTTACACAGCCCCAGCTGGGCCCTAATTGGCTGTATCTGCCTCAGCTACTTTCTCCCTAGCCCCAGCCCCCTCCCAGGGCTGAGTTTTAACCCTTAAAGGGCCAGTGTGGGGCAGAATCAGGTCCCAAAAGCAGGTCACACGTATCAAATGTGCGAAAGGTCTGAGGAACCAGACGTTTTAGCAGCAGCCCCTTTTTGGTGAATTTGACTGGTTCGCATGGCATGAGGCCCTGCGCACCGTGTGCCTAGGGTTGCCAGGTGTCCGGTATTCACCCGGACAGTCCGGTATTTTCGCCTCCTGTCTGGTAAAAAAAATCAGAGAATACCGGACACCTGAGATGTCCAGTATTTTCTGAATTTTTCCCCGGCCAGGAGGCGAAAATGCTGGGCACCTGGCAACCCTACACACACTCAGCGCCCGGCCTCCCTGCCACCAGCTCCCATGCTTACCTGGTTCTGCAAGGCTGCCGGCACAGAATGGTTGCCAGCCAAAAGACCTAGGGGAAGCAATGCTTCCTCTTGGTCTTAGTGCTCAACCGCTCCCCTGCACTCACTCTTAAAGGGGACATGCTGTTTTAATGCTATTTTAATTTTTTTTTTTTTTTGGCTTAATAAGTCCTTGGAATCTTTTTTTTTTTTTTTTTTCTGCTCAACAACTTTGGTCTCCCCCCCCCCCCTTTTTTCCCCGTCAACAGAATTTTTTTCCAGTGTTTTTTTTTTTTTTTTGGAGGGGGTGTTCGGTACTTTTGTTTCAACCATCTGGCAACCCTACATGTGCCTGTGGGTGTGAGCAGCTACCAAAACTTTTCTTTCCCTTTTTTTTTTCCTCTGCCAGGTCTGGAGACGGTTGCCTGTGGGGGCGGTAACCCACCACCATGGGCATTAAAGCAGCATTGCCCAGTTATGAGCTGGGGTTCTACGCGCTGGTCGTGATGTGTGCGGTGGTGTACAGCGGCAGCGGGATCTTCGAAGCCTCTAGAGGTACTTTTTCTAATCAGAGCATGCCAGGTGTTGTTTGTGTGTGTGTGTTTGAAAGAGAGAGACTGGAAACATGAGGTGCAAACCTGTGCCAACTTCCCCTATGTCAGCTTCCCCTAGGCAGGCCAATATATTATTTTCATGGGGCCCTGATCGTCAGAAATGTAGCACATCGTTTTATACAACACCAGAAAACAGGACAGCTGGCAGCTAGGTCCTCCCCACTGCATGAGAGCTCCCAGTTCTTCCTGTCAACAATGTACTGTCTCATGATGGTTCCTCACTCAGACGTGGGCAGGATGTTGGAGGCATGCCTCGTGGGAGGCTCTGGTCTTTGCTCCTTTCCTCTGGTTCCTTTGGGAGTGCAAACAAACTTTGTGGGGTGATCCTTCTGGGCTGAGGCTGGAGCACATGGGTGGGGTGATATGGGTGGCGCTTGGACTGCTGCTGCCGGTGATGTATCTGTCTGGAGAATAAACAGGGGGCTTCAGGCTGAGAGCGGGGGGGCGGGGAGGGTCATGCCAGCCCCCTCCAGTACTGCTAAATTCACACCACTAACTGAGACGAATACTGTCCCCAACAGACCAAGGAACTCCCCATGGGGAAACGCACATGGCGCAGCCCGATCAGCTGAGTCTGACCCTAAGCCTGTTGAAATCCACGAGGCTCCTTCTGTTGACTTCAGTGGGGTTTGGATCAGGCCCGCGCGTTTCAGCTGGGCAGCTCTGTTCCCCAATCCCATGGGAGTCACAGGTGCGCTGAATCTTCCAGGATTGGGCCCTTAGGTGCGGATTGTGGAGGTAACAGGGAACCTGTCTCGAAGCCCCCTGAAGCAGCCCACCCTAAGTGTGCCGGGGTGACACTGGAGTGAGGGAGGAGACGGCTCCTGGGGTTGGCTGGGATTTTCAGAGGCAAGGAACAGACGTATCCAGGCAACTCCCGTTCATCACAACAGGAGCCTCACGGGAAATTCCCACGTCGCCTCTGAGAACCTCAGCTGCTTTATCGTCCATTGCTTGCACTGTCTCCTCAAAACTACCGCAGGAGGCAACTTTGCCAGGGAAAACCACTCCCTTGCTTACCACAGTGCTCCTCCCCTGCACTGAGCAAGAAGGCCCTTGTTCACCAACGCCCTTGGGCGCCAGCTGCACTTGAAGCACATGCATTGGCTCGAACAGGCACCGAGCACGTGTGTAAAGCTAAGGCATATGCACAAGTGCTGTGCGTCCGGGGGCTGCACGCAGAAGGTGGTTTCAGCATCGGCTTGCTTTCTCCCAGCGCGACACCTCTTCTTTTGCAGATAACGTGAACAGAAAAGCCTTTCGGCAGAGCATAAAGCCAGGCTGGCATTACTTTGGCAGGAAAATGGTAAGCCACCCCACCGCAAGCCTCGCCAGGCCATTATGTGCTTAAACCACCCGCCCCAAGGCTGCTGGCTACAACAACGAGCCTTGACTTATCCACCGCTCGTGTTTCTTTGCACAGTCCAGGTGACCTTTTCTGCTGTATGTCAAAACGACTGTGTCATCCATTAAAGGCATGCTCAGCCAGGAATGTATTCATTCTTCACATAGCGCACAGTCAACCTGTGGAACTCCTTGCCAGAGGATGTTGTGCAGGCCAGGACTTTAACAGGGTTCAAAAAGAGCTAGATAAATGCATGGAAGATTGATCCATCAATGGCTATTAGCCAGGATGGGCAGGAATGGTGTCCGTGGCCTCTGTTTGTCACAAGATGTGAATGGGTGACAGGGGAGCTCACAAGCACCTAGAGACACAAGCAGTCGCAGCATTGCCCACACAGGGGTTTTGGAGCTAAGCTAACATGCCTTGAAATCCACGGATGGCAGAAAGGGCATGAAATAACTTGAAATGTGGACATGATCCTATGACATGCCAAGAGCCTTTGGCTCCTATTGAAGCTAACGGATGTACAGGCCATCCAGCACTGAGAAGAAGCGGGCTTGTGTCCAGGGCAATATGTAGAAAAGGACACTTGGGGGAGCTGAAGGCTTGGGGGGAGGAGGGCTACTGAGCAGGAAGTCAGAGATTGGGGCCCTGGAGAGACCACGGTAGCCTTCCCGTGGCTGGTCCGTACTGACGTGGCTCTGTTCTGACAGGACTTGGCTGACTTTGAATGGGCGATGTGGTTCTCCTCGTTCAGGAACGTCATCATCTTTGCCCTTTCTGGGCACGTCCTCTTTGCCAAGATCTGCTCCATGGTGCTGCCTCAGGTGAGCAAGGGCCACTGCCCAGACATGGATTGAAAAGCTCCGGCGGGGGCGGGGTGCACGTGGTATAGCGTGGCAAATGCAGATGGTCACAGCGCTGTTGAAGATCCCAACAAACACTGTTTGCAGGACCAAGGGGACTTTTTTGAAGGGCTGCATGTGCCTCACAATCTGCAGCTACCGTAGCTGTGGCACGGCAGCCCTTCAGTGTAGACATGGCCTACGCAGACGGGAGGCGTTCTCCTGAGAGGAAGTAGCTAGGTCAATGCAAGAATTCGTCTGTCAACCTTACAGGGGCCTGGGTCGGCTTCATGGCGCTGCCCAGGGGTGTGACTGTTTCATGTCGTAGTTCTGCTTATCTAATTTTCCCATTCAGACCAGGCCTAAGATAACGGAACTCCGCTGGGCCATGGAAAATCCCCAGTCATAGGGGTGTGATGGAAGCAAAATACTGGGACCTTGGGATAATATAATAAAAAGCCCTCTGTGTGTATTGGGAATTAGATGGGAGAGGAGGCTCACCCAGTGAATGGCTTCCGAGTGTGTCCTCTAAAAAGTCTTCCAGGGCAGGAACTGTCTATCACTTAAGGCACTACCATCGTAATGCTAATAATAACAATTGCTGTGGGTGATCAGGCCTGGAATGGTTGTACCTGGACAGAGATGCTGAAGGAGTCTTTGGCTCTCGACTTTACAGACAATGTTGCTTTTTTTCAATCACACTTTTGGGAGAGGTTTTCGACCTCGTTGTCCATTGTTTATTTAATCAGGACAATTGCATAAAGGCAGGATCTTTGCTCATTACTTACTACGCTGCTTGGGGGGAGGAGAGGAAATGTTTCATCAAAACTTTTCCTTTTTTAAAAAGTATAATAAAAATCCACAAATCTGACCCCTCCCAGCTCAGTAATTGCAGCTCTGGGAGGACAGATGGCCCAGTGCTTATCTTGCAACTTGGGAGGCCTTGGGCAAATCATGCAGGTGTTTTGGTGCCTAACTTCCACTGGATGCAATGCGAGTTTGGTGTCTAAACATCTTTACAGTCTGGGCTTGCATCTCTCTGTGGCTCCATTCCCCGCCTGCGGAGTGGAAATAATAGCACTGCCCTAGCTTGCTGCAGGGCTGGGGAGATAAAGACCGCAAAGATTGTGAAGTGCTGGGGTGCTCGGAGGCAGATACGTACCAGAGAGGGAAACTCATGGGTTGAAATCCTGGACCCGGTGAAGTCAGTGTGAGTGTCACTACTGTGTCAAAAGCTTCAGAGGGGTAGCCGAGTTAATCTGTAACAGGAAAATCTTAAAAAAACAACAAATAGTCTAGTAGCACCTTGAAGACTAACAAAACATGTAGATGGGATCACGAGCTTTCGTGAGCAAAACCCACTTCTTCAGATGACCAAAGTAAAATAAGTCCAGATCCAAGAATAAATAAGGGAAGGGGGGAGAGGAAGAGAGACAGTGAGTAGATAGTTCAAATAGTTACAAGAGGCTGTTAAGAATTATTAGCACGTCCATTGTTTGTTTGGTTGGTTAAGTCATTAAAATGTGGAAGATAGTGTGCAAGCCACCGTATATCCCCCATTCAGACTATTTGCATAAGAATTAAACTTGTGAACGAAGTTAAGTTCTAATCCTTCTCTGTATATTTGGCTTGTGGAATTGGTCTGAAACAAAACGGCAACTTGGAGATCCATTAATGAGTGCCCGGGAAGATTAAAGTGTTCTCCAACAGGTTTTTGTGTATTGCCTTTTCAGATTTGTGTCCATTAATTCTTTCCCGTACTACTGTGTCAGTGGGGCTAAGATGGCTCCCATCTCGGAATGATGTCCCATGCCTGAAAAAAGCCCATAATCCACTGCACATGAGCTCCCAGGGCCACGCTACTCTACGAGGACTCATGTGAACAAGGGGCGAGGCAGAAAAGTCCCCCGACTTGGCTGAATGCAAAAAAACCCCACTGACATACATTGATCAGCTCTAGTGTAAATAGAACATTTCCTGCACCCCCCCAATTTGGTACCTCTGGGGTGCAGTGGGCATCAGGGCATGGAAGAGGATCTGTTTCCCAGGAGCTCTGGGTGTTGGACTCCCCAGGGGCTGCCCTGAAGCACCTTCTCTTTTCTCACAGCACAGATCTGTGGTTTACATGCTCTACGGGATGTTGACTGTGCTGGGCACCATGGGAAGCTCCTACCTGATGCTTGTCCTCGCTCACTGTGTCCTGCTCTACTCCGTCGCGCTGGCTAAGCAGAGGTGGCTGTGCTTCGCGGCCGGACTTTGCAGCCTGGCCTCTTTCAGGCTGGAACCTTTCAGCACGTGGCAGGTACGCGTAGCTGGCGTGGTCAGTTTCTTCCCAGCTGTTTTTTCCCCAGTGGGGCCATGCCCCCGTATCTCTGGGCTTATGATTTGATAGCTTGTGTCAGACTAAAAAGAAGAGTCACGTGTATGGAGGCAACATTCCCTAGTGGTTAGAGGAGGAGTCAGGACTCCTTGTTCTATACTTGGCGCTGCCACTGATGTGCTAGGGCAGGAATGGGCAGCTAGCTGCCCACAGGCCACATGTGGCCCATTGGGGTTCTGTGTGTGGCCCTCCAGATATTTTGTTTGCTGAGTGTTTAAGGGTGATATTCACACCCGCAGGTCAGTGCTGGGTGAAGCCATCCCTGTGTGTAAGGATGACGTTCACACTTGTCCCAAAGGCCAGCATGTCTGCACACTCCTTAAGTCTACACTGAGCTTTTATGTGCACCGCAGCCCTGGTGCTCGACTCCTGCGCAGTGGTGAATTTCAGCTTAAGCTTTGCAGTCCTCCTGGTCGCACAAGCCAAACCCTTCAAGCTAGAAATAAGGGACAAGATTTTTCAATAGTGAGAGTAATTAACCACTGGAACAACTTACCTAGGGAGGTGGTGGGTTCTCCATCACTTCAAGTCTTTACATCAGGGGTGGGAACCTTTTTAGGGGTGGTGGCGGCTGACCCACAGAAAAATCAGTCGGGGGCCACACATAAGTGAGAAGCAAAAAACGCCCCAAAACCAAAACAAACCTCACTGATGTGACCCCCTACTGAGAGAGGGAGAAAGACACTCCCCACATTCCCTTTGCACCACAGAGCCTAGTAGATTTTTGTGTGTTCCAAGCACCATGGAGGGGCGCCAGGGGGGCCGGCACACCAGCATGGGCTACCCAATGCTGGGGAGTGGCCCTGAGCCGCGGGGGCTGGATCCAGGCAAGCTGAAGGCCACATCCGGTCCCTGGGCCTTAGGTTCCCCACCTATGCTTTAAATCGACAGGGCGTCTCTTTAAAAGGTACGTTATAGCACCAGTGATAATTATGGGCTTGATGCAGAAATTAGTGTATGTGGCACAAGAGCTCATGTCATGCAGGAAGTCCGATTAGACAATCATAATGGTGCATTCTGGTGTTAAGCTCAATGCAGCCTCGCTCTCAAAAAGTAAAGCACCATTGCTAGAAAAATGTATCTGAATTAAGACTCAGTGGTAGGAGCTGCCCACTGCAGCGCTGCGGAAACCCTTTCCAGCCGTATGAAGTAGTAACTGTTCTTTTCTGTTTAGAATGGATTTGTAACCAGAACTTTTGATCTTCAAGATGTGCTGTTTTATGGAGGAAGCGGCTTCACCATCATGCGCTGCATGAGCTTTGCCCTGGAGAACACCGAGCGGAAGGAAGGGATTTACTCCATCATCGACCTGCTGAAATACAATTTCTACCTCCCATTTTTTTTCTTCGGACCCATCATGACCTTTGATCGATTCTACTCTCAGGTACTAGCTTTGTGGTTTTCCTCCTTACCTCTTACAGGGCAGATTTTAAAAGGGACCCTTCGCCCGGTTTCCCATTTCTTTTAAGCTGTAGTTTTACTCCCACAAATAATTGCTGCACAGTCAGCTTCATTTAGACATGCTGTTACCTGGTGAGGGCACAAGTCAGGTAGCCAGGGTTCATTTATAATGGAAAAGCAGCTGGGACACAAGCAATTTTTTTAAATTCTAATGCACAAAGCCCAGAGGTGCTGGAGCTATGAACTGCTGAGCCTAGAGATGCCAGGTTATGAACTGCCTGGGGGTGCCGGGCTATGACCTACCAAGCTTAGGGGTGTTTGGCTATGAGTGGCCAAGCCCAGAGGTGCCGGCTGCCATGCCCTGCCTTGGCCCAAATTAACGAATGACTAAATATCAAGATGAGATCAGTTGCACCGGCAATTAGGTGATGGAACGAAATCGTGGGTGTAAAACGAGAAGCTGTTTCTCAAAATCAACACCACTGGGTCAAGTCTTCAGCTAAGCACTTTCTACCAAAATATGGAAAGAAAGTTGTTCTTGTGGTGAAGTCATTGCACTAGGATCTTGGTTCAGTTCCTGGCTTTGCTACAGACTCACTGTGCAACTTTGAACTTAGGTTTTGTCTGTCTCGGTGTCCCATCTCCAAAATGGGGTGATGCTTCTTTACTTGCTAGGGTGTTGCAGGAATAAATTCATTGTTTGTGAGGAACTGAGGTACTCTGGGAGGCCAGGTGATAGACAGAAGTTGCACCTACAAAGTACTCAGAGGTGTGCAGAGAACTGCCCTTACAACCCCCCCCCATTTGTACATGCTGGTATCCTCGTGCACACGCTCACACATTCTGCAGTTGCCATGTAGGCCCCCGTGTGGACTAGACACATTACATATGTTTGTGTCCCTGTGTGTCACATCATGTGCTACCTTTGTGTCTGTCTGTCCTTCCACACTGCATGTGTGCAACACTGCGCTCTACTGGATAATGTCGGACCTGCTTAGGCAGTCTGCTGCGGAGGACAGAGAGACTATGGGCCTTCATACAAGAATTTCAGTCTAGGAGAGACAAGGAGGGGGAAGGAATATTTTTTTGGAACCCACTTCTGTTGGTGAGAGGCAAGCTTTCAGGTTACAGGGAGCTATATTTTACATTGGTCTGATTTTCAGAGGTGCTCTGTGCCCAAATCCTCACTGAAGTTAATGGGACATGGAAATATTCTAAGGTTCAGAAAAATCAAGCTATTTATCTATATGCCGAATTTAAAAATGGACAAAATATTTTTTTTAATGGGAAGTGGTTCAGCAACTAAATATATGGCTTCTTCCTGCTCCCCCATCATACGCCTGTGTCTGTATTTACGTACACACATTTGTACATCTGTACACACTAATGCACATACATATATTACATATTGGTACAACCAAATAACTGACATTGCAAGGAACACTTCCAAATGTATGCAGTCATTCATAATCCTGTCTGGTCAAACTGGAGAAACAGAACGCACAACTTAGCAGGACACTAAATAAGGTGAAACATTAGGCCTTGAAAGAGGCATCTCCTGTGCCTTTCCTCCCTCTTCTGTTGTTTTGTTCTGGGTTTTTTTCCCCCTTAAAACTTAAAAGAGATGTACTCACAATGCAGGAACCCAGCTGACATCAGTGTGGTGTGTGATATTTAAATGTAAATAGCAGCACTGTGCTCATTTTCACCCTCCCCACCACAGTTTTGCTTTTAAAATTATTAAACACCGAAGCATTAGCAAGCCAACAAAACTATATGCCAGTTCTCTCCCCCCCCCCCCCCCCCCCCCCCCCCCCCCCCCCGCCACACTTCTCCCTGCAAAAGGCTAGGGAAAAAGTGCATTCACAGACACCGCAATGAACACAAGCAGATCATGTCATATTAAATCAACCCCCTTTAATTTTCTTTTAAAGGAACTCTGTCCCCCGAAGGTCTAAAATTCAGGATCAGAACCCAAAAACATTCTATAAAACCTAGTGCGACAAGAGAACTTTTAATTCATTCCAAAAGTAGTCAGTGCAAACATGGAGTTGGTAAATGCTTCCCTGCAGGGATGGAAACTCAAAGGGGGCAGCATTGGTGTGGAGGCAGAAGAACTAGAAAGTGAAACTGACTTCGTGACCCAAGTGGAGTGAGGTACCTACTGTAAAACAGGATAAATGGATAAACAGACTCTTCCTTTTTATCTGCCTCCATTGGCATTAGCACAATGTCTTTTGTGCCTTGACAGTGGCCCGTTGGTTTTGACGGATGCTGATCTTGCAGATTCATCTTTCACTGCATCACGATGGCACTGCTGCAGAACTTCGGTGGTCAGGCCATGGTGTTTACAGGCAGCTTTAAGCGTCATCACATAACTGTGGCCAGATCCCATCCTCCTAGTCTGAACCCCCTCCTATGAAGTGCTGCGTGCTTGGTGTTGCACTTGCAGCTCACTCTAGGGGGGTCCCCACCTCAAGGATAGCAGCCTGCTGGTGCTGCTCGTTAGTGGAACTATACTTTGACTCCAAGGGTAGAGATCTGTGTTTTGATGCTTAAGGTTCTGGGTTCGAGTCCTGCTGATGAGAGGTTCTGTTGCATCCTCATCTGCCAATGGAGTCAATAGGAAAAGAGGATGCTCAGCTCATATCTTATAGGATTGGCTTTATCTGTCTCCCATGAGCAACGCATGGTGCTTGCTGTAAATAACCTCTCCAGGTTTATTATACCGTTCCTCCCGAAGCCTATGCCCAATCCGCCTGACAGCTATGGCCTCTTCTTTCTCCCCTGCACACAAAGCAGCTCTGATGCTGACTGACCAGTACCAAGAGGCCAGCCTACTACATCCACCAATGACTGTCCCTGGGGGGGATTGCCCGTCAAATGCCATTTACAGCCTGTGCAGCGGCTGCCACATCAGTTCTCCAGGGCGAGATTGGAAAGATGAGCTGATGTGCCCTCAGCACCAGGGATGCGTCCTGCGCTCGTTGTCCTGGGGCGTAAATCCAGGACTGGCCGGCCATTACCAGGGCCATCCGTGTAAGGGTGTCACAAAGAGCAGAAGTGGGCCCAAGCTTCCATGTAAGGCTGTAATAGAGCCTTTTAATTATTCAGGGCCACCAAACTTTGTGACCCTTAAGTTTTTAGGTTCACTCCACGCCGAGGCTGGCCTGCACCAGAGCCTTCATCCCCCGCAGGCTGATCTACAGACTCCAAAACCAAAAGGAGCCATGAAGATCGCCCAGTCTGGCCTCCTGCCTAGGAGAAGGGGTAGAATTTCACCCAGCATTTACTGCACAGTGCCTAGCAGCTTCCTTTTCCTGACAGAGGAAATGGTTCTCTGCCCAGGATCCAGGACTCAGACCTACCTCTCTCCAGAGTAGTCTGCCTCTGAGTTCATGTCGCTTCTCCCTGGAACTCCTCCCCAGGGCTATTGCCTTTAAAAACAACAAAACAAAGGAGGGATTATTAGAGAAAATAAGGGGCCATTCGCAAGCAAGCCAAAGCTAAAGCCAGAGAGAAGCACAGCTGCACTAGCACACGGCTGCAGCAGGCATAGCTGGCTAGCTCCAATGTGTTTCTAACGAGCTAAGTCAGCAGATCTTCCTTGGCCTCTTTAACTGCACCTGCAACATTTGCAAGACATGCTACACGGGCACGCGGCAGATTCTTCTTCTGCTATTTCCTTTGGTACTTGCCTGGCAAGTTACGCGCTTTCTTCCAGTGCGAAGAAGAGCAGGTCGTTAGCTATTTTGGGGAAGCAATGTTGGAGCTGGGAATCAGAGCATCAGGACTGCAGGTTCAGTCCCAGCTGTTTTGCTGGCTACACTAAAAACATTTTTTAGCACCCTTACTCCGCCTCCCACCCTTCCCCGCAACAGCAGAGAAAAACAAAAACAAAATGCAGCTGGCCAGTTGGAGGGGAGCAAAAAAGGAAAAAGTGGCACAGCTATTTGGCACCTTCTGGAGGTGGCTCCTGGGTGACTGCCTTGTTTACCCTCCCCTAGAACCAGCCCGGCTCCTGGCTTTGCCACTTACTGGCTCTGTGACATCATTTAGCCTCTCTGCATCTCAGTTTGTCCACCTGTAAATTGGGTTAACTCAGGCCTGGTCTGCACAGGAAATTAGGTCAGCATAACTGGGTCTCTCAGGGTGCTTCTATACTGCACTGTAGGTCGAAATAAGATACACAATCTGAGCTACGCCAATTGCGTCTCTTATTCCGATGTTATTTCAAAATAGCTTATTTTGTCTACACAGCCCTTATTTCGAAATAAACCGCTATTCCAAAATGTCCCTTACTCCTTGTGGAGTGAAGTTTACAGGGACGTCGGAATAGCGAGCCCATTAAATTTTGAAATAACAGGTGCGCTCAAAAGACACGGCATAGCTATTTCGGGATACCAGAGCTATCCCGAAATAGTGCTGCAGTGTAGACATACCCTCAGAGGTGAGAAAAATCCACACCCCTGAGGGTGGAGTGAAGCCAACCTAAGTCCCTGTGTAGACAAAGCTGGGTCAACTGTCTAATTCTTCCATCAACCTGGCTCCTGCCCCTCAAGGAGGCAATTTGTCTACTCCTATAAGAGACTCTCTCCCATTGGTACAGGCAATGTTATACTGATGCTCTAGCATGGCTGAGCGATACTGCAGTAACATTTGAAGTGTGGACAAGCCTTCAGCCTAGATAATCGAATGGTCCCTTCTAGCCTTTACATCTATGAGCTTTCATGGATGCTCTGAGGCTGAATCCTCAACCTTGGCAGTTGAATCAGGCAGCTTCCTCCTCCTGCTCTTCCAGGCTGCCTGGGCCCTGCAGGGGGGCACTAAGAGCACAGGATCCCTGATCAGTGCCTGGAACCCCAGCAATGCCCCCAGGTGCTGGGCACAGGGGTCTGGCAGCCCTGGGATGGCGCATGCTCAGTGGCCGAAGGCACACACACAGTCTGGTCACAGCAGGTGCTGTGAAGGGCTAGAGCGTGCCCTGTAGAGAACTGAGCTTGCAAGCTATACCTTGGCCAAACTTGTGTGGCTTTTCCTGGGGGCAGCAAAAAGCACCTCTCTGGCGCAAAGGCTACCCCCCTGCCAAATTTCTAGTACCTGCTCCAAAGCTGGGAGGCCCTAGAGTGTCTCAGATTAAAGACCACCAGCATTTTTTAACCTGGGCAAAACAACATATTTTCCCCCACCTCGTTCTCAGAAAGAGCCGAGCCATTTTAGCTGAAACTTGCCCAGAGAAAGTCAGCCTGAGGCAGACACCCAGGGTGGCAGATTTCAGCCCAAAGCAAATGAAAACAAAATCTATAATAGAACATGTTGGGTTTGGCAACCTTTATTACCGCTTGTGTTTCCCACCTGCCTACCAATCATCTATTTACAGGGCTTATGCGGCCACAATTACCAGCCTCACAAGCTTAAATGTCCTGTCACTGCACCTCTGAGAGGCAGGACTATTATTCCCAAAGCACAGATGGGGAACAGAGGCACAAAGAGGCTAAGTGAGTTGCCAAAGGTCGTACTGGACGTTTGTGTTGGACCAGGGAATCCAATCCCAGTCTGTGAGCTGCCACACCAGAGCCCTAACCACTGCACTGTTCTTCCTCCCAGCAAGCTGCTACATTGCTTCTGAGCACGCCCAGAAGGCAGCAGACCTCCATCCCATAGTGGGATGCATCACTTGGAAGGATGCTGTGTGTGGTATCCATGGGAACGCTCAGTCAGGTGTTCCATTCAGCCCAGTGCCCAACCTGTGACACTGCGCAGGGATGGCTTTGGAAAGATCTGAGCGGCGCCTCTTGTGTCTCACTGACACCCTTTGCACTGTGTCTCAGCTGTTTCCTCTTAGACCTCAGTGTCCCAGAACCTGTTGTCAGAGGGGCGAAATGACAGCTGCCTGGGATAACTGGCCGGTAACAGCTGATCCCCTCTGGATTAAACTCCCATGGCTTCTCTGGTTCTATGTTTGGAAGCCTCTCCAGTTCCCGGCAGAGGAGCTCGGGCCAATATCAAAAGCCATGTGAGAGTAATGTGCACAAGCAAAGCTGGGCAATGCTTTAACCCTTGGAAATCATCGGTTTCCTTTGATGAGCTACGGCAGCCAATGCCAAAGGACTTCCCAAGAACGCCCACCATGTGGGGGATAAAGAAAGAGGAATAAATATAAGCAGATTTCTTATTCAACAGCAATTTTATGGAGCTGCTGAAAGCTGAGGCTGCCAACCTCCCCAGTGTAGCCCTAGACGCTCGCTATGATTATTATTATGTTACAATATTCAAGGGAGGCCGCAGTTCCTGGGAGGAATAGCACTGACTGATACCGCAGAGTGCGTCAGCGAGCCACACTGGAGAGAGAAACAACCTGTTAGATCAGGCCCCCCGAAGCCGGATTCTCCCCTGCTTGGTCATTGCCAAGAGCCCGATCCAGTGTGGTGCTGAGGCTTCTAGTCCTTTCCTTCCTTAATTACAAACACTGGCTGCCAGGCAAGAAAACTGCTGCCAGGGAGCATGCCCACACTGCACTGGCCATTCTGAAAAGCCCACCAAAGTGGGGCACAGCGTCAGTGTTCCCTCAAATTTTTCAACCCACGTGTGGAATAAATTTTGTTACATGCACTGAGGCACATGCAGATGTGCACCACCAGTAGAAACACCTGCTGCCGGCTGTGGGCACTCTCCTAATCAGCTGGGTGGCATTTGAATCTCTCCTGGGTGGCTGCCCAAGCACATTGCTTACAGGGAACACTGGTCAGTGTGAAGTCACCCGGCACAATAGGAAGACCAGCCAGGACTGCGCTTGCCAGAGCACCTTGGTGCGCACGGATCACTGTGTATCCCTGCACTGTCATGATCAGCCTGCCAGCCCCTCTAATCCATACATGGAACAGAGGGGAGCCCTAAGGTTGTTTGTTTTTTCCCTTCTGTCTTTGGGGTGAGTATTGTACCAGGTGTCATGAGCAAATCTCCATACTCTTTGGAGTGTAAGGATCTACTGTGGTGGGTCCTTGCACAGGGCATGCAGGGGCATGTGTGTCCCTTACCCCATTCCTATCCAGGCGGAGGGCCTGCCACAATCCAGCACTCAGGTTAAGCTTTTAACCAATCCCTGTAAGCCCATATTCCCCCCCAGCCATTTCTCCTGAGTGTGACATTTTCTTCGAGATCGCCAGTTCATGCCCCTTTTCCAGATCATGGATGAAATGAAGAACACACCATGCCGGATGCATTGTTACCATTTCACATGGTCGTGCTGTGGGAGCTCGCGGCACCCATCAGATCTGAATGACACAGCCCCCGCCCAGAAGAACGTCCCAGTGGCTGCATTGCTGGTTCTCCCATACCCACAAAGCTGGAGCTTACAACAAACCCGCTCTGCCCATGACTGGCAGAGAAAAGGCATCACTGATGCAGCGCTGGGGTTTGCTCCGACCACCGGCACACCTGTCACTTGTGCAGACAGGCCAGATTGCTAGTTTGCATCAGTGGGCTGCCTGATGGTGCGGTTACACTGCATTAGTGGCAATGTACAGCTGTTCAGCCTGCTTACGCTCAAACCCAACAAGGAGCACAGAGGCACTGTAAAGACTAACAAATGTAGCAGGCC
>JANRFK010006697.1:36365885-36378297 GCA_030068395.1 Apalone spinifera | reverse complement strand
TCATTTGCATAGCTTTGGCGCAAAAGCGCGCCAATGTAGACGTAGCCTAAGCGTCTACACTACAACCAGTTATTTTGACATAATGTCGAAATAATGTCAAGCTGGAGGACTTCTTACTCTGTCTCCTGTAACCCTCGATGTAAGAGAAGTAAGGGAAGTTGGAGGAAAAGTGCTCTTCCTGGGACTTCCTGCTGTGTAGACAGTGCCACAAGCCAAAATAAGCTATTTTGACATGAGCTACATCCATCGCGTAGCTCAAGTTGCATATTGCGGCTTTAGCCCTGCTGTGTAGATGTGCACAGTGCCGGACCGAGCCATAGTTGCGTCCCGGGCAGCGGGCACGCGGCGCATGCATGGCCCGGCTCTGGGCACGTGACTCCTCTGGGCGTGCGGCGCCCCTTACCACTTCAATCAGGTGCCCCCCATAGGTTGGCACCCTGGGCAGCTTCCCAGCTAGCCCCTCCCCCCCTTAATCTGGCCCTGGATGTGCCCAAAGGTGCTACAGGACTACTTGTGTTTTTAACATTGACTGAGAGAGCTGTGTGGACTCTCTGCATCCAGTCAGAGTGCTGCTACAGTTCAATCGGTGCACCCCACCCATTCTAGTGTGCAAGCATAGTTAGCAAAACTGGAGACCACTCACTAGCTTAGGTTGCCCATCATTGAGCTAAAAGGTAGCCAAGAATCTCCATATGCACCTCTGCCTACCATAACTACTCTGTTTACAAGCTAACCGCCAGGCAGTTCAGCAGAGAGTGGTGTGTAGCGTTGGGCAGCAGTGGGGAACAGGCACTGTGAAAGCTACACATGGTCTGTTGAAGAGGCCGGCCAGGGAGCCAGATGAAAGGGGCAGGGTCGGCACTGAAGAGAAAGAATCAGGCTTTTCAGGAAGAGAAGAGAAAGGGTGATGAGAGGAGCAGAGCAGGAGCCATTGTGCGTGGCTGTTAGTTCCTGAGAGACCTGCATCAGACCCATCAGAGTGCCCTTCATTATTGGGAGTGACGCCCCATTCTACCTGCTCTGTGGTAAGAACCCTGCAAAGTCACATTCTGCAGTGAATCCCGCCCGCTGCTTCTCAGCCACGTTTTATAGACCCTCTCCAACGCTTGGCCGCTCACTACGTTGTACGTGTCCTTCCATGGTGAGGACATGGGGCTGGGACTCAGGAGTCTTGGCCCACAGCTGGGCTCACTACGGTTCTGATCCATCCAGGTTGAACCTTGGTTCAGGCCCAGCTCTACACCTAGCTGTGGCCATGCTCCAACCATTAGGCCTGATTGTGGGAGGCAGTGCCTGACACTGTTCCCAACTCAATCTGCCTGTGGGCAGTGGGACAAGACCTTTCATCGCCTTGGTCCCCTTCCAGCCCTGTGTCTTGTCTATTTAGATTGCAGAACTTTTGGGGTAGGGACTGCCTCTGACTATGTCCACCCCCCAACATAATGGGCCCCCAAACTCAACAGCAACTTCCAGGTGCTACTATGATACCAACAGTAAATATAATCATAAGAATTAGGTTGGCGTAAAAGCTTAGATAGATGATACTGCATTATCCTTAATGCATGAGTGAAGGGTGACCTCAGCTAATAAGCAAAGTCAACATTGTTGGCACAATAGTCAATGCACTGAAAGGCCTTTTGTAATACTACAGCGTTCCCTGTAAGCTAGGTGTTTAGGCAGCTGTCCAGGAGAGATTCAAATACAT
The DNA here is from genome assembly GCA_030068395.1 of Apalone spinifera. Classification (NCBI taxonomy): domain Eukaryota; kingdom Metazoa; phylum Chordata; order Testudines; family Trionychidae; genus Apalone; species Apalone spinifera. The sequence goes on along the minus strand of JANRFK010006697.1, from coordinate 36,376,592 downwards.
GACTAGCAGAGCACCCACAGCCAGCAGCATGTATTTTCTACTGGTGGTGCACATCCACATATAACAAAATTTATTCCACACCTGGAGTACTCAGAATGTAGGTTGCTGGGTGTAGGCAGTCAACCCAGGTGTAGGACCTTGTCTCATGGGTGTGGCAGCAGTTTGGAGTAATGGTGAGTGTAGATCTAGGAGACAGTAATCCAGCCTGAGTGAAGCTGGAAGTTGGGGCAAGGAGCCAGGCCAAAGGTTGGAGGCTGTCTCAGAACCAAAGCAGGAAGGCCAGGCAGGAACAGGGCTGGAGCAGGAAGTGGAAGCAAAAGCAGGGCGAGCACAGCTGCAGGCATGGTACACCTGGCGCTGCAACTGCGCTGCTAGAGCTACTGGGCTCCAGGATCAGGCTGCTGGCTTCTGTGCCCAATCAGGAAGCACAACCATTTGGAGAAGGCTCAGTGGGACCAGCTGAGTTTGCTGCATTGCCTCGAACGCAAGCCCTGAACCAGCTGTGCGCATGACAACACTTGTTTCCAACCCTGTCCAATGCAGTTCAATTTGATTCTGATGTTTATTTGATGTGGCATTGGTCATCTCACACACACACACACACACACACACACACAGTATGTCTCTCTTTTTTTATTGTAAAATAAAACACTGGTCTAATAACATAGGAGTCCTCAGGCTTTCCTTTCTGCAGAGATTTGTGTCTACTACAAGTCCAGGTGTATTTGTATCTATCAAAAATCGTTGCTGGAGCCTAAAAATGCACATTTCAATGGTAGGATGCTCCCACTGAGCCAAAAGCTGCAGAGAGCTTCAGTGTATTGATCTATTTTTCAAGCCGTGGTTTAAGAATAAAAGGAAAGAACATGACAAATTTCCATGACATCGTAAATATAAAATCACCTCATGAAAAGGGAAATTTTGATGCAACAAAGCCTTGCAAAACTGTGTGTGATCACTGCAGTCTGTGACTTGTTGGTTGTTATTGTGAAGAAGGGAGGGGCAGGAGGAGCATTTAGACTCCAGATAATTAAACAGAACAGAAATAAAACTACTGGAGCCATATGAACAAGTCAACTGCTTCTGCAGCTGCTTCCACAAATGCAGAGAATTTCTCCCTCACAGCAGCCTTCACCACCTTGGAGCAGGCATTGAAGTACCACTCTTAAGCAAATAGTTATAATCAGTCTCTTAGGGTACATCTACACAACAGCATTATTTCAAAATAACTGACGTTATTCCGAAATAACATAGTGCGCATCTATACCACAAGCCTTTATTTCAAAATAATGTCAAGCTGGAGGACTTCTTACTCGGATTCATGGTAGCCCTCATTTCATGAGGAGTAAGGGAATTCGAAGGAAGAGTGTTCTTCCTTCGACTTCCTACTGTGAAGACAGTGCCAAAAGCCGAGTTAAGCTATTTTGATTTAAGCTATGCAATTGACATAGCTGAAGTTGTGTAGCTTAATTTGACTTTAGCCCTGCCGTGTAGCTGTGCCCTTATGCAGCATTACTTTTTATCCATTGATGCAAAGGAAAGATAGGGAGACAAGTAAAAGGCCAATATGACTCCATTAGGAGCTCTTTAATGACCTGAAAATCAAAAAGGAATCCTACAAAAAGTGGAAACATGGATGAACTGCTAAAGAGGAGTACAGAAAAATAACACAAGCAGGTAAGGACAAAATCAGTACAGCTATGGCACAAATGAGTTATTTATACCTAGCAAGGGACATAAAAGGCCAGAAGAGATTCTTTAATAACATTAGGCACAAGAGAACAATGAAAAGACATGTAGGTCCTCTACTTAGTGGGCCAGGAGAGCTAATAATTGATGACATCAAGAAACCATTTCCCCCTTCTTCCTCTGGAACAGTTGCTCAGAGAGAGTGGAAGCTGAACCTCTGGAATGCAAAGATAATAAGGCCAAAGAAAAACAAAACGCAAAAGGCAGGTGTGGAAATCAGTCAGAGACCATGTGTCCGTATGAAGCCTTGTCTACACTAACCCCCACCTTCAATCTAATCTATGTGACTTCAGCTACGTAAAAGTCAACATACTTATTGCGGTGTCTTGTCTGTGGTAAGGTCAGCAAGGGCTCCTCTCCCATCAATGCTGGCTACTCTTGTCCTGGTGGAGTACCGGCATTGATGGGAGAGCACTCAGAGATTGGTTTATCGCGTCTAAGCAGATGTGATAAATTGACAGCCGGTGGGTCGATCGCTGCAGCATCGAACCCTGGCATAGTAGAAAAAAGCCCTGAGGCACCTATTACCACAGACTGGTCTGATTGCACCTGTTCTTCAGTGCTCACTCTTTTTAGCCCTATCTAGCACGCTGTTTGCTGTTGCCACAGGAGCATTTCCCCTATCCCTCACACACACACTGGTTTTTTATTTGTGAGTTATACGCAATAGAATGGCCAAGGCCTCTCACATGCTTCAGACTGCTCCAAATGCCTAAAGCACAGATCTCTTGCTTCCCTTGCTGCTGACAAAAGACTCCCTTTTGGAAGGTTGGCTAGGAACTACCTTGTGTTTGAAATTCCCTTGCATGGGAATGTGCTATTCTGGCTTGCTTCATTCTTTTGGGATCTGCCTCCCGACTTCCCTGGTCAGAGGGGTGGTGGAGACGAAGAAGGGCCTTGTTGGATGGAGGGAGAAAATTGGGAGAGGGAAGATGTGAATTCCTGGAAAGGGAATGAGAAGGGAAGATGTGAATTCCTGAATTCAAGATTCTGCCCTGATGGAAAATTGTGGTTCCTATCTAGACAGGAAGAAGGGAAGGAATCTGTTCCTAGAGGTAGAATGAGTCTTGGACTCCCAGGCCATCCACCCACCACTGCTCTTTGTGGTACCCAGATCTGGATTCTAGTGCTTTAATCTTCTTTAAGCTCCCATAAGGGTTCATCTTAATTCTTTCTCTTCCCTTCTGGGTGAACTAAAGTGGCAACAAATCACAGACAAATCTCTTGCTTATCCAATAAAAATCACTCCCCATCCCCCATCACATCTTTAAAAGTGAACTTAGAAAAAAACCGGGAACAACATAAATCATTGCATCATTTACATCTTTGTTAGCCGTAAAACATTCATGCGCACAGGAAGGAAGGTGGCTCCTGAGGCATACTGGATCTCTCTGAGGACACCTTCCCACTTCTTCCCTTCTTCATCATACCTAAAGGGATGTAGACAAAAAATGATAGGAACAGAGTTCTTTGCTGACCATCAACTATGTTCCCCATCCCAGCTCTGGCTATGAGAAATAGATTCAGTGCTACTCCGGTAATGTGTTTACTAGATGTCTCTGTGTGTAGAGTTCCAGACCCGTGTGGTGTGTGGTAAACAAGAGAGCCAAAAATGGAACTCGAGCATTGTGGAAACCTGTTAGATTGTGTCAGTAGCTGTCATTTATTTTCATTAATACATGTCTCTTGTTTAAGGACTGTGATTCCATATGTCATGACAGCTACCAAGAGGGATAGGTAGGATTGTTTAGGTCAGTTTGTCTTTTGAATATGGGCTTAGGCCTTAATTAAAATCCATTGACATGAACAGACTTTGGATTGGGCCCTTGAGCTGATGAAAAATGTTAGATTGATAATACAGGAGGCTTGAGAGCGCTCTGCACAGAACTGCTACAGTACAGGCAGCAACTAGCAAATGTCTTTGTGCTGCACTGCCAGTATACCTGCCCTGGTCGGATATGTTGCATGGGAAAGGATAGGTCAGTTCCCATGGATTGAATGGCAGTAGTCTCTCTGCTGAGCTTGTTAATGAGTGTGCCAGTTCTAGAGGTCTTGGGGGAGTAGGTTTTTCCATTGGGGACTGGACTGAGGCCATCAAGACTCAGACAGTCTCCATTATCTAGGTTTGATAGGCTCCCAGGCCAGAGAAATGATAGAGTGAGATGCTCAGCTGGTGTAAAATGCCATAGCTCAGCTGAAATCAGTGGAGCTCAGGGAATTTACACAGTTGTGGATCACGCCCATAGAGCCCTCTCCCCACTGCACTTGCTTGGTCTTGACAATCAACCTGCTTTGGAAGTGGTCTCCTGTTCTGCCTTGGTTGAAAGCAGATTTGGTCAGCATTCTGCTTAGAACACTGAGGCCGTGAGGTGACTTTTGGCACCAAGACTATGCCAATACCAGTGGTGCTCAGACCCAGACTTAACCAATAGCAGAAAACTGCACAATTTCTCTAGTGCAGACAAAGCCTTGATTAAAGGCTCATTTAATTTCCAGTTTCGTAGTCTTTGAGGCCAGAAGGGAACTTTCTGATCATCTAGTCTGACTCCCTTTATAATACAGGCCACAGACTTTACCCCAGTTTTGAACCCAATAACGTTTGGCTAAAGCATCTCTTCTAGAAATGCACCACCTCTTCTAGGAAGATCTCAAGTGATGGAGAATCCACCACTTCCCTGGCTAGTCTGTTCCAGAGGCTAGTCACCCTCACTGTTAAAAAACAAACAAACCAAGTGACTTATTTCCTGTTTAAATCGAGCAGAGAAAGGTGGAATAAGAGCCCACGGTTGGACTTTAAAGGCAGACAAATTCAAAGACCCCTTTAGTACCTGGTATTTTCTCCCCATGAAGTTGATATTCTGGGATTGTCATGTCTCAGACTTCTTTTCAATAAGCTAAACCAATGGAGCTCCTTAATTCTCTCACGGCCAGGCACTCTCGCCAGACCTGGAATCATTTTGGGGGCTCTTTTTTCTGCCCCCTCTCTATTTTTTTAATCTTTTGAAAATCACTGGTGAGAAGTGAGTCACCCCCAGAAAGCAATAAAAACAAGTGCCATTTAAAGGCAAGAAAACGACTTTTACGCAACTTGCAATCTGGGCACAGAGGGGGGACAGAGCTCCAGAAGAACTCAGCCTCCAGGTACACCCTTTGCTGGCTGGCGATATTTCTTACCTCCAGACGTCATTGAGTTCGGTTGGCACCAGTTCTCCTGACTCGGTCTCCACTGTGGCAAATCCACCAAGTAAATACAGGCTGCCCCCCAGACTCACCAGGCTGACAGAGCTGCGCTCCTGGGGGAATTCAGTGAAGGGCTCCCACCTGCCGGGCAGAAAGGTTAGCCATGTTAGGAGGGTGTGCGGGGGCGCCTGCTATCACGGCAGCTACCTCAGCAGGGATGTGGGCCTGGACTTGTGAGTGCTAATCCCAGCAGTGGCCCTCAGGCAAGTTGCTTAGGCCCAGTGTTATCAAAAGCACCTATGAGGTCTTGGTGCCTGACTTCAGACAGCCAGGGTCTGATTTCCAGGCGTGATGAACACCCACAACACCCCTCGGTGGACACACAAGACCCCAGATACACCAGAAACAATCAATCCTGTTCTGTAGAGGTTCTTGTGCTGCACTCCTCACTTTAGTGTTGGAGGGCCTGCCAGTCACGCATTACCCGGTGTGGCCCGTAGGCTTCTGCAGAATGTGCATAGGCAGTTTGCACCCCCTTGCATACTGCGTAGCACCAGACTCATTTGGGTTGGGCAAGGGTGTGTCTCTGAGATTACGCTGAACCCTGGAGGGCCGCTGCAGCCCTTCGGAGGATTCCTTCCCTTCCATGTTCCTAGAGATACGTGGCCTGTGCATGGGGGGTTCTGGGGCTGATCCCAAACCCACTGCAGTCAGTGGGGGATTGAGCGGGAAGGAACCAGAAATCTCCCCTCCCAGCTGGGTTTCACTCACCAGGCTGAGAAGTGTGTGTCACCCCTGCAAGTTGTGACACACCCTAATCTCTGGACAGGGAGTCTATCCCATCCCAATGCCTGGGGATGCAACAAGTTAGGGTTCTGCTTCTGTCCTGGTTGTGACCCCATTCCCCATGCCTTCCGGGCATTCAAGCTACTGGTATTGCAGCAAACCTCCGGCACTAGACAGATGAACCTGGACCAGCAATGACTAAGACCAGGCAAAGAGGTGCCTCAGTTGCACAGTGAGCTGGGTGGATGGAGCCAAGTTAGCTCCAAGTGGTCGGCTGCTGGGGGCGGATTGTTTCACACATTCCTGCAGCTGCTCCCTAGAGCATTTTCATCCCGAGGACAAGGCACGGTACGTACTTGTTAGCTGCAATGTCGTACACTTCCACCGAGTCAGTCAAGCCAGTGTCGGTCACCCCAGCTGCCACGTAGATCTTGCCATTGTGCACGGTTGCGCCGAACAGAGAACGGGCGGTTTTCATGGGAGCCAGCTCCTTCCACTCAAACTTCTTAGGGTTGTAGACACACATCTTTTTCAGGCACTTCCTGCGAAAGGGCAAAAGGGAATTAGAACATGGCCTTGTTCCATTGGGCCGAGAGATGGGATTCTTTAGGGTCGATCTAAGTCGGCAGCTGACTTACAGCCACTGCTGTGACACTGGAAATGGGAACCTTTCATTTTACCGCTGAGCCCATGTCAACTCAATAGACGTCTTTCTTGTGTACAACATCCACCTTTCTTGTGTAGACACTATTGCCCCTGAGCACCCTGGTGTTGTGCGTACGTATTGCTAGCTGTGTGTGTCTAGCTTACGCAAATCAGGGATCTGCCTGTAGGCACTGGGCAGCAGGCCTGATTTGCTAAGTCCTGATGATGACATTCAATGCTGCACCAGAAACTACTAAAGGGAGACTCTGCCCCAGAGCACTTACAGTCTAGGAGGTGTATGCACTCTCTTTCCAGACTGCAGTCTCTTTGGCATGGGGAAGGGATGGGCAATAAATTGACCGCAGTTCACCAAGGTTAGTCCCTGCCGCTACATTTATCTGCAGCTCTGCAGGTACGGGCTCTCACAGCTCCCCTTGGCTGGGAACAGCAATCTGCGGCCAATTGGAGCTATGATCACCCGTCCATGCAAAGGAGCAGGTAAATACAGCAGCGTGGGAGCCCCGCCAGCCTGGCGGACTAGAACTGGCCCACAGGTCGGTATTTGCCCACGTTTTAGGTGGGATCTACCATTGCTGGCCTCTGCGAGGCTTATTTTATCCATCTTTATGTTTGCTGTTCTGCCACGGCTGGAATGTTCATCTCAAGTGGCAGGTTATGCTGAGGAGTTGTCCCCTGTGGGTATTAAATGACAGCTGGGCCTGAGGTAAAGTTTTCTGAGGTCGTTTGCTGCTGCTGCGGCTGGGACAGCGGGTTCTTCCTGTGGCAGGCCAGCCTTCTCTCAGGCAGGGCTCCTGGTGTGATGACAGACAGTTTCCCTGCTGTGGGATGGGGGGAATTCTCGTGTCTCTCCTGTCATTTGTCATGCTGGTTTATAGGGGGAAGAAGGAGGATAGTTTTTCTCTGTCATGGCCGTATGTCGTCCTCGATCCTTCTGCTGTTCTCCCATTCATCTCAATAAAATTATACAGGGATGGGGCTGAAGACCCTGAGAGAAACTCTAGCACCAGGATTAAGGCTGGATTCAGAGGCTTGGAAGGGAAAGGTCCCCATGTTAACCCCCCAACCTCACTTGGTCCATCTGTTCCTCTATACTTCTTAACCTGCTAGTTATCCTAGTTATGTACTCAACCAAGCCCCCTGTATAACTTCCTTCTTCTAGACGTGACTTAGGGCATGGAAGCAGCCAACCCCACTTGCCATCAGAGATGTTTTGCCCTTGTGTGTCCCTTGCTCGTTCACTTACTTGTCACTTCCTTTGCCTCCTATGAGGTAGACTAGATCCTTGTCTGACACCACAGCATGGCCATAGACCGCATAGGGGACAGGGTCCGACTCGCCCCATTTAAATGACCTGATTATGGAAAGCAAGAGTATTATTATACCGTTCAGATGAGGGTAGCATCCTGAATGGACGAGGTGCTTTGCAAACCCACAGGCGGATACTGGTGTGACTCAAAGTGCGTGGAATCTAAAAACTCATTAACAAACATCATATTCTGCCATGCAGAAAACAAAACTACATATAAGATACTTGCTATAATGCTCTTTTTTTTCCCCTGTAGCATCCTCTCAGCTGCTTAGCTTGTATTCGGGTTCATATTTATAAAGCACCTTCTATCCCAAAAGCTCAAGCACTTTACAAACATTCACTGACCGATGCCTCTGCAATGTCGTGATTCCTGCATGATCCTGACGTCAGAAAGGGGGGACGTTCTGATGGACCCAGAGCTTAAAGACCACATTTTCAGAAGTTGCCACTAAACTGGGGGTAGCTCAGTTTTCAGGTGCCACCCCCGTGACACTCAGTTGTGGTTTGGAGCATTTGGTACCTCTTGAAATCAGGCTCTTGTTGTCTAACAGTGGGCACCCAACAATGGAGGTATCCAAAAGCTGAGGCTATGTCTGAAAGCAGTGCTCCGTGTCAGCTGGCCACTTGTGCGGCTACTCAGGAGAGATTCCAATGCCACCCAGCTGATTATCACAACACCCACAACTAGGGGGGTTTTTTTGTGTGTGTCTGCAGGTGGTGCACAATCACACATGCCTTGGTGCACATAAAATTTTATTCCACATGTGGATGGAAAAGATGAGAGGGAGCATGGTCTGAAAATCTAGATCTTATTGTCGTGCCTGCGTTTTCAGAGCAGGTCACAGTCAAAGCCATGATTCGAATGGCGATCTCTTGCCTCTATCCTGTTCTGTAGCGGCTTGACTATGCTGTACAACCATTTCACAAGCCTCTCCACCGTGTTGCACAGCCTGTCTCACACTCTGACAAACTTCTCCTGCCACAGACTGAAGACCAGGAGGAGGCACTGCCAGAGAAACCTGAACGTTCTGGATTCACTTGATCTTAGAGATACCAGGTCTAACCCCTAATTCAAGTAAGGATAATCCATCTCTCCATAGACAGGTTTATTTGCTGCAATCTCAGATGGCAGTAGCATGGGGCGGGTGCATGCTCACTGTGCTGGTTGCTTTGAAACCCCATTGCAAAGAAGAGGATCTGAAAGGTGTCCCTTCTGATTATACTTTTCAGCTACATGCACTTTACACGAGCCCCCGCCTCAAGAAAATTTCAGGGCCCAGATAAACATCATGGTTGATAGGAATGGGAATTGGTTCGAAATCTCTACCTATGAAACAGGCATGCCTAAATAAAACAGTACAGGCGTATCTAAATATAAACTGAGCAAAAGTCTCTCTAGTTTGCTAGCTATTCCAGCTTATTGCAGGCAGACAGGGACAGACTTTTGGGCACGTCTGCTTGCCTGGCGGTAGGATTTAATACTTCAGGCAGTTTGTAGTAGACAATACAAAGCATATGCTACGAAGAGTCATAATGATGGGGGAGGGAAGGGAAATAGGCAGCTCTTGTATTTCCTTCTCGATGAGTGGGAAAAGACAATTTGATGCTTTTGTCCGATGGGAAGAACCCACAATGCATAGGACACATAGTGTTCTGCACAGTAGATTGAAGTATTATGATTGGAGGTATTATGGAGGTATTATGATTCACAGATTCAGGAGAGCTGACAGCTAGGCAAGGGGGGAGGGCCTTACTCCCAGAAGGGGCGGGGCCTCAGGTGGAAGGGGCAGGGCTGAGGCAGCCAGTCCTCAGTGCCACCTGGACCACGGCTGAACCCTGCCCCCGCCCTTAGAATCATATGGAGTGTGCAGCATGGCACTCCAGCAGCAATTTAAAGGGACCCTTGAGAAAATTAGTATTGATTGGCTGGCTGTCTTACCAGCTTTGATCCCCTTTCCCTTAGAGGTTTCCATTACAATGACCCCCAACAGATGGTATTGGAGATGGATCAGAGCCCCAAGGGAAGGATTTGGGACAATTCCAGTTGCCAGGGTGACTGGCTCTAGCATTCAGAGACGGTCTCTCAGGTCCCTGCACAGATCAATTCATTCTCACACCCAGCCCAGCTGCTTGGCTTCCTGGGCACTTACAATCGATCGTAGCACATGACAGAGTCCAAGGTGTGTTCTCCTTCTTTCAGTTCTTTCCCTCCTACCACGAAAATGGAGTTTTCTGCCTCACCCAGGCCGAAGAGGCAGCGGGGGGAAGGGAGAGGGGGCATGCCCAGCCAGTCAGAGTCCAGATGATCGTACTGCAAGGAAACAAAGAGCCGTGAGGGTACAGCGTGCGCTGTGCTAGCCCCTCTCTGGCACGTGAGGAGTGGATTTGCTTATGCTGTCAATTTACTTAATTAAAATAAAATACCAGGGCCAGGTGTGCAGTGGCAAAGTGTTGAGTCCGTTCCTATCCGTACCAAAATCTTTACCCAGCTTTCTCAGAAGAGAATATGCAAATGAGAGCGCGAGATATGTACATGAGCGCTCCATTTGCATTTCCTTGTCTGAAAAACTGCTGCAGTGTAGACGTAGCCCTAGTCTGGTTCACTTGCCCACGTAGTGGCACGGTGATCAGTTAGAGCGCTACAAGCAAGTGGGCACTACAGCCTAACCAGCTGAAAAGAGACTCCTTGACTAGGCTCTGAAAGTCCAAGGTTCAAATCCTCCTGGGGGTGACTACACTTGCACCTGAGCCCAGTGGGTACCCAATTGGCTCAGAACATGAACATTTCCTGCTTATCCTCTGCAGGTGTCTAGGCCAAAGTGCGTGGAAAATGAGGCCTGCTATGCCCATGGGGGGAGAGGCTGGCTGTTGTTTCACCCCCTCTGCTTTGTGCAGCTGCATTAGACATGATTACTTCTCTCATGATGAGCTTGGTTCCCTTTCTGTAGGGGTGGGGCAACCTTTTTTGGGTGGGGGGGGAGCTGCTGACCCACAGAAAAATCAGTTGGGGGGGGGGG
>JANRFK010006697.1:36342878-36358203 GCA_030068395.1 Apalone spinifera | reverse complement strand
ATTTGCATAGCTTTGGCGCAAAAGCGCGCCAATGTAGACGTAGCCAGACTGTGTTATTTTGGAATAATGTCAGTTATTCCGAAATAACCCTGCTGTGTAGACATAGCCTTAGAGACTAGCAAATATGACCTTTTGTGGGCAAAACCTACTTCCTCAGATGAGCAGAAGTGGGCTGTGCCCACAAAAGCTCATGCTACAATATATATTTTTGTAAGTCTCTAAGTTGCTACAGGGCTACTCATTGTTTTTAAAGTTACAGACTAACACGGCTACTCCTCTGAGACTTTTAAACAGTCAGTGTTGTGCGCCCTTGCTTCATATGTTTGTCCTTTTAATAATCCCGGTAGGAAAAAAACCCAACCTATGCACACAGAAACCAGCAGAATCTGGCAAGCCTGTGCATGGGTAACAGAACATGTCTCCTGGGTCACAAATAGAACCCCAATAGGCCACAGGTTGACTACCACTGCACTAGGGTCTCTAGAAACCGCCCTTAAAAACGTGTAGATTCTAACAGACAGTGCAGTCCTTGCAGAAGGTTATGTTTAAAAAGGCCTATAGCGCAGACAGAATTCTCCATTCAATTGTATGAGGCTTTTCCATAAAGACTATGGAGATCGCGTAAGAACATAAATTCACAGGGACAAACCACTGAAACACTAGCAAATTCTAGAATCATTGGCATTCCTGCATGGCTATTACACTGGCTGTGCAAAAGGCAACATTTCTAAATGTTACCAAAAATTCTTCACATTCTCCCAAGTCACTTCTTCTTATACAGATTGTCTCAAGCCATGGCCAGATGATCTTCGCATACCTCCTTCAAGAAACCCTGCAACACGAGCCCATGTGCAAATCCATTCAAGTGAGGGCTAGAGGCGCATGTAGGGACCAGGATCTCAAGTTTCCTACAGGGACTGCTCTGCTAACACGAAAACAAAGATGAAACTATAGCCAAAGACAGCTCACCAAGACACAGTGCAGACCTTCCTCACACTCCCACCGCTAATGCCAGAAAGCAAGGTTGCATCTAGAGAATATCTCCACCGACCATCCACTTCTTTCAATGACTGTCCTGCTTCAATTCTGACTCAGCTGAATTCTGGTGCAGCATCAGTTCTTGGTTTCGTCCCACCTTTTCCGGCCCAGATGTGTTTATATTCAGAAAAAAGTCTTTCACCCCTCTGTGGCCCTGGCACCTTAGTGGATCCAAACACATGTTGAAGCATACATTAGCGCAAGCCCTTGGTTATTCCACCATAACCAGGTTAGTTCTTCATACAGAGTGCTTAAGCTGTAACTGGCAAAAAAGAAAAGCAAAAGATAACACACAAAGACTCTAGGGGTATGTTTAGGCTACTTTTTTTTCCCCAAAAGGAGATATGCAAATTTGGCACTGATTTGCATATCTTTTTCCGATCGCTTTTTCGAAAGCAGGTTTTTTGAAAGTGAAAGTAGTCTGGATGTGGTTTTGGGGGGAAAAAACCCTTTTAAAAAAAACGCTCTTCCTAAAAAAAAATTTACGTTTTTTCGAAAGTTCCCCCCCCTCAAAAAACCCGTGTCCAGACTACTTTCACTTTTGAAAAACCCGCTTTCGAAAAAGCAATGGTAACAAGATATGCAAATTAGCACCAAATGTGCATATCTCCTTAAAAAAAAACCCCGTAGCCTAGACGTACTCTAAGAGTATGCCCAGTCAAGTCAGTCTCCTACTCCCTCCCCATACTATTAGCTTATATCAAGCAGGATACTAAATAGATCTCCATGCAATACATTTTTCCTCAGAAGAGGGTTAATTCCTACCAGCAGGTCTCTGGCATTGGGGTGCCAAAGGCCATTTAATAAGAACAAGGTGTTTTGAGGTGACCTCCCAAGTCAGTCAATTCCACACTGTTTGGCTCCCAAAATATTTCACCCCCTGGTTCTTTAGCTCATTACTGGCCCCTGGATCACAGTTTGAGAACGACTGAGTAAGACAGCTTCAGTACCCTCAGCTGCTCACCCTGTAAAGGCTGATGAGGGCCAAGCAGACTCTCTGGCTGTTTAAATTCAGGAGCCAGGGTCCTTAAAAGAGAGCAGAATTGTTTAGCTAAGGAAGCAGTACCGCCCACAGAAAAAGAAACGCTCCTACAAAAAAGAGGGACAGCACCACAGCTGGTGAGAGGCAATGGAATTCTCCGGAAGTCAATGGAATTCCACATCCCAACAAATACCCACATCAGTATAGTCTCCCCAGAAGTGCTAGGTTCCTGGAGCCAACAGGCTGGGTTAGGCCAATGCATCTCTTTAAATAGGGCCACTCTGTCTTGATGCTGGCTGGACAGATTAAATAACCCGCCTGGTCTCACTTTCTAGCTCCAGTTACAAGCCGCACATGAAAACCAAAACTTAAGCCATTCAGCGCCCCACGAGCAGAACTCCACCTGCCGTCCCCTGCAACATCCGCTCCCAATAATGCCCCAGCAACACAGCCCCACAGCTGTCTCCTTTTCTGTTGAGCCGCCAGAAATCATGACGTGCTATTTGTACAGGGCCTGACCCTGAAGTTCTGATGCGGGTCCAGCAGGGTTGGGCCTCAAAGTATCAAATGGGCCAGCCTTCCAGAGCCCCTCTCCACTGCATGGCTTCCTGAAGAGGAAGTCAGAGATAGAACAAGATGGGCTTTAACGACCGCTAATGTTTTCTTCCATAAAAGGCAGATCGTTTATTGGTTCGGGCCTTCCTCTTGCAACCTCATTGGTAACGGTCAGAATATCACTGTGCAGCCAGGATTCAGAGCCAAGGTTGGGATTCTGATCTCACACCACGTTGATGTCCCTGACATCAAGGGCCTTACTCCCCATTTGCCTTGGGGGCAGACCAGAATCAGGTCGCAAAGGGTTACCAAAAATTCAGCCCAGGCGATGGACAATGCGGTGCACATTCCCTCACGAGCAGCTAGAATGCAGTGGTGCACCTTGAGCTGAACAAAAGACCACTTAGAGCAAGGGCGGGGAACTTTTTATGGGTTGGGGACCACAGACTCATAGAAAATCAGTTGGGGGCTGCACACAAGTGAGAAGCCAACCCTTTCCCCAAAAAAACCAATACACTGACATGGCCCATGACTGAGAAGGAAAAAGACGCTCCCCACATTCCCCTCTTACACGAGACAAGGGAGGCCCAGCCTTGTAGGTTTTGTGTGCTCCAGCCTCACAGAGGGACAGCAGGGGGGCTGGAGGGGCCCTGAGCCTCAGGGGCCGGATCTAGGCAAGCCGAGATTCCCCCCCAACCTAGACAGAAATGCACACGGGGGTCCTCTCTGCAGTCTCCCTCCAGCGTGGCAGGCAGTTGCGATCTGCTCCATTTAAGGCAATTTGGGGCAGCTCTTGGAGGTCCCCAACAACTTGCCCAGGTGGGCACATGCCTGCTACAGACGCGGGCGCTCTTCCAGTGGCCAACACAATCTCCGACACAAGAGAATAACCTTTGCTTTCCACCCTCCCCGTACATCAACCCACTCAAAGAGAGCGCTGCCGTACTTGGAGTTAAAGATAAACATATATTGATTACACATAGTCATTTAAAAAAAAGTAGTAATAATACATTTTCTAGAACATTACTTAAGATGCTTTTGCAAAGCATCTGAACTCCCCCGACCCCCTTCCCCGTATCTACACAGAATAAAGTGCTTCATTTATTTTGTTCACGACTAGTCGAGCCACCGATACACTCTTTACTTGGCATGTTTGGGCAACAGATACTGAATGCCATAAAATAACACACAGCCAAACGTCAGACAAGTTTGAGGCAAGTGAAGTGCTTGTGGTTGCTTCTGTTTGTTTCCTTCAAGTTCCAAGCGACTGAGGTCGTTCTTAGGTTCTACCCACCCCTCCCCTGCATGGATGATGCGTTGCTAGGCAGGGCTGTGCTGGAAAGCTGCGTCCATCCATGTGAAGCAGAGGTGTCCGTCTATCTGCAAAGAGTTAAAAATCCCGGTTGTCCAGCAGCGGATGCCAGTTTGCTATTGCACTGGGTCACAGCCATCTCCCTCCATCGCCTCTCTGGCTGCGTTCTCGTTATGGCTGTCAGCCAGAGGGTTGGCCCTGCTTTCATGAACATTGTGAGGCAAACTGCCCTGTGCTGCCAGGCTCCTGGGAAATGTAAAACAAAGACAATCCCCGCCCACGCCCCACGCCCTCCCTGCAGGTTCAACACATGAAAATCAGGTGGGGGAAGGGGAGTGTGCAGAGTTGTTGGCTGAATGTTCATTAAACGCAAGTGGAAAGGAAGCCCTCCTCGCAGTCATGGCCCAGTGAGGGAGGGATGCGAGAAGTTAAGGTGCAAGAATTAAAATAATAAAAAGCTTGAAAACAGCAGGCCAAATTTCTCCTGTGGTCTCACCCAACAAGCTTTGTAGGAGTTCTACCAGGGATGAACCCGGGCCAATACGCTTCAGCTCTTGGTATGTTCATACAAATACCCACATCGACACATTGAGACTCAATAAGGGTGTAGACAAAAGGGTTTACAGATTGTGCAGGATTCCTGGAGGCATCTCTCAGCCCTGGCCATGAAGGACCAGAGATCGGGCTACCTAAGTGTTCATGCGCATGCCATGTTCTGCTGTCTCATGGCTGCTCTCTGGGCAACTTTTTAAAGTGAACCTGAACAGGCAAACAGGTGTGGATGGGCTCTGTAGGCACCGGGTCTAAGCCAGGCAGCTGCAGCAGTTGTTTAACCATGTGGCTGCATTCTCCCCCTGCTTACACCTCCACTAGCTACAGTGGGATCACTCCCGGGTCCCCTTGTGGCATGCCGTGGCAGCTTGGGCCATCCAGAATAGCATCCTCCGTGCACTGTGAAGGCGTGTGGAGGATGCTATTTTGTTCTATCAAATAGCGTCCTCCAGGGGTTACCAGTTGGACAATGCACAACCAGCTGTGCATGTACGCAGAGGGCATGCCACTGGAATCACCCCCGACTGGGAGGAGGAACAGGCCCCTGAGACAGGCACAGTGAGAACTGGTAGCAGGCTAGGGAGAAGTGAGTGCCCACTGGATTCTAGGCAATCAGTGACTTTCCTGTTTGGATAGCGCATGTTTGTGCCAGGTCCTCAGCCTTGGGCAGACTTCTTCTGGCCAGGGATCAGCCCCATTTTGGGCAGTGCGACCTTCCCTCCCTGGCACCTGCTAACCATTCTCAACCCTGACGCAGAAGCATAGGAATGGGCGGGGAAATCAGGGCTGACAGCCCTTTCTTTCCATGACCTCTGCTGAGAGCCCACAAGGGCTGGGCAAAAGGGACAACAGCGGGGGTGGCTTTTAAAACCGTGAGCTCCGCGCTACTGGGATGAGACCATCAAACCCCCTATGGCTAGGCCTTCGGCCAGCCATCCTCAGAGGATAAGACCTTCCAGTCATGGCCAGCTTGAAGCTAACTGCTTGAGGGACTCTAGCTCAGACCCAAGCTCTTGAGCCATCAGGTCTCCTTGCAGACACGTGATTAATATACTGGACAGTCCTAAAAACCCAGGCTGCCAGGCCTGTGAAAACAGCTGAGTCAGACACCTCGCCCCATGGGATGTCTGCCACAGATCTGAGAAGCAGTGAGGTGCTCACGGCCTCAGTGGCAGCCCATTCAGTGGCCGCCGCACTTTACACGAAGCAGAACCAGACTCCCTGGGGGCACAGATGTGGCCGCACCCCATGTTCCCCGACTGGAGTCTAGAGGCTGGTGAGGAGGTGCCAGGTGGCGGGGAGGGGGCGCACTTGGTGTGTCCCACAGGCATGAAGTGGACCAGTCACGTAAAAGCAGGTAGCGTTGCAAGTCAGCCGTCTGGCCCTAGCCACACTGCACTGTACACAGAGGGTTAAAAGCTTTGATGCGTTGGGCCAGACACATCTCAGAATCTCCCTGCCGCGAGGGGCCTTTACTGAAGCTACAGAACAAACTGCCACTGAGAAAGGGCTTCTTCAGATCATGGGGTGCGTCTTCGCCCCTCTGCTCCCCATTTTTCCTTTCCCGGGGGCAGTGCTTGCATCGCCAGCTAAGCATCTGGTCCAGTATATTTCGGCACAGCCTTTTCTCCCGCGGATCAGAACGGAAGGGGCAGTAACGTGACCACAGGCAGCACGGCTCTCTGCAAGGTGCTGGAAGCTCTTGGAGTGAAGCAAATCACTCCTCCCCCCCCCCACCAATGGGAGTCGAAGGTGCCTTCGAGGAAGTTTTGTTTTGCAGGATCGGTCCCTGAGGGTTTGTCTGGACTAAGAAAAGCCTCTAGCCTAGGGCAATGACATCCGCGTGGTTACACCACTGCAACCTTCTAAAGAACAGACTCCGTATCCTGGGGTACGTCACACAAGTGCAAGGCCCATGTTGGGCCATGGGAGGTAACACAAAACCCACTACAGACAGGACGGGTATGCTAGGCAGAGGAAGGCTTTGCCTTCCCAAACCACCAGCCTGGCCCCGCCCACACTCCACCACCAGAACGCCTACTGGGGGTGGAGAGGTTGGGGCCATGCATCCTCTGCCCTCCCCATGCTCTGGGGCTGTGGAAGCTTGAGCCATGCACCGCCCCACCTTCTCGTGATGCTGGGGGCGGGGCTTAGGCAGAAGGGGTGGGGCTGGAGGCAGGGTAGTGGGCTTGCCTCCCCCAGCCCTACCTTCACCCACCATCCATGCCTAAATGATTTGCCTTTCCCTGCCCACGGCACGTGCCAGCCACACGACATCAGGGTTACAAGCTGTATCTTCAGAACGGTCAGCAGCTACAGGGCCACTGAGCTCTGGGAGCTGACTCCATGCTGCTGCCCTCAAATGCAGACCCTCTGGACAAAGGCTCACTGTGGCGTGACTGAAGGCAGAACCAGCCTTCGAAGGGAGAGTTACGTATTGGATCTGGGGGCCTGCAAGATGAGATGTACAAGGAGGAAACGGAGACTGAAGAAGCTGGCCCCTCCGCTTCCTTGGTACCACTGGCAGTCTATCAGATCGGGCTTGCAGACTTCAGTCTAACTCCTGCGCACACCAGGAGTTACCTTCGATAATGGTAAGGCACTATTATGAAGAGTAACTTCCAGGGAAGTTCAGCCTGGCACTAGATCCTTTTAGGCTGGAGTTGAGCAACTTTCCAACCCATCCTTTTGTCTAAAGGCCAATGGAGCCTGCACCATGGAACCTGGCTGCTCTGTGGCGAGGTCCCAACACAGCTTCTGTGCGTTTCCTAGAAATACGTGCCTTGTTTCTAGCACCGCAGCTGGGATTATCGAAAGGAGTCTTATTATCGAAACCATCTCCAGCTAGCGAGTATTGTCACTAAACCCAGCCTTCTGGGTTTGGGCTTTAGCCTACCAAATTGCAGAGGAAGTGTGCATGTGGGGAAGGGTACGGAATCCCAGTTGGGAGGAAGACTTAACAAGGGTTGCTAACGAGAGCAGGTGGTGGTAGTGGGTTTTGAGACAAGAGTCTCTGCTCAATAGCACTTAACCCCCTAGGTCATGCCATGTGGCCCACTGGAGATGCTAGACGGTGGGAACATCTCATTCCCTCGAACCTGGCTATGATTTCAGCCAATGTTCCCTCTAATCTTTTCCATCTATGTGTGGAATAAATTTTTACGTGCACTGAAGCATGTGCAAACGTGCATCGCCAGTAGAAACAAAAAAACCTAGCTGTGGGTGCCCTGCTAATCCGCTGAGTGGAATGTGAATCTCTCCTGAGTGGCACAAGTGCTTAGCTTACAGGAAGCATTGATTTCTTTCAGCCATGTCCAGGGCATTCCCATAAGGGAATGATAAACTCGCAGAAAGATCTCTCTTGTAGCACCAGCCTGTCAGGACAATCGACGGGCTCAAGCACAAAATACACTAGATTACAGCCACTGCCTCTAATCTGCGCAACAGCCATGAAAGGTTCCCATCCCTTGTGTTCATAGCCTGTGGCATTTAAGAAAAACACCCTAATGCCTAGAGCACTGTAGCATCTCTTCCTTCCTTTGTCTCTCACTCTGTGGAATAGGCTAATCTCAAAGGGATTCTAGATCTCGCGCCTCTTTTGCATCTCCGTGCACCCCAAGTCTGGTGCTGTTTTCCCAGGGCTGGATGAGCTGAAACACCCATAGTGGTGGCTAGACCAGGGCGACTGAAGGGTTTGTCTATAGCGGGATCAGAGTTGTGTGACTGCTACACATGCAGACATGCCAAGAGCTTGCTTTGATCCCGCTAGCTCAAACCACAACGGCAGCAAGAACTGCAGCATTAGAGGCTGGCTGTTTGAGAACCGCCAGGACCCTGGATGAGCATGCACAATCCACGGTGCTGCAGTGGCCGTGCAGTTGTTATTCAATTTAACTAGCCCAAACCTAGCTCAGGGACGTGTCCAGGTGCTGATAGCAGTACAAACATACCCAAAGTGGGCAATGCAGCAAACCTCATCTTTACCACAGAGGCGTAACCTGCAGAGACTACAGCTCCCCGCATGTTATGCGCCTTCCTTCTAGCAGGAAGCCATTTGGAACAGCATGGTATGCTGGGATCTGTAGTCTTTTCAGGTCTCAGCGGCGAACTAAAGAGGAGCACGATGGACTATTTTGCAGAGAATTCATCATGGACAAGTTTCTAATAACCACAGGCAAAGCTAAAAAGGCTGCCTAATGAGGCAAAAGCACCTTAAAAACCTCACTGCTGCCATGAGGAGCTAGTGGAAATGGCTCGACAGGGCTAAGCGTGAGTTGTTAATCTAATGGAATTGCACAGAATCGTGAAATCAGGGAGAAATTGTGGGCACAGTGCCCTGGGCTGCAGAGGCAATCCAGCTTACTAACAACGAGGCAGGATGAGGAGTCAGACCAGGACTTGGGAAACGCTAAAGCCAGTGAATAAGAAGGGAGGAAGAGCCGTTTTGTCTACACCCTGACTGGAAGCCGGCACGTTTCTCCTGGCTTATATGCACGTCGAGCCTGGGAGTGTGCTGCATTAGCTGCGGCCCAGAGCACCTGTCCCTTTGACGGAAGGCTTACGGGCTTATCGTAAAACCAAAGGGGAAAAAAAACAAAAAAGAGAGAGAATTAATCGCCTCCCTCCTCCTCCTCCCCCCATCACGTGACCGAGCAGCCCGCTGGGCACTTCCTGCAGGGCAGAGCAGTCCGTGCGCCCGCGGGCCTAGTTGTTCGAATTGACCCGCCCGGCAGGGAAGAGGGGCGGGGGCGGCGGTAGGTGCGGAGGCGGGGGCAAAGGGTGGAGCAGCGGCAGAGGGAGGGCGTGGGAGTGCTGCGCCGCGTGAGCGCCCTGGGGAGCGGCGAGGCCGCTGCCGTTGTTGGTGGTGTCCGAAGCCAGAGGGTTGCTGACCCGGAAGCACTTCTCCTTGTGGGCCTTGAGCATGTTGGAGAAGCGGAAGCGCTGGCCGCACACGTCGCAGGGGTAGGGCTTTTCTCCCGTGTGGGTCCGGCGGTGGCGCTTCATGTTGGGGCGGCTGGTGAAGCTCTTGCCGCAGATCTCGCAGATGTAGGGCTTCTCGCCTGGGGGACGAGGGGACGGCCGGTTTAAGGACTCTGCGTGGGGGTGCCCATCTCCCCCTCAATGAAGGGCCCGACTCACTCACAGTTCCCGAGCCCTTCGGTGCCATTCCCAGCTCACCCACACAGCCGAGAGTGGGGAGCTCGCTTCCCGGCTAGGAGGTGAGTTCCCTACCTCCAGAGTGTCCCACCCAGAGCCAGATTCGCACTGGGCCTGCTCACAATCCCCAGCCCTTTGCCGGTGCAGCAGGGCTACACGGGGATCTCAGCAGCTATCGCTCCTAGCAGGAGAGCCGACAGCCACGCCAGGCCCCTGGGCAAGGCGTGTGTCGGGGAAGAGGGGGCTCGGCTCCGCACTGCCGGAAGGGGCAGGGCCTCGGGTACAAGGGGCAGGGCTGGGGCAACCAAGTCTCAGCACCACCCGGAGCGTGTCACCCCGCTCCCCAGCCCTTAAGGACACTCAGCGCACCCTGCGCGGCACTCCAGCCACGATTTATAGGGCCCGGGGTTCCAGGCACCGCTGTTGCTGTGGTAGCGGTGGTGTCAGCTGGTCCTTCAGAATTACCAGGGTCCGGGGCGATTTCCTCCCACCTTTCCCCCCCACCCGCTCTGTTGTCGGGCCTGGCTCCTAGGCATTGCTAATTCTCCCATCGCGTCACTATCCAGGCGCCAGACACTGCCCCCAAAGGCCGGAACGGGGGGCGACGGGGAGCAGAGGGGTGCAGCAGCAGAGAGATTCTGTGCGCCACGTCCCCAGTGGCTCTTACAGGAGGCAGCAGCTAACGCAGGCTGCCCCCGGGACTCTGTACGCTGGGGGAGAGGGGCCGCTGGGCGGGAGGGGAGTTCTCACCCGTGTGCGTTTTCATGTGCTCATCGAAATACTGTTTCATGTTGAAGTCCTTCCCGCACCACTGGCACATGAACTGCTTATGGCCGATGTGGATGCTCATGTGAGAGCGCAGCTGGTACTTGTACTGGAACCGCTCGTTGCAGTTCTGAAACAGAGAGGCTGAAGTGAGAGACGAAGGCAGGCGGCCCGATGGCCATAGGCCAGAGCAGGAGTGGGGTTGTTTTCAGCTGCAGCAGGAGAAGGAGTGGGGTTATTTTCGACTGAGCTCGTTCAGGCTCAGTCATAGGTAGCAATCTCCGTTTTACAGAGGGGGAAACTGAGGCTCTGAGATCTTAAGGAGAGACATGCCCAAGGTTCACAAGGAGTCAGTGGCAGCAAATGGACTCTTAGATAAGAAGCAAATGTCATCACAAGACATTTCAAATAACTAGGGTTATTATTAGGGGCCAGACTCGATTCTTATTAAGCCCTTACCCTGTTTTTATTAAGATCTCTCCTAAAGACTGTAGGATTGACAGCTCAAATAATAACCCTGCCATGCAGATTACACTAAATCCTGACAGCTTCCCATAAGGAATCCCTCTTGGGCTGAGCTCAAAGCTTGTTTAATTTGGGAGAAACTGATTTTATCTTCAGTGTTCCACAGGGTGCCTCACAGAACACAGCTGTTATCCGAAATGCACACCAAATCTTTCCTTACCAAGGGGTAACTAAAGCAGTGGTTCTTGACCAGAGATAGGCATGCCCCGGCAGTACACAGAGATCTTCCGGTAGGGCACATCAAAATCCCCAAATATTTGCCTAGGTTTACAACAGGCTACATAAAGAGCACTAGTGAAGTCAGTACAAACTAATATTTCATACAATCACTTATTTATATTGCTCTTTATACAAGCTGAATCGCTCTAGTCCAACCCCTCCGGACCTCACTGGTGCCAAACTAGAGAATCTGCCGAACCACAGGAGGTCAACATTGTCTAGCAGTGTTACCAACACTTCCACCGTTGACTGGGCTCCGAGAAAAAATTTAGGGGTAAATTAGAGCTAAATAACAGCACAGAACACTGAGAACCGGGACTGGTAACTAAACAAATTTTAGGGGACTACAGGAAACTTGGCCACACACATGATAAGCAGACTTCTGGCTAACTAAAATCATGCCGGACCATAGATGTTGCCGGACCAGAGAGTGCAGGACTAGAGAGATTCAACCTGCACTATACATTGATGTGCAAGTACAAGGTTTATATTCCAATCAACTCATTCTATACTTATAAGGCAGAATGAGGAAGGCAGCAATTTGTCAGTAGCAGTGTGTTGGGACACTTTTGTATTTTTGTGTCTGATTTTTGTAAGAAAGTCCTTTTTAAGTAAGGTTGAACTTGGGGTACATGAGACAAATCTGACTCCTGAAAGGGGGACAGACACTGAACTAAAACACAGAAGGCCCAAGCCGGTATAAATCACTTTAGCTCCACTGATGAGGATCTGAACCAGCGAGTTTAGAGGACTCATCCAAAGCACATCAGAGCCAGAGAAAGAACCCAGTGCTCTTAATTCCCAGCCGTTTAGGTAACCACTAGACCATGCTGCTTTACACAAAGCCTGAACACAGCTTGACAAACAACAATCCACAGATACAGCAGTCACCAGAGCATCAGCTAAGCTGCAGAAACAAGGCTAATAAAAGTAGCAGCTTTTGCTCTCAAATACAGTGGCCTCTGACCAATGAGCTACCGCCAAAGGGCTGCTAAGCTGTTAAGTTTATAATAGTCCAGCTCTTAGGGGCTGCCCTCCTGGGGGCAGGAGGGGTCATACCCTGCTTTGGGAGACATACCCGCACTTGCTCTCAGAGTGCACGTATGTATTCACAGGGCTTGACCCTCCTGCCATCTGCGCTGCCACGGATATACTTCCGATTTTGACGGGCTAGCTCTGTTAGAGCCAGCACAGGGATGTCTGCTAAAGGGAGAGATGTTCAAATGAGTTTATTCAAATACATGTGTAACTGCTGAAAATTTCAGGGGTTACACGTGGGGAGCGCATGCGGGGAGCCAGCTTTTAAGCCGGCTCCCCATGAGTACTGGCTCCCGCCTGCTCCCCCTCCAGTGCCGCCGCCTCTGTATCAGAGGCAGCAGCGTGGGGGAGGTAGGTCCTGCATGTAACTGTGCACATTAAAGTCCCTAAACCAGCCTGTGGCTTTTCTCCCTGAAACACAGGGATTGCCACCGCGCTGGATCCAACTCTCGGTCCGTCTAGTCCAGTGTCCTGCCTCCAGCAATGACCAGCTGCTGCAGAGGGGAGCTCAGGTTGGCACTTTATAGAATAACCTGCCCCCAGGAAAGTTTCTTTCTGATTTTGTAAGCAAGTAGCTTTTAAGTGAAGTGAAACTTGGGGTATGCAAGTCAAATCAGGTTAGCTCAAGCCCTTAATTTGCTCCACAGGACACTGAGTGAAAGTTCCCAGAAATAACAGGGCTGGGGGTAAGATGCAGTACTGAGAACTAGCACTCCAGGGTTCCTTCCCCAGCCTGGCTAGTTACTCGTGAGAAGTCAGAACCTCTCAGACCTCAGTTTCCCTGCCTGTAAAATGAGCATAGTATGAACGTGTCAAATCTGCTGCACGCTACGGCTACTGATGGCGAGAGGAGCCATTCACAGACACCATGAGGGCATAGAGCTCTGCCCCAGAAGCACAGCTTACCTGGCCTAGAACAGGGACAGAAAATAATTTTTGATGGTGGGGACACACCAAGATTTTGGCAAGTGGTCAAGGGCTTAACATTTCTATGAAGGGGTACAGGGTCTGGAATGGAGGTTGGGTGCAGAAGGAAGCTTAGAATAGAGGACTGGGTTGCAGGAGACGGTGTGAGATCTGAGAGGGAGTTTGGGTGAAGGAGGGGGTCGTGATCTGGGGCAGAGGCTTGGGGTATACGGTCCAAGGGGGGAGGGATATGGGTGTAGGAGAGAATTCTGGCCTGGGTATGACTGTAGGAGGGAGGGTGCAGCATCCGAAAGGGAGTTATGACTTGGGGGAGCGGGGATGCAGAGGGTTAGAATGGTGACCTGGGGCAGCGAGTTGGGAGGAAGGAGGAGATGAGGTGGCAGAGGGAGGCAGAGGCCAAGAGGTGTTAAACTAGGTGGCTCCCAGCCAGCAGCCCTGCAGGACCGAGGCAGACTCCCTGCCTGTCACAGCCCCCGGGCTGCTCAAAATCGCTGTCTGTTCCCTGTGATTCGCTGCTCCGGGTGCTGGGGGGAGGCTTCATGCAGTATCCCTGCCCCAGAAAAATCTCTAAGGTCCCATTGGTCGGTTTCTGTGAAATCTCCCCCTCCCCTGGCACCTGGAGCAGAGAGCCATAGTTAGCGGGCAGCTGCTTAAAGCGGCATAGGGCTCCTTTGAAGCAGCTGGCTGCTCTGTGCCTGAGGGTCCTGGCAGGGTGGCCCACGGGCTGGATCCAACTCGCGGGCTATATCTTGCTCCCCCACCGTTGGCCTAGAAGGAGACTGTTGGCTACTCAAATTACATGAGTGATGGGCAAAATCCATGTGCCGCAGAAAACCACAAAGTTTGCATTTTTAGAGAATCTGGTGTGGGACAAGCCATCAGCCCCAGGTTATCAGGCGGCAGGCTCCTGCTGTCAGATTTCATTTTAATCACGGAACAATGAGGATTCTTTTGGGTTGTTTTTAAAATTAGAGGATTTGCATGGAAGGGGGGCAGGCTCCATCACGACAAACCAGGATCCCTGGTGATGACTTGCTGGTTCGTTTGGTATTATCTCCTTCCCAGGGGCCTTGTGAAAGGCTGAAGTAGTGTTTGTGAAGCATAGGGCAAGACCCGGAGGACAGAAAGATGCTCTGGGTTACAAGAAATGGAAGACAAATCAGATTTTAGCACAAAAGAGATATGATGCAAAAGGGTTTGTGGTGGAACCTGTGAGTGTGCTAATTATAGACTAGAAGTCCCAGGCAGAAAGCAAGTGACTCGCCATGATCAGGGTGTAGGGGAAGGGGGCTTTTTAGGGGTGGAAGCGTCCGCAGAATTTCTTCCCTTACCTCACATTTAAAAGGCTTTTCCCCCGAGTGCTGAAGAGAATGGACTTTCAGGGACATGCTCCGTTTGAACGACTTCCCACACGTCTCGCATGTGAACGGCATATCCTTGGTGTGAGCTGCAAATGAAGACAACAAAGGCGGTAAGACTCGACAGAGGAAGTGATGGCACATGGTCATAACTGCAAGAACGCCGCCGGGCTCCCTCCGGACGGAGCCCATCGCTGGCATGCCAAAGCCCGCGAATCCACACGTCACGCTTCAGGGGGCTGCAAGGTGAACGAACGAGCGGTGGTGCTCCTTAACGTCGGTGTTAGATTAATGGCCAAGCGCAGGAAAGACGAGGCAAATGGGATGGAGTGATTTTAAAAAACAGCGATAACTTTTCCGGAA
Source organism: Apalone spinifera (assembly GCA_030068395.1). Taxonomy (NCBI): domain Eukaryota; kingdom Metazoa; phylum Chordata; order Testudines; family Trionychidae; genus Apalone; species Apalone spinifera. The sequence continues at coordinate 36,343,412 of JANRFK010006697.1, read as the reverse complement.
TAACACCAACACTTTCTGTCACTCATGGGCTGCGCTCTCCACCGGCCACTGCAGACCCTGACCTTTTGTATTTATCACCCTCTCTTTTAATATTTATAGAACAAAAAAAAAATGTGCTGTCTCCTAGTTACTGCTCTTTATTAAAGACACACAAAATAACAGTTGGTGTCCTTGCTGTCTGCCAATGAAATCCAGGGCAAACTGGCTCAACAAAGAGAGGGTTTTTTTCCTAACCACCGGCCCTGAAAAAACAGCCTGGAATCAGAGAGTCTAGTTCATAGAATCACAGAATCCGAGGGCTGGAAGAGACCTCAGGAGTCATCCAGTCCAGCCCCCTGCTAAAAGCAGGACCAACTCCAATTCAATCATCTCAGCCAGGGCTTTGTCAAGCTGGGCCTTAAAACCCTCTAAATGTGGAGATTTCACCGTCTCCCTAGGTAACTCATTCTAGTGCTTCCCCATCCTCCTAGTGAAATAGTGCATTGCTCCTCGTTTTGTCATCTGCCCCCACTGAGAACAGCCTCTCTCCATCCT
>JANRFK010006697.1:36290602-36325743 GCA_030068395.1 Apalone spinifera | reverse complement strand
AAACATATATACAAAATAGCCCAAATACACAATTCCATTACGGACTGGTGACTTTAAGCCTCACAAAAATTTCTAACCTGGGTGGCTTGAAGTGAGGCACCTAACCTCTTATTGCAGGCACTTGATTTTCAGAGACGATAAAGACTCAGTTGCACACAAAAGGAGCTGAGCCTCTGACAATCAGATGTCTAAATAAGAATGTAGTGCCTAACTTTAAATACCCAAATCTGAATATTTTGGGTAAAATTTGCAAAAGCCCTATTTTCCACAGCGACTCAGGAACCTAAGTTCCATGGACAATTTCAAATGTTACTCATTAGCCTTAGGACAAATAAAAGGAAATACGTACCCGCAGGCACGCACACACACCCCACCTACTCACCTGTGGAACTCACTGTTGCAGGACAGCAAAGTAAAATACAACAGCTAGTTTGTTTTAAGAAGGACATGGTCATTCTTATGATCCACAACTTTTATTTTCATGCAAGGGAAGATCAAGGTGATCAGATTTCATGCTTCAGGGTGGAAGCTGCTGTCCAGCAGGGTCAGGAAGAAAATATTTCACTACCACGGAGTACAGCATTGCACAGCTGGCTAAGTGCCTTGTGCGGTGCCCTTATTTTTGGAGCTGCACGCATCTCTACCTAATCCTTCACCACGTACGACCACATCTCTGCAATCAAGATGTCGCAGAGCTTGGACAAGATCAGCTCATGGCTGAAGAACAGCTGGCGCAGCAGAGCCAGACAGAAGTCATGTTGATGGGCAGAGGAAAGCATTTTGCAGAATCTGCTGACAGCACGGTGCAATCTCCTTTGGTTAACAACCCTCCTGCCCCGCCTGCAGCAATAGATCCATTCAGCCCAGGGTTTAGGAGTACAGGTTGGACCTCCCTGGTCCAGCACAGTCGGGACCTGAGTGGTCCCGAATGAGATAATTTGCAGGACCCCCTGCCACTGGCCCCCAAACCTACTGCCTGCTGCCGGCAGGGTGTCCCAGCAAGCACCTTGCCTCCCTCTCCCCCCGCCAACTTGGCTAGGCTGCTCGCCCAGCTGCTTTCTGCTCCCCTACATGGCCCATACTCTGGCTCCTGCTCCGGTCCCAGCCCTACGCTCCCAGGGGACTGCCAGGAGACTCCGGTCCTGGCCCCATTTACCACGGGCTGCCAGGGGCTGCTGCAGGGCTCTGGCTCTGGTCCTGCGCTGCCCCCAGCCGGGCTGCCAACCCTGTTGCCCCAGGCCCTGGCTGGCCCTCCTGGCCTTAGGCTCCATGGATGTTGTTGGACCAGAGATTGCCCGTTTTCGGAGGTGCAACCTGTCCTTATGGGTTTCTTGCTCATGCTGAGCTTTCACAGAACAGCAGCCATGAAGAACGCTTCCGAACATCTCCAATTGCCTAGCAGACTCTGTCTTATCCTGGCCTATGGTGACCTAGCCTCTGTTATTCATGCTTCTTAGCTGGCCTAAAGCTATGCAATATACCGGGGCGTGGAAACTTCAGTGCTTAGGAAACTCCAACTAGTAAAGAACACCGCATGTTTCCTCGTCAACACAGTCTACCACGAACCATCAAGTCTGTCCTCTGCTCTCTACACTGGGAGAACAGCAACTCAGGCTCAAGGTCTCAGCCCGTATCTTCCAGGTGCTCGCTCAATGGAGATCTAAAAGGCCGTCTAAAATGCCACCATGAAGACCACAATGCTGCTCCACTGGCCTGATGGAAATCTCTAGGAGTGGGGTAAAGCTTATCTGCGCTTTCAGAGGGGCTAGTTGGAGACTGTGAAATGAACTCCCTCGGGAGTTGAGGGCCGTTACAAACCTCCCCCGCCTTCTGCTCCCAGTGCGAGGTGCATGTAGACCTTGCCTTCTCTAATATAAAACACGGAGCCGTCGGTATCAAAAAAATAACCAAAACGGCAAACGCTTCTCCCCCGGAGAGAACAAACGGCACGTGGCAGAGGTTCACTGCTTAGTGCACGGCCCGACGCCGTTCAGCTACTAAAGCGAGGAGCATGGTGTAAGAACATACATAGAACAGAACAGACTGAACCAACTGAGGCAGTGAAAGTGTCTCCGGGTCCAAACTGAGGCACGTCGCCGTAATGCAAGGGGGGAACAAAACCAAGCCACAAGAGATCTACAAGAATCCCATGGCTCATCTCCACAACAGAAAGGCCAGAGGGGATCTTTGTGATCATCCAGGGTCACCTGCCGCCATATACCAGCCACCTCTGTTCTCCCAAGCTCTGTAACTTGTGGCTGTGCTAGAGCGTTACTTTTAGAGGGATTTAAATAAACCAATAACAAATCCCTAGCGCTGTCACAGTGACATCCAAGCCCTTTGCCATAGAAGCCAGTGTCAATATCCTCCTCTTACAGAGGGAGAAACTGAGGCAGGCAGAGGGGAAGTGACTTGGAAGTCCGGGGCAGAGCTAGGAAGAGAAATCCGAGTCTCCTGATTCTCAGTCCAATGCCTGATGCACAAAGACTCCAAGTAGGGGACCCTCTGCCACGTGGCCTGGGGAGCACTTCTAGCTGCTTGGCCTTTCAGCCACCGGGTTCAGTGACGCGCTCATTGCACGGGGAGGCTGAAAGGAATTGAAATGAAGCCTCTCACCACTGGAAAGCATCCTGTGTTGTGGCCACACCCCCAGGTATATAGAGTACTCAGGTCCACAAGACCCTCCCTGCAAAGCACTAGCCCGCGTTATCCGTCTCAGCAAAGCCTCCAAGAGCTGAACAGGTTCGGAGGACTGAACTTTCCTCCCGGCCCTTCAGTTTTCCGGGGAAGGCAGGCTGGCTGGCAGGGCGGCCTGGGTGCAGTCTGCGCTGCATTCCCTTGCCATGCCTGCTCTGTGGCCAGCTGAAAGACCTCTTGCAGCAGGACCAGCTACACCAGCGGTTTTCAAACTTTTTTCTCATGACCTACTTGAAGAAAATTGTTGATTCTGGAACCCAACAGAATTTGATCAGCGTGCGGGCTCTGGAGTGGGGCTGAGGATGAGATATTTGGAGTGGGAGGGCTCCGGCTTTCGGGGGGGGTCAGGGCTGGAGCAGGAAGGGCTTTCTTTGAGCGGCTCCCACTCAGCGGTGCAGCGGGGGGGCTAAGGCAGCTTCCTGCCTTTCCTGGCACTGCAGACCATGGTGCACCCCAGAAGCAGCCGGTTCCCAGCCAATGGGAGTGCGGAGCTAGTGCTTGGGGCAGGGGGGTGCACAGAGCCCTGTGTGTTCTTCCCACACACACCTAGGAGTTGGTCCTGCTGCCGGCTGCGGTGCCAGGACAGGCAGGGAGCTGCCTTAGCGCCCCCTACTGATCCCCCTGCAGCAACGAGACCCAGTGCCCGACATTCCACCACCCAGTCCTGGGTCACGACCCTGAGTTTGAAAACCACTGAGCTACATGGCTCTGGCAGGGTGAATACGCCAGGTTGCAGAATTCTTTTCCTCCCTAACTCCCTCTGTCTGTCTGTCTCTCTCTCCCTCTGGGAGTTAATGGGTGTGATGTCAGCGCATGGAGAGGGGAGACCACATTCCCTACAAACCTGGTCTGTTTCAGAAGCAACTCGGAAGACCAAGGGCGTGAGTCTCTCCTTATAGGAACATCCCCTTTGCCCCGCACTGGCAACGTAAATAGGGCCTTACCAGGAGAGCAAATCTGTACCCGTTGGCAGGCTCCTCCGTGCTATGGCTCTTCCTGCTCCACATGGCCAGGCTTATATCATGCACCTCTCGCGCTGAGGCTGGAGAAAGCCACAAGAGAACCCACGTGTCTTTGGCATCCGTCTCCGCCGGCATGCAGAGACCCTGCTCCACCCAAGAGCTAGAATTCATAGTAAAAGACCGGAGGGTCGATTTGGTTCCTTTCCTCAAACCACAAAAGGAACCAAATTAGCATGTCGGCTTGTCGTGATTTCAGCTGCTTCCCTCCCCTCCTACTACTTAGCGCCTGCGAGCTTAGCATAATCCCAACGGTGGCAGCACTCAGGGCTGGATACAGTAAGGCAGCCAGCTCACTGCAGTGAAGGGCTGTGCCTGACCCAGGCCCCCCCCACACACACATGCCTTACAGCGAGATAAGCCCAGGGGCTGCAGACAACAAACAATTACTGTCTAACACATACACAGGGAGCTGGGGCTGGAGAGCTGGTCCAACCGGTCTAAGGCATAACAATTACAGCCCCGTCTCCCTGCTCAGTGCCCTTATCTAGCGACCCAGGGCCGGGCCTCATTGGGAAGTGTTTTCTGTTTGACCCAGGGCAGTGGTTTTCACACTTTGGGGTGTGACCAAGTACTGGGGTGTGGAATGTCAGCCTGCGCCTCATTGCTGCAGGGGAACCAGGTGAGCAGTGGGGGGGGCGCTAAAGCAGCTACCTGCCTGGCCTGGCCCTGCAGACTGTGCTGCGCTGCAGAAGTGGCCGGCAGCAGGTTCAGCTCCTGGGTGGGAGGAGAGCACAAGGCTCCACGCACTGCCCCTAGTCCAAACACAAGCTCCGCTCTCCCACAGGCCGGGAATCTGCTGCTTGCTGCTGGAGCGCAGCATGGTTTATGGTGCTAGGAGAGGCAGGAAACTGCCTTAGGCCCCCCGCTGCACCGCTGACCAGGAGCCACTCCAGATAAGCCCTTCCTGCCCCAGCCCTGACCGCCCCCCCAAAGCTGGACCCCCATCCCTTTCCTACACCACAAAGCTCCCATCTTCAGCCCCACCCCGGAGCCCACACTCCAGTCAAAGGATGTCGGGTTGCGGCATCAACAATTTTCTTCAACTGGGTCACGAGATAAAGAGTTTGAAAACCACTGGCCTAAGGTGTGAATTTAATCAGTGATAACCACCCTGGCATAACCCCCCGCGTGGGCATTCACTTATTCTGGTGCAAGAATAACTTTTTTTTTTCAGTTTAGCTCATGTTGCTTGGGAAGGAGTTTAAGTCCAACCGAAACCAGCCCTGTTATAGCAGAATAACACAGCCATGCACTTGGAGGGGTTATTCTGTACCTGCATAATAATACCTGGGTAACTGTTCCCTTGCAACAAACCCCGTTGCCAGCTTTGTCCACATATTTACTCTGGAGACACCATCACTGGACCTAACCATGGCAGTTATATGATCAAGGGCTCCTATTCCTGTACGTCCAGCAAGGTGATATATGCCATTATGTGCCAGCAATGTCCCTCTGCGATGTATATTGGACAAACCAGTCAGTCACTTCGCCAGAGAATCAATGCCCACAAATCAGACATCTCCACCCAGAGAAACCTGTTAGCCAACATTTTAATCAAACTGGCCATTCTCTTAAAGACCTGACAACATGTGTCTTACTTCAAAGAGACTTTAACACCAGATTACAGAGGGAGACTTCAGAACTTTTATTTATGCTAAAATTTGACAAGTTGCAAATGGGCCTTAATTTAGAAGATAATTACCTTACACATTACAAAGACAGCCTCCCCACCTCTTGATATTCGTAGTAACTCCAGATTAGTCACTTAATGGACTCTTACAATAAGCAATTTCCTCCTTCCTTGTCTCTTCCTCCTCCCCTTGCCCTCACCTTCTGTTCTATGTAGCTGGTTCGTTACTGTATAATTTGTTTACTTCTTCATTGTATCCCTCTATTATATAATGGTCATGCCAATTCACTTTCAGAATATGATCTGAAGAAGTGGGTCTGCCCCACGAAAGCCCATCGCCTAATAAACCATCTTGTTAGTCTTTAAAGTGCTACGTGACTGCTTTTTTTGTTTTACCAAGATCAGACTAACACGGCTACCTCTCTGTTGCTAAAAAAACAGCTGTGTCCTAGCAGAGTGGGAGGTACAACCGCTGGCAGAGCTGCCTTCACCTGCTCAGAGCAGCAGCGGATACAAGCTGCAACCAGGACAAGATTCTCTGAGTGGGCACTGGGCAACCCTTCATTGGAGCAGCAACAGACAGTTGCAGGGCCTTGTGGAACGGCCTTATTCTCTCTACAGAGAAGGCCAGAGCCCATTTAACGTGGAGCCTGCATTCCTCACCCACCGCATCAGACTTTGGGGAGAGGACCAGAAGAAAGATGCCATGACTCGTGTGGAAGAGGAAGACGACGTTGAGCAGAAAAGCCAGGTGTGGACGCAGCTGGACCTTGTCTTTATGTAGGTTACATATGGGGGCTCCGGTGTGAGCACCCTGATCTCAGACAGCCTAAGGGCCAAAGTGGTAGTGACCAAAAAAAGAGACCTTCCAGCAGGGCTACTCAACTTTAGAAGCCCCGGGGGCCACAATGACACTCACAGCACATGCCAAGGGCCGCAACTTAAGTGTGGTTGCATATTAGTACATGCAAATATATATACAAATTCTTTCATACCGACGGGCATGAATACAAAGATTAAGGAAAGACTACATAACACACAGGCCCCATTTAAGTCAGTTCTGCTGATAATAAAATGCAATATTTACCTGATTTCCACTCATATGACAGCACTTTTAATGAGCAATGACAACCCAGGAATTTAACTACTAAAACACATATCAACAGAGGACCGTTGTATTGACTACTTTTTTTGTTTTGGCTTCACAATTTTAACAAATCAAACAAAAACTGCCAATACAGTACTGGAATTTACTGGAGTATAAGTACAATCAATGTGCAGATTGTGTCTGCGAACTTTTCACCAGCTGTTTCACATCAGGCTTGTATTCCATTGTAGCAGCACGGAGACAGTCGGTCAGATGTCTGTCAGTAAGAGAGGTACACAGTTTTGACTTGATGATTCCCATGGAGGAGAATGAACTTTCACTGACATATGTAGACCCAAAGCAAATTAGCACTTTTTTAGCACATTTCAGTAATGCAGAGTACATGTCTTCCTGTACATAGGTCATCCAAAATGTTTCAGTGTCCTCTTCCTTCTGCCTAGCTTTGAGAATACTATTGTTTTGCAGTTCTAGCATCTCTCCTTCAAATGTAGCCCTTTAACACCAAATCTCACTGCTGAAAGTGAGACTGTCTTTCCCTCAACTGAAAATGGATTTTCAGTAAATTCAGGAACTGTGTTCAGGGACTTGACATCTAGAGCATGAGAAGGAAATTTGGTTTTCAGCTCTGAAATGTACTCTGTAAAAAAATCTAGGCAAAAAAGATGCATGTTCACTCAGCTGTGTCATTTGCGAGTTGAGGATGGGAAAGTGAGTTAAGTCTCTCATATGAAGCTTTTCTGCAAAAAGGGCCAGTTTTGTTTCAAATGCAGAAACATTGCGCATCCGAGAAGGCAGGTTTTTTTCTTTGCCTTGAAATTTAAGATTGAGTGCACTTAAGTGGCCTGTCATATCAGTGAGAAAAGCCACGTTTAGCAGGAATGTCTCTTCATCTAAACACGACACTAAATCCTGGTGATTCTTTGCCTCCAAAAACACATGTTCAGCAGGCAGTAGATCCATAAACCGATCTAACACTCTGCCTCAACTCAGCCAACTTCTGCAAGCACTGCCACGTCACCATGCTGTGTTTCGTACTCCTCAACTAAAGCTCGAAACTGTCTGTTTCAAGGCATTTGCAACAGTTAAGTTGACGATTTGTGTGACTCTAGCCATCGTGCTCTTGAGAAATCCTCTCTTCAGTTTTCTGCATAACTGTTCTTGGTGCAGAATGCAATGGTATGAAAAGAAATCTGGAAACTGGATTTTTCTTCAGCAAAGCAATTAGCCCCATCTCTTTTCCAAGCATGGAGGAAGCGCCATCAGTGGTTTCTGAAGTAAGCTTCTTCAAATCAATGCATTTTCCTGGTCCTTCAAAAAATGCCATCAGTACAGAATAAACGTTCTTTCCTAGTTTCACCCATCAAAGGTAGCAGAGTAAGCCTTTCTTCAACTTACTTTTTGCCATTGAAAAAATGCACCCAGATTATGAGCTATGTCTGAACGATTAGTAGATTCGTCCATTGCCAGACTGAAATACTCAGTGCTTTCAACGTCTTTTAGCAATTTAGAAAACAGATCGCCTGAAATGCTTTCAATTCATCTACAGCTGAATGAGATACTTGCAGTTTTCATATTTGTTTAACTAAATCCTCTTTGTTTTTAATTTTGCAAGAAGCGATTCGCTGCAGTCCAAGAAGCACTGCTTCATCAATTCACCTTTGGTAAAAGGTCTTTTTGATTTATCCATGTGCCAAGCCATTTTGAAGGAGGCTTCTAGAACAGCATCACTGTATTTAACTTGCAAGGGGAACATATCTTGTTATGTACGGTAACCTTCCAGTAAGGAACATATCTTACGCTAGGTCTACACTGCCACTTTTTTTCGGAAAAAGCTATGCAAAATGCACTCCGCATTTTGCGTAGCTTTTTCTGATTCTTTTGTCGGAAGAGGTTTTTCTGACTTTCGGCTCGTCTAGACTGGGCCAAATGTCAGAAAAAAACCCTCTTTCAGAAGACCCCTTTTATTCCTCCTGGAACGAGAAATACAGGGGCTTCCGAAAGAGCACATTTGCTCTTCCACAAAAAAAGAGAAAGAGCGAACACGTTCCCTGAACGTGGAACAGTTTTTGCGGGATACAGTATCCTGGAAAACCTGTAGTCTAGACGTAGCCTTAGTTTTTCTTAAATTGCTGTCAGGTGGATACAAGTCTTTGAACTCAGGGTGACAAGATTCATGGTGTCGCTGCAGGTTTGTTTTCTTTAACGCAGCAATAGTCTTTTGACAAAGACGACGCATTGGTTTTCCATTTATCTCTGCAAAAGCAAATTCCATCTCCCAAACAGGGTCGAAAACCATGTGTGCATCCAACAAGCGTCTCTTCTTTGTTGCCATTTGTAATGCTCCTTATTCAAAAGAAAATTGTAGACTGGTGTTTTGGGTGTTTAACTTGAAGCTTCAGGTTGTGCGTTTCTTGGAGTGATTTTCCTGTAAAAAGAAAAGTTTCCAAGCCAGAGTGCTCCAACTTGTGGCGGGCGGGGAGCTGGGTGATTCAGGCTGGACACAAGAGATGAAAAAGGACAGGTGCCCGGGAGCCCAGTCCTGGATTCCCAGCAGGGCTGACATCCCCATGTGGGAGTCCGTCATGGTGCCAGACCCAAATGCGGCCAGTGTGAGCTAGTCAGCACCTGTCAGGCTCTGCCCGCAAAGATAAGCAGCCAGCACTTCCCACAATGCCCCAGTGCTCCTGGCACCTCCTCCCTGGGGGCTAGAAACGCCGACACCCTGTACCTGTCTATTCCTGCCAGCCCGTCTGCTGGTATCTTTCAGCGCTCACCCCGCCTGCGAGATGCTTTGCCAAAGGATCCCACCTGTGGGCCACCTGTTGAGTAGCCCTGCCTTCAGAAAGGAGTAGGAAGCCAGGGGCTCAAAGTGGGGGGCTGTGAGCCTGGAGAGCACAAGGTTCAGGTTCCAAGGAGAGGCTGGGTCTCAGAGGGAAGTTAACTCCCGCTGCGGCTCTGCAGTTTAAATGTAGTAAGAGCTGGGTGGGCAGGCAGCCTGGCTCCTCCTACATTCAAACTGCAGAGCTGCAGCGGGGGTAGCTCCCGGACCTGGCACGAGCCGGAACTGAGCCGGGCAGCCGGTCCAGCTGAGATCACCCCCACGGACAGGGGCTGCTCCATGGGATGTGGAGCAGCCTCTGCCCACAGTGAGCCTGGGCCCACTATGAGCAGAGGCTACTTCACGGAAGACTCCCCTGCCTCCCACCCCACGCTGCTGCCGCTGATAGAGGCAGCAGCATGGGGGTGGGGGGTCTGGAAGGGAGGGTGCAAGAGCAGGGTGGGGGTCTGGACATGAGGAGGATGGGTGAAACGCTTACCTGGGTTTGCAACCCCTGCGGCTCCCCTTGGCTGGGATTCCTGTGCAGCTGTTCCCCAAGGGGAGGGGAGGGAAAGCAGCAATGTGCAGAGCCACTTCATCCCCTCAAGAGCTAGATGCAGCCCGCAAGACTCGGGGCTCCCCCCCACCACAGTGGGAAGCCGGCACTAGGCGGTGGGGGCAGGTGCAGGGCTGGAACACCAGCACAGGCTCCTCCCTGCAAGATGGGGGCAAGCCACAGACCACTAGTTGTCCGCAGACCTGAGAACCAGGGCCTTAGAGAATGGGAGGCTCCTGGCATGGTGAAGAGGCCAGAAACAAAAAGTTCGGTCCTTTTTATGCTCATTACATGAAGATGCAAAAGGAAAAAAAAAAAGCAGTAAGCAGGGCAGTTTTCCTGATGTTAAGTGCCTGGGATAAGTCATCCTCTCGTCTCCAGCTCCTCTGCCCAGCAGGGTCAGCAAACTCTCCAAACAAATCAATAGCCACTTCTCAAGCTAATGGAAAATACAGCAGATGCTACTCAGCCTCACAAGTTAAATCTGGTTTCTTTAGCCGCCTGCCTGGGAACATTTCCACTCAGGGCTTCTACGCCAGCCCCAGAATGGATCTACGGAAGTCAGGGGGAGTTTTGCTGCTCACTTGAAAAGCAACTGGCTTTGCTTTCTCTGTGTACTGGGACAGAGAACAGGCACAGCCCAAGTTCCCGCAGCTGTCTCTGAAAAGGTGCTGGATTCTGCCTGCCAAAGCCACGCACCTGCTAAAGGCAATTACACAATTACAGTACAGAACACTCCAGCTCACATTATTTAACTCATTACCCACCCTGCTTAGGATGATTTAAGTTTGTCATTATTTCTCGTTGCCTAAGGCCAGGCGTCACCTGGAAAATTTAAAGTCACACAGCAGCTGTTTAGTAGCAACCCTAGGCTGGAGAACAGTATAAATGATTGCTCCCTCAATAGCTGTACCTCCGCTTTCTTTCGAGTAGGAAAAGTCCTAGATCGGGGTGGGCAATAATTTTTGGCAGGGGGGTGCCACTCCAAGATTTTGGAAAGGGCTGCACTTTTCTGTGCATGGGGTGTAGGGTCAAGGACGGAGGTTGGGTGCAGAAGGGTGCAGGTAAGGGACTGGGGTGCAGGAGACAGTGTGAGGTCTGAGAGGGAGTTTGGATGAAGGAGGGGGTTGTGACCTAGGTCAGGGGACTGGGCTGTAGGATCAGGGAGGGAGTATGGGTGCAAGAGGATTCTGGACTGGAAGAGGGGCTCTTGGAGAGGGTGCAAAGTCTGGAGGGAATTGTGACCTGGGAGAAGGGGAAAAGGGGATGTAGACCGTAGAGGGTTTGGGTGGTGACCTGGGTAGGGAATGGGGTGCAGGGTCTGGGAGGGTGTTTGGGTGCAGGAGAGGATTCTGACCTAGGGGAGGGGTGCAGGAGGGGGTACAGGGTCTGGGAGGGAGTTGTGACCTGGGACAAGGGGGTGCAGAGGATCTGGATGGTGACTTGGGGGAGGGAGTTGGGGTGTGGGAGGGGCAGGGGTGCTAGAGGCAGGTTCTGGCTGGGAGGCGCTTAGCTAAGTGTCTCCTGGCCAGCAGCCCTGCAGCACCCCAAGGCAGGCTGGACTCTGCCTGCTGCAGCCCTAGATTGATAGAAACTGCAGGCTGCTCCCTCCACGTGGCTCTCAGCTCTGGGAGGGGGAAGAGGCTTGCGCTACCCCCATTCTTCAGGCCAATCTCTCAGCTCCTATTGACTGGAAACAACCAGCCAACAGGAGCTGAGGATTGAGCTGGGGATGGGAAGATCACATGAAGCCTCCCCTGCCTGCAGAGCAAGACAGCAGAGCCGCAGGGACTGCACTTTAAACCACAGCAGCTGCATGCCTGAGGGCCCTGCGTGTCTGTGGGCCGGATCTAGTGGCTTGGGTGGCCGGATCTGGGCCCTAGGCGGTATTTTGCCCAGCCCTGTTCTAGATCCTATAATGTGTCATCTAGCGATGGGGCAGTGCCTGGTGGGGATTTAATCACCCCCAGCAAGAGAGAAACCCCTCCATCTTAATCCTCTGCCACCTGTGATTGTCCTCAGCTAGTATAGCACAGGCATACAAGCAACAACTCTGTGGAGAGATTTATAAAATTTAAGGTCAGAGAAGAGTCCAGAATCATCTAGTTTGACCTCCTGCATTACACGGGCCATAGAACCTCACCTCACACAAGTTCTGCATCGAGCACTGTTTATCTGAAAGAGGCACTGTAGGTCAGTCAGTCTTAACTTAAAGACTACAAGCACAAGAGACTCCACTGTGTTCCTAGGGCCATGTCTTCACTTCGGGCAAGATTAACGCTGATGCGATTGATCTTTCGAAGTTTGATTTAGTGGGTCTAGTAAAGACCTGCTAAATCTAACTCAGAGGGTACTCTTGTAGGTGGCTAGTACTCCTGCTCTTGCAAGGAGTAACGGAAGCCGACAGGAACTGTCCCTCGCTGTGGGGAAACTCGAATCATGGTACATTGACTCCAGCTACATAATGAACGTAGCTGGAGTTGCATATCTTGATTCAAACTTCCCCTTTTGTGTTGACTTGGCTGAGATAAATTGTGCCAATGACTGGTCAGTGAACAGGAGCAGCAAACAGGGGAGTTGTGTGATGGAGTACAGGGAGGGAGGCAGATACACCTAACAAACATACTCTCGACTTTGGACAACTCCTTCCCCTCCACCCCCTAAAGCAAGGAATCAACAAAGGAAGAAACAAAAACTCTGCAAGCGTACAGAGAATGCAGGCAGAAGTCCAGCAGCAGAGCGGGGGGTTGTCCAGTTTATTGAATCAAATGCAGCAGATGGCATATGGTAAAAGCAACTCGTGGCCCTCGGAGACCAAGGGTACAGCTAGACTGCGGGGCTTTTTCGGGATAAAATGCGCTCTTTCAGAAGCCCCTATATTTCTCGTTCCATGAGGAAGAAGGGGGCTTTCTGAAATTTGGCCAAATTTCAGAAAAGCCTCTTCCGACAAAAGTATTGGGAAAAGATATGCAAAATGCGGAGCACATTTTGCGTATTTTTTTCCGATAGATCCTCACAGTCCAGCCGTACCCCAAGTATTGGCTCTGGAGACCAGAGTGACTGATCTGGAGGAGCCAGGGGAGATGGAGAGGTATACAGAGGAGACTCTCTGGCACACAGTCGAGTGGCCCCGACTGACAGCCTTTGGGCTTGTTGGGGAGGACAGAAGGTTCAAGGAAGGAGACCATTATGCTGGAGTGGAGGGAAATGATCTCACAGCTGGGACTCTCCTTCCAGAGGATGTCATAGCATCCTCCTGCACGGAGGGCATCCCTCTGGGGAAGGGACTCCCAGTATCAGGAAGAGAGCAGTGGGAAATTCGACTAGTAGAAACAGGTAGTTGGGTTGTGACGATGAGGAGACCCGCCTGGCGAATTATCTGCTGGGTGTAAAGGCTGCAGCTCTCCTGCGACATCACCAGACGTATGTGCAGTGCCGCAGAGCAGCCAGTGGTCATGCGACATGCAGGTAGGAGAGGCGCCCTGGAGGTCCAATTCAGGCAGCTGGGTAAGACAGTACATCCAGGCCCTCTGTGGCAGCATTCTCTGAAACGCTTCCAGTGAAACGCGCAAAGCCTGTTAGGCTGAACTGCAGGGTCTCGGCATGAGGAAGAGGCGATGGTGCTGGGAGGAGGGATTTAGGCTGATTAGGAACTGGAGGAAGGTGGAACCTGTACAGGAAGGATGGTGCCTCCTAAACCAAACCAGAACACATTCCTGGCACGTAAAATTAAAATTGCATGGAGGAGTTTTTAAGCTAAGGGACGGGGGAACTTCGGGGCTGCCAACCCTCCAGGATTGCCCCAGAGGCACCAGGAATTAAAGAGGAATCTTTAATGAAAGATGGTGTTATGTCCTGAAGCCCCTGGGAATACATCCAACCAAAACGGCAGCCCTAGGGAACACCGGCAGGTGCAGAAGATCACAAGGTTTGGACGGAGACATCCCTTGGGGGAGGGTTTAGTAAAAGGACACTCTGTATTCTAGGAAAGCGGAAAGGACAGAAGTCGAGAACGTCGGCAGGAATTGAACAGAAACAATCAGAGGGAAAACAGCCCCATTCAGTTACATCAGATGAAGACAGACAACTAAATACTGATAGGTGTGGTGAGCACGGGCATGCAAATGGTAGAGGTCTTACTAAGATGAGTGGACTCGAGGGCTTAGTCTGCGTGTAAATAGATATACCAGATATCGCAGAAACTTGACAATCAATGGGACACAGTGATCTCAAGCACAAAAAAACAAGAACAAAATGTAAAGGAACGACAGGGTGGATCATGCGTGTGGGGGAGTGACACTAGGTGGGAAAGAAAGCACAGAGTCAAATATGGTACAAATCTTAAAATGAATCCAACTGTACCATAGAATCGCCATGGATAGTAATTCCAAGCTTGTAGAGTCTGGCAGGAGCACTGTGCTTCTTACCACCTGACCGTGATGGTGATCGTGGAACGCTCAGGGAGATGTGAGAGGCTATACAAACAGAAAAACTATCCCCACAGTGACTGGGCACATCACCTCAGGATGGGACGCAGCGATAAGGTTCCCAGACACCATTCATGGCTGTGTCTCGGAGCAGCTAGTTCTGGAATCCATAAGAGAAGAAGCAATTCTTGATTTAATCCTAAATGGCACATAGGGTCTGGTCCAAGATAGCTGAACTGCTCAGTAAGAGGGACCGCAATATGACTGCATTTAACATTTTTAGTACGAGGGAAACTAACAAAAGAAACCCAGTATGGGAGCATTTCACTTTAAAAAGGGGACCTACATAAAATGAGGAAGCTCTATAAATGGAAATTAAAAGGAAATGCCTGCAAACTGCATGGAAACTTTAAAAGCATCAGCATAGAGTATTAGTACTCAAAGCAGAGTTGTCCTGTCCATAAGACACACCAGGATGGCCACTCCGGGCCCCATGGCGGCCGACCCAACTGTTCTATGGACGGGAGGGATCGGGAGATTACGGGGGCCTGGCACGGCGGCAGCAGGGGTCACTACCTCCTCTCCTCACTCACCACATGGGCAGTGGGATCTGGAGTGTTCCAACAGCCAGCTGTGCCCCGCCCCCTCCCAGCGCACCACACACAGCTTCCCCACGGCACTCTGGTCCCCGCCGCCCTCAAAGAAGTGAAGTGCAGTAAGCCGGGAAAGTGGCAAATTGAGGTGAAGCAGACTGTCGGGCCACTCCGGTTCCCACCATCCACGTGGAGGAGGCGACCCATGCTGCCACCACACTAAGCCCCCTAATCCCCTGGGCCATGTTGCTCAGGGGAGGGTGTAAGGGGGTGGGGCGCAGAAGGCGCGGGTCTTGGGGGAGGAGCCGAGTGGGGGAGAGGCGGGACCAGTGGCTGGGGGCCATGGCCGGGAGCTGGGCCACACCTGGGTCTGGGAGCTGGAGGCTGAACTGGGAGAAGTCCGCAGTCGGGGCCAGGAGCCAGGGACTATGGCGAGGAGCAGCCATGGTTGCAAGCCAGACCCAGAGTGGGTGGCTGAGTCTAGGGGTGATTAAGATAACAGAAGGCTCGTCATTATTGTAAACTAAAGAACATGAGATGATCCCCAAAGCATTGCCCAGGCACTGGAGTTAAAAGATGGGAAACAAATGGTGGGAATAAATGGTGAGAGGGGAGAGAAGTAAACAGTGGTGTTCCACCAGGGCTCCATGCCAGTGTTTCTCTGTGAGCTGTGCACTTGTGTGGCCACTGAGGAGAGAGTCAAACGCTGCCCAGCTGACTAGCAGAGTGCCCACAGCTAGGTTTCTTGTTTCTACCGGTGGTGCACGTTTGCCCATGCCTCAGTGCACATAAAAATGTATTTTGCACATGGATGGAAAAGATAAGAGGGTTTATTAGCTTGTACTGGGACCTGTGCTGTTCAATACATTCATAAGTGATCTGGAAAAAAGGGTAAATGGGGAGGTGGCACAATTTGCAGATGATACAAAACTGATTCAAGATAGCGAAGTCCACAGCAGTCTGCAGAGAGTTACAAAGGGATTTCACAAAATTGGGTGACTGGGCAACACAAGGGCCGATGAAGGCAGAGATAAGTGCACATCTATAAGATATCATCCCAAATAGTCACATAAAGGGATGGGGTCTAAATTAGCTGAACCCATCAATTAAGAGATCTTGGACTCATGGTGGACAGTTGTCTGAAAATCTCTCTCCATGTCTAGTGGCAATCAAAAAACTAACAGAATGCTGGGATTCATTAGGAAAGGGATGGATAAGACAGAAATATCATATTGTCTCTATATAAAACCATGGCACACCCATGTACTGAACACTGTGCAGATTTGATCATCCCATCTCCTAGACATTGGATTTGGAAAAGGGACAAAAAGGGCAACAGAAATTATTAGGAATATGGAACATATTCCATATAAGGAAGATAAAAAGACTGGGGCTTTTCAGTTTGGAAACGAGATAATTAAGAAGGAGATATGACAAAAGCCTGTAAAATCACAAATGGCGTGGAAAAATTGAATACAGAAGTATTATGTACTCCTTCAAATAACACAAGAACTAGGAGTCACTCAAAGAAATTAATAGGCAGCACATTTAAAACAAACAAAAGAAAGTATTTCTTTGCCGTCAACCCATGGAACTCCTTGCCAGAGGATGTTATGAAGGACAAGACTATAACAGGGTTCATAAAAGAACTAGATACAATCATGAAGAATAGGTCCCTCAGTGGTTATTAGCCAGGGTGCACAGGGATCTAGCCAGGGCCGGCCCACAACATTTTGGCACCTGAGGCAGGGAGCTCAAATGACGCCCCCATACCCCCTCACTTGGGCCAAAACTTTGAAAGGTCTCAATTCTCTGGGTCCTAGTGGCGCTTTCCCCCTTCCCCCCCACAGTCTGGCACCTGAGGCAGTCGCCTCAGTTTGCCTCATGGTAAGGCCAGCCCTGGATCTAGCACCATGTTCCACATGTTTCCCAGGAGCTGGGAATGGGTGATGGGATGAATCACTCATTGATTGCCTGTTTTCATATCCTCTGAAGCACCTGGCATTGGCCACTGTCCGAAGACAGCATCCTGGGCTAGATGAAACTTTGGTCTGGCCATTCTGATGCTCTTACATAGAAACCTGACGTATCCGCCCCCCCGGTTGCAACCCACTAGACCCCACTCCCCTCCCAGAGCCCCAAAGAAATCCCAAGCCTTGTGGGTCAGATCCAGCTTGTGGTGGGAGGAAGTGGCTCCATGTGCTGCTACTCCCCCTTCCCCCAGCTGAGGAAATGGCAGCGCAGGAAACTGCTCACCTGGAGGCTTTTCCCCGTTGTTCCCATTGGCCGGAATCCCAGCCAAATCCCTCCACTCTTAGCCTGCTCCTGCACCCACCTTCATGGCCAGACCATGCACCCTCAGCCCACTCCTGCAGCCATTTTGTCATCATGGGTGGCTGGCTGGTGATCCGCGGAAAGATCTGCATTGAGCAGAGCGGGCTGCGGGCCAAACGGTTTGAGAACCACTGCCCTAAGCCTACTACACCCCTCCATTCCCCTTACTCGACTCCGAATTGCCGTAATTCACTCACATATCAGCCCCCACCATCCTGTCCACCATGAGTCCAAGATCTCTTAATTGATAGAGTCTTCCACTTTCCTTACCTCTTTTTTTTCCCTGTCTGTTTCTGATATTGTTGTAGTATTTTTGTAGTGCAGTGGTCTCCAACCTTTTTACACTCAAGATCACTTTTTAAATGACAGAACAAGCCAAGATCTACCACCCTGCCCCTTCCTTGAAGCCCCGCCCCCTCCCCGTTCAGATGATGGGGCCAGAGTCCAGCCTAGCTCAACTGCAGTCAACGGAGCTACATCCGCTGAGGATGTAACCTTTACAACATGCTATGCCAACAATCCAGCCTCCAGCTGTGAAGCGTCTGGATGTGCTCTCTCCCAGTGCACATGTTCTATCACTTGCAGGGGGGAATGTTTCACAGGACAAAGCAAGCTGGGGGCCTTCCTGGCTTACTCCATCCACCCCATTTTGATGAACCCAGCTCTAAACCACGGAACACCATGGTAACGCATCAATGTCTGGGCCCATCACCTGTGAGCTTCAGAGTGGACCCAGCAGGCTCCTGGGAGGTGCTGTACTCAGCAAAAGGAAACACAGCGAAGATACAGGAAGAGCAGCTCTAACAGCTACATTTCACGCCAGCGCCACTGGGCTTAAGTGACTCTGGGGAGATGGGATGATTCACCTGATACACAGCACATCAGAAATAAATATTTCCCTCCTCTTCTTGATCCATGGCCAAGAAAAGACTCATTCTGGCTGCCAACTCTTGAAATCGTATTGCACGTGTCACCCTATTTGGTGTTTCTCTTAAAGGCCACAGGTCCTGGACTCACGCTCCCACTCAAGAATCTTAGCTTTCATCTAAAACCAAAAACGAGTTTCTAGCTCTTGTGGTGGCAAAGGAAAGCTTGAAAACCCAACACCAGATGCAACATGTAAAAACCCCTAAACATTTTATGTTTTTAAAAAAAATCTCGTGATTTTTAAAGACAACCTCAGGATTTCTGGAGGCAATTTTTAATGTGTGAGGCAGGCAACGCTAACTGTGGCCTGTCAGCTGCGCTGTTAGTGTTTGTACAGCGCTGTCAGTGTATATCCGTGGTGGGCAACTTACAGCCTGAAGTGGCCCATTGGGGTTCTAAGTGCGGCCCGTGAGACATTTTGTTTACCGTTGCCTACGTGCAGGGTTGCCAGATTCCGCTTGTTTTCGTCCACATAGTATTTTTTCAACTAGTCTTACAAAAGCAACACACACTTACAGGGCGCGTGAAGTGAGGTGCGTGCTCATCACACGTAACGTTGACTGTAAGAGCCTCGTGCATCCAATCAAAGCTCTGCTAAAGTTCAATCGGCACATCCCACAAATTCTAGATGCACAAGTGCAATTAGCAAAACTACCCTATCCCAGGAGACGGTCTTGGTTACAACAATTTTGCGGCAGACAGAGATGAAGGAGGGCCACTCATGCAACCCACTCACTAGCCTCGGCTGCCCCTCACTGGTGTGCACGGTGCTGTGCGAACAATGGGGTCCCTGTACCGAACGAAGTTACAGTCCGATCTGGGCAGACTCAGTTCAGTTAGTGATCAGCACCTGGCTGGAAGCAGGTAGTGACTGAACACAGGTTGGAGTTGGATGGGCCAACAGAAAACTCAGCAATGATAATGCTACGCTTCTGTATTGCTGTCACACTTTCTCCACAATGAGCATTTCAAGGCACAAGACACTAGGGTTGTAAAAATGAATACAGCCGCTCCCCGAGTTATGACCACCTCCACTTACGACCAAAGTGGTAAAAAATGCGGATCCGAGTTACGAACACTTCGAGTTGTATTGGTCCGTAACTTGTTCGTAACTCAGGGAATGGCTGTCAAAGTATTAACCGTGTAACCCATCAAAACCCCATCCCTATGCCAATGTCCCTGCTTTGCCAGGTCAACACTGAGTCCCTGTTTAAAACAAACAGACTCCGGATACACTGGAGAGGCCCAACAATTTACTAATCTCTTCTGCCTTTCAGATGAAAAAAAAAAAACAACCAACCCCACAGACTCCAAGAGGTACGGGGACCTGCCTACGGTGATAATGATGCAAGTCAGTAGGAGAGCGGTGGGGAGAATCCAGGAATCATGATTCCCACACTAGCACCACATTCTCTAGCATGACGCTGTGTTATTTGCTTTCTGGCGCACAAGACACCTTCAGATCTCGCTGGAAAAGGCCTTCACTTCTCATCGCGTTCTTCTGCGGTCAGTGATTCAGGTCCGAACAAGCCAAGCTTATTCCTCGACCATGACTAACTCTTGCTTGGCAGAGGGGTTGCAGCTAACTGCTTCCTCAGCTGGTTTCCCTCCTTTTCCGACACACCTGCAGGCTGTCACCCTCCTCCCTTTTTTGCAAGGCATTTAGGGAGTTGTATTCCCAGGTATCGTGGCTGCATTCCCCAGAGAAATTAGGGATGTTAGAAATGGTGCAACTGAATAGTCATGTAACCACATGAAATCTTAGCGATTACACGATTATTCGATAGTCCCCAGGGACCGCAATCACTATGCTCACAGCCCCACTCCCAGGGAGCCCCCCGCCGCTCTGCACTGCTGCCTCTGTATCAGAGTCCCTGATTGCAGGCAGGGGCCGTTTCGCGAGGGGAGCCAGTTTAAAAACCAGCTCCCCGTGCACACTGGCTGCCGACACAGAGGCAGCAACACGGGATGGCAGCAGCTCTGTCCACGGGGAGTCCGAGCTCCCTGCGGACAGAGGCTGCTTTGTGGCAGCCTCCCCTGCTCCCTACCCGGCGCTGTTGCCTCTGATAGAGGCAGCAACGTGTGTTGGGGGGGGGGGGGGGGAGACGGCACTGCAGAGCTGGTGCTAAGGGGAATCGGCTTTCAAGCTGGCTCCTCCCCACCTCTGTAGGAGGCAGCAAGGGGAGGGGGGTTGGAAGGTCCACAGGAGCTGATACACACGGGGAGAAGGCTTGAAAGCTGGCTCCCCATGCGTCTTGGCTCCAGCCTACCCCCCCTTCATCCTCCGCACTGCTGCCTCTCTATCAGAGGCAGCAACGCAGGGGGCACAGGAGGATCTGGTGCTCATGGAAAGCTGGCTTTTAAGCCAGCTCCTCACAGGCACCGGCTCCCGTTCCCTCCCGCCCTCTGCTGCCTCGGATACAGAGGCAGTGGGCGGGGGGGTGGGGAAGGGGGCAGGGAGAAATGTGTGTAATTGACAAGATTAACCGATAAGCCCAGGCTAATCATTAATCCTGTAGTCGTCTACCCGCTGACATACCTAACTGAAATAGCACTGGTAGAGGTGCTAGTTGGGGGTGACAAGCCAGCTCAGCAGACCAAGAACCCCCCTCCCCTTGCCCCCCAAGCTAGAGGTTGTTTTTTAAGTGTAATGAATTCATTCTGCATCCACTAAATCAGTAACTCCATGCTCATGTTTTCCCCTGCCAGGCAGCTCTAACCAGTCCCAGCATCAACGATGATGACACGCATCTTAGCTGCCTCTGCCAATGACCTAAGCTTTGCTTTTCAGCAGATTTGCTTGCTATTGATAACAGATGCCACCCTACTCTGCATATGCTCATAAGCTCTCCCTGCACCCCATTCTCAAACAGCATGAACTCCAAGGCACCGGCCAACTGAGCCACTCCTGCCTCTCCCACACTCTCAGCTACGGTCTTGGTCTTAAGCCAATTGCCAAGGGGCTAATCTGGCACGGGTGAGAATTCTTGCACATTAGCTTCAGAGGGAGATCTCAGCACCAGGCAGGATCAGACCCTTCCAGTTCACCTTGAATGCACCCAAAGTTGGAAAGCGTCTGGCAGACAACGGCTCCTCCCCACAGTCTCCCTGCAGGTCCTAGATTTTAAGCGACCGTTGAGACCATCTAGTAGAGATGTAAAACCCTGTTTAGATAATTGATTGGTTAAACACAGTTTTTAGTTACCCACTTGAACAGGGATGGGTGGGAGAGCTTATGAGCATATAAGGGTGATGCTTACTGGTTAACCAGTTAACTGGTTAAGCATTCATATCCCTATCATCTAGTTTAACCTCCTGAGTAACACCAGCCAGGAGAGTTCCCACAGCAGCTCCTGCACTGACTGCAGGAGCTGGAGCTTGTGTTTGAATGCATGTGTCTTTAGGAAGACACCCACGTGAGGGGTGATCCGATTACCTGTTCCAACAGGTAATGACACTCTGTTAAAACAATGGGTCTTGTTTCTAGTTTGCACTTTATTGACTTCATTTTCTGGCCACTGATCTCGATCCGTTTCCGGCTTTTGTTTCGTCTTATTGGCAGGAACAAGGTGACCCTGGCACCAGGGAACTTCCATCGGGTCCTAAACCAAACATGTGACTCAAGAGAAGCAACAGCCCTGGCGAAGCGATAGAAACTGGCTGGATCACCCTCCCCTTCTGCGACAGTCACAGGTGAAAGAATATTCCTTTGTTCTAGTCAATGAGCTCCGCCAGCCTCCGGCAATGCCAACACAAAACCGGTGTCTGGACTGACAGGCCCAGGGACAATAGAGCTCGCTATCCACAAAGCAAGTACAGCATGGACCGGAGCTAACAGCCGGTGACAAATCAATTTGTCAGTTCACAAACCCCCCACTGCATTGCAACCTGGAGAGAGACGTGAGACTGATTCCAATCTACAGGCCCAACTCGTGGAAACACTGGAAGGTGAGAGGCTACTTCTAACTTATGTATTGTTAGGAGATACAACCGGTGCAGCTCAGCTTAGTTCCCCCCAAAACAGCAGTGCCACTATTTTTCTTGTCAACTCACCCTCCCATGTCTTGGGATGTTCCCAATCCAGTGCCACCAAATCAAGTCCAACTACAGATTGAACCTCTGTGGTCTGGGACCCGGGGGACCCTCGATGGCGAACAAGAGAATTTGCCGAACTACAGGAAGTCAATGTTGTCTAGCAGCATTACCAACACTTCCACTGCTTGCTGGGCTCTGAGAAGCCATTGAGGGGTAAATTAGAGCTAAATAACAGCACAGAATGCTGAGAGCCTGGATTGGTGGCTGCAAACAAACTTTGTGACTGTGGGAAACTTGGTCACATGCATGTTAAGTGGACATCCAGCTCACTAAAATCATGCTGGACCAGAGAATGCCAGACTAGAGAGGTTCAACCTGTAGTTGCAAATGAATTTAAACAGGCAGGTTTTGCTTGGAAGCAAGTACAGGTGCTGGTGCGGGACAGTCAGAACTCTATCAAGATCTGAGTTCACCACTTGCTGTTGGCTTCCATCTATGAATTCAAAAGCAAAGCAAGCAAGAACCAGGGCAAGTGACTTTTTGGCAGCCAGAGATCTCTGAGATCACCATGCCGCCTGCATCGTGATTGCTTTGCTGGCAATTTGGTTGGAGGGAACTGGGCCAGCTTTCTCCCCATCCACCCCTTGGCCTGACTTGACACCACCATCAAAACTTTATGGCTTGCCCAGATTTTCAGCGCTATTCCCAAGAATCCTAATAACTCTTCTGTTGGGACGGATGTTGGGTGGAGGGAACGTTTAATACGTTCAACCCAGGTTGGCGGGAGAGGATTATTAAAGCCGCCTGAGGAAAGCCAGAGCAGCTGCCAACACCTATTATGAAACAAGCCACAAGAAAAAGCAATTAGGAGCAGAGGCATAACTGCAGCTCACCAGCACATGGAAATAGAGAGGAGACCACAGCCTGGCCAGTGCCATATGTGCCCCTCTGGACATCCGTGAGCCAAAGGATGTGTGTGTTTATTATAGTCATGGGGCTTAGGTCCAAGTGCTGCACAGCAGAAGTCAGCCTGACCACAAGAAGGTCAGAGCCCTCGTAGCTCTCATGAGCGTCTGACGGAGCTGCAGCTAATCAGAAACCCAGGCTCAGGCACTACCTTTGTTTGCAGGGAAGCTTCCAACCTCCCTGGTAAGTCTAGCAACAAGGGAACACCTGCAGGAATTGTTCTGGCACAGGATGAAAACCCGAGTGGCTTTCTCAGCGCTGCCAGGAAAGACGCTTGAATGCATTTGAGATCTGAGCTTGGCAATGCCTTGCTTTGCTGTTTTCACCCACCTCCCAGGATGCTCACTGCTATTTTTAAGTTAAAACGAGTGGTAGAAAAATGTTGATCTAAACCTAAATATTGCAGCCAAAATCTGTGTATTTGGATACGCTGCTAGTGCCTCATGCGTGTCGTGGTTTGCTTGCTTCATGTCCCCATTCGCCTTGACTAGCGTGGCTCCCTGACTGGACTACATCTCCCATGACACACCATTCCCATGGTGCACATCCCCTTTTCTCTCTAAGAGCAGCCTGGGGTGCATCCGTGGATATGCAGCCTGACCAGGCAGCTCAACCTAGTGAGAGAAAGGTGATCACTAGGCGTTGCAGCAGCATTTCCAAATTGAAAATTTTCAGCTTTTAAATATTTCCTAAAAACACCCTGAACAGTTTTCTAGCTAAAACATCACCTTGCCCTGAGTATGACCACTTCCATCTACCTACAGAACATGTCTTTAGAAAACATTTCTGCACAGATAAAGCAACTTTAACGATTTATCCAGTAAGCGATCACACAGATTCTAACAGATGATCTGGCCAATACCAGCCAGCAGCAAACCCAGATCACAAATGTCTTTCTTTCTTTCTTAAGATTAAGAATCTTTATTCTGCTTTTCCAAACAAGAACAGCACAGCAGGTTCTACAGCCAGTTTGCCTGAGGGAGTGCTGAAAGCAAATCCCTTTTTGTTGTAAATGGGTCTTACCAGAACAATATTAAATAAAAGGGGGGAAATTATTACTCACATAATCAGATCAAACCATTCCTTGCTGCACTCAGCAGAAAACAACAAGCTCTCCCTTATTAGGTAGACAGAGTGGCAACTGGTGCCCTATGAATATGTACCATATGATTGAGGAATTCAACCAAGCCAGTACTAGTTCCTGGCCCCGGACCTTGCTCCCAAGGAGCTGGCTGCCACTCCGTGCTGTGGGCAGTAGACAACCCAGCCCCTGAGTCTAAAACCCTGGATTTCATGCTTGAGGTCTGCTTAAAGCCGGTACCCTGACTCCAGAGGCCGTTCTTAAATGTAACAGTTCCGGGCTGCTTGCAGCTTTGCCTTAGGGCAGGGAGTTTGTTATAAACAGAGAGAGAGGCAGAGTGATGAATCAGCCTTTTGTTATTCCTTAGATCATCATAAAAACATTGCTGGGTATTCGACTTAAAAGATGGGAGGGGGGAGAATATAGGAGTGAGTGTTGCGCTGTGGGGATTTGCATTCGGAGCACTGCTATTAAACTTCTCATAAATGTTCTTGAAAAAAGGGTAAACCATGACTAATCCAAAGCTGACTGCAAAGAGTTACAAAGAGATCTCACAGAACTGGGTGATGGGGCAACACAAGGGTAGATAGAATTCAGTGCTGATTAGTGCAAAGTACCACACATGTAAAAATATAATCCCAACTATACATACAAAAATGATGGGGTCTAAAACAGCTGTTACCACTCAAGAAAGCGATCTTGGCATCTTTGTGGATAGTTCCCTGAAAATATCCAGTCCATGTGCAGTGGCAGTTTAAAAACAAAAAAGCTAACCAAATATTGGGAATCATTAGGAAAGGAATAGATAAGACAAAATACCATAGTGCCTCTATATAAAGTGATTGTATGCCTACATCTTGAATACCGTATGCAGATCTGGTCACCCCACCCCACATCTAAAAAAAAAATCTATTGGATTTGGAAAAGGCACAGAAAGGGCAACAGAAAGGATTAGGGGTAAGGAACAGCTTCCATATGAGGAGAGATTAACAAGACAGGGACTTCTCAGCTTGGAAAAGAAATGATTAAAGGGTGAGGGGATATGTTAGAGGTCTAGGAAATCATGAAAGGTATGGAAAAATAGAACAAGGAAATGTTAACTAACATAACACAAGAAGTTGACCCAATTAAATGTATAGGCAGCAGATGTAAAACAAACAAAATAAATTATTTTTTCACAGTCAGCTTGTGGAACGCTTTGCCAGGAGATGGTGGAAAGTCCCAAACTATAACCGGGTTCCAGTAAAAACAAAATAAGGTCAAGGAAGATAAGTCCATCAATGGCTACTAGCCAGAATGGGCAGGGATGGTCTCCCAAGCCTCTGTTTGCCAGAAGCTGGGAATGGATGACAGGGGATGGATCATTTGATGATTGCCTCTTCTCTTTATTCCTCCTGAAGCACCTGGCAGTGACCACTGTTGAAAGACAGGACACTGGGCTAAAAAGATTTTTGGTCTGACCCAGTGTGGCCATTCTGATTTTCTTATATAGAGCTGAAATGTATCTGCCCCCTGGTGTAACCCACTAGACCCCACTCCCCTTTCACAGCTGAGAGAGACCAGGAGTCCTGACAGGGTCTCTCTCTCCCCCCAGAGTTAGTAACAAATTCAGAATAGACATGAACATTTTAAGGCTATGTCCCTTAAGTTACTTGCCACAAGCTGTCAGAATACGTTCGTGTTAGAGCTGAGTGGGTCTAATATTTATTTAATTTTCTGTCTTTTATACAGGAATTAGATACAGTGCTCCTGCTAAGTTGTCTGCCAAAAAAGCGGAGTTTTACAGTGCCTTAGTAGCCCCGAGATAGAGATGATGTGGGGTGAGGGTGGAAGGAATTGGTTCCACCCCCATTTGGTGCTTGGCTTTTACTGAACGTGCTCAGTAACAATGCTGAAGCTGCTGTCTTCAGTCTGCCTCCCATGCTTTCTCTCCTTCTCCCCATCCCAATCACGGCATGCACCGGTCCCCCCTCTCCCGCCCCCAATCTGAAATGGCGCCCCTGCCGGTTCCCTGGGAACTGGGCCGAGAGCCGGCGTGTCACCGTTACGGTAACCGATCAGATCATGCCTATCGGTTAACTGTTTAAACGGTTACACGGTTACATCCCTCCTGCTGACCACCGCACAGATCAAGTTTGTAGCGTCCCAGTGGCAGGCCATGGCACGAAAACACCCTCGTGCAGCCGAAGCAACAGACACGTAAGCGCTGAAAGCACGAAGGATGAACAAGGACAGAGCTTTCCTTGTTTGCAGGAGATCGTGCCGAGTCAGAACTCGCAGCCTCTCTCCCTCAGAGCACAGCGGGCAAGACGGTGCCGGCCTGGAGGGGAGAGACGGCAGTTGGCGTCCAGGTGGATCCAGGGCAGGGTGATGGGAAGCGGAGGGTTCTTTGCAAGTCAGGAAAGCTCCATGAAGAGACTGTTATAAGGAATATTTCTAAAGCCAGAGCCTCGGAGGGTGGAAATTGGCCACAGTCCAGTGATGCCAGCAGGACCGTTGTCAGGTAGAGATCTGGTTCAGAGGACTTTTGGAGGGCACAATGGGGGTGAGTGGAAGACTCCCCTGTATTACCAGTAGCCAGGTTACATTATTTAAATTATGCCCTCTATCCTTTCGGTGGCTCCTCCTCTCTCCCCCTGCACAACCGTAACCCCAGCCCCCGTGGTGACCTCACCTGCTTGCACCTTCGTGGCGATATACCTCTCACCTCCACACCCCGCTGTCTCCACCTCTCCTCACCTCACTCGTCGCCATCTCAAGCTCAGCCTGGCTCGAACCGAGCTCGTCAGCTTTCCTCCCAAGCCTTCTCCACGACCTCCAAAAGGGAAGGGTGGAGGCGAAGGGCACACACATGGAGACCTTTCATGGCTCTTCCTCCAGATCCACTCTGCTCTGCTGTGCAGCTCTAGCTTTCACCTGCAAGAGCAGTTCCAAGCAACATTCCCTCCAAGGTTTTCCATCCGTGTGTGGAATGAATTTTGTTATGTGCACCACCAATAGAAATCCATGCTGCTGGCTGTGGGCGCTCTGCCAGTCAGTTGGGCAGCACCCGAATCTCTCCTGGATGGCCACCCAAGCACTCAGTTTACAGGGAACACTGGTTCCAAGCCATCTGCCCACCCAACTCTGTGCAACCTTCCTCTTCTGCCCCAGACCATCTCCAACACCTCGGCTCATCATGTGGAGCTTAAGACCCAGAGAAACTGACAGCGGGTCACACCTGGACAGCCGACAGTCCCTAGGACCCAGAGGAAACCTGGCCAAAGAAAGGGAAGGGAGCCCTAAGCCCCTGGATCAGCAGGTAGCTGCGTGAATCCAGCTGAGGGCATTTTGCTTTCTGAGTGTCAAGTCCCAGCGCTGCAGATCCCGGCTCATACCCCAAGCCCATGGAGGGAAGGGGAGGGGGGGAGTTAATCAGAGCCAGCAATAACTGTCCTCCCCCACTCACCCGACCCGAGAAACAATTGGTTGACTACTAGTAGAAACTAGTAGTTGACTCGTCGCTTACATCCCTATTCTGAAACCGCTGCTGAGTTCTAGTGATGGGAACTCATCCAGGGCAGGGACTGCCTCTCCAGCACTGGGAGACCTAAGTTACCCCAGCTAGCTGTGCACAGAAAGCAAAGCCCAGGCGTCCCCTGATCGGGACGTTATATACATTGTAAGAAACAATCCCCCCCCCCCCCCCCCCCCCCGCCCAGGGAGGTTTATCTCAGGACCCCCTTAGTCCAACGGCCCCAAATTTGGATCGCTAAAAGACACCACATTTCAAGGCAATCCAGGTAACCATGCGAGTTTTAGAGCACCGAGACAAGTTGAAATTTGGAATGAAACAGGTATGTTCTCCTAATGGACTTTACTCTTTCACAGGAGACAGGCCAGGTTTAGTGGTCCTGAGCACAGGACCAAGAACCAGAGTTATAGTCCTAGCTCTAATGCCAGTTCTCTCTCCACCCTTGGACATGCCACTCACCCTCTCCGTGCCTCGGTTTCCCCATCTGCCAAATGGGGACATACGGACACACCCTATTTCACAGGGGTGGTGCAAGTCTCTCTGCCAAGTGGTCTGCAGCCATTAAGCACTGCTCACACTTAACTATGAAGGGCAGGACTTTCAAAGCCATGCAGCTTCAGCCTCAAGCTCCAGCCGTGGCAGTGAAAACCTCAGGGAATCCAACGGGAGTCGAGTGAGATAGGCCAACAGCGGGCCCCTTTTGAAAAACTGCTCATATCATTCCAGCAACTCCATTAACGAAGAACTCCCAGATTAGCTTGCAACGCCATTACTTGCGTATTTATTTATTTATAGCCACGACTACTGCACTCATTTCCATGGTAGCTGGAATCATTAATACCTCTTGGCCTGGAGTTAAAAGTTATTAAACAGGCTACAAGCTTCAACCCCACCTGTGAAGGGGGTCACCAGATGTCACCCCACTAGGCAAATGAAGTGATCCGATTAAACATTTACATCAGGGAATACACCAGTGAGGCTCCAGCCGCAACACTAATTTGCCTCTCCTGGCAAAATCAGTGTAGCTGTGGCTTCAATGCAGTGCCAAAGACAGGGGTAGGCTGCTGCTGAATCTTTACTTAAACAAATTGTTAGTAGAGCTGGTCCAGAACCAGAATTCCTGCCTTGGAAATGTATGCCTGGGGAGGTGTGGAGAAGGAGAGAGAATAATCTATGCAGAATTAGCATGAAAAGCCAAAATTCAGAATGTCCCACAGAACAGAAATCTTGCAAAAGGAAAACTGATTCAGAAACATCAAAATGCTTCATTTAGACTTTTACGTGACATGAAAATATTACTTTAATATGTTTCTATTTACAATGCAGATGTACAATATAAAAGTTTAAACATTTTGATTTTCTCCCCATCTAAAATGTCATAGAAATGAACACGTTCCTGCAAAACACATGGATAGCCACAAAAGCAGCATTTTTCAGCACAAAATTGTTCCATCAAAATGTTTCTACCAGTTCCAGTGGTTAGTGCTGTAACTAGGACTTTCATTAATAGAAATACAATTTCCGTGTGCAGGTTATTTTGCCTTGACATGATGCATGAGCATAAAAAGCCACTCCACGGCACAGCCAGCCTGAGGCAAGGAAATCCGAGTACCAGACAGTACTGTCAGCCCCCAGCATTCAAAAATCATGAGTCAGGCCTTGAAAAATGACTTTAAAAAGAACTCCACGCTTAGTGTTTTTTGAAAGGGTTGTGATTTTTTTAGTTGTCCTCCACTTTCTGAGCCTTTAGATCGTGTTTTCAGGCATTTTGCCACAACTATGAAGGCAAACAACTGACATTTTTTAATGCTGAAATTCTTACGCATTCACATGGTTCCTGGAGTTGGGGTCTTGGAAAAAACAAACAAAATTTAAGAAACAAACAAAAAAAGAACCCCACCAAATGTCACAAGAGCTGAAAATACTGCATGTGCCACTGACTTACATGTGGCCCTGGAGACCCCGAGATACATAAGGACTTAAGCGCTCCACGGGCCCATTTCCAACTGTACCCAGTACCAAAAACCTGTAACAAGGAAAATGCCTTCCTAATGCCTGTTAGAACATAAGAACAGCCATACTGAGTCAGACCAAAGGTCCACCTAGTTCAGTTCCTGCCTGCTGGCAGTGGCCAATCCCAGGTGCCCCCAGAGGGAATGAACAGAACAGGTGATCATCAAGTGAACTATCCCGTTGTCCATTCCCAGCTTTTAGCAAACAGAGGCTAGAGGCACTTCAGAACCTTGCCCATCCTAGTCAATAGCCATCGATGGACCTGTCCTCCATGGACTTATCAAGTTCTTTTTTTAAACCTTGTTATATAGTCTTGGCCTTCGTAACGTCCTCTTTCCCAACAAATTATGTTCATCAATAGCTCCGTCTACACTGCAGGAATTTGTTGGCAGAAGCAATGCAAATGAAGCGCTCATTAGCATTTCTTGCGCTTTCATTTGCATAGTCTTTTCTGATCCTTTTTCGGAAGAGGCTTTTGCGCAAAAATACGCAGTGTAGACGGGGCCATTTTGCACACAAAAAAAACCACGCACACACCATACACCCTGTTGCGCAAGAACCCCTATTCCTCAAAAAGCAGGTTTATAGGATCTTGCACAAAAGGGTTTTTTGCCCCATCTACACCGTGGTTTTTTTCCCGCCAAAACCTCTTCCGCAAAACAGATCGGAACAGACTATGCAAATGAGAGCGTGAGAAATGCTAATGAGTGCTTCATTTGCATTGCCTCTGCCGACAAATTCGTGCAGTGTAGACATAGACTATATGTCTGGCGATTCTGTTCTTTACTGTAGTTTCAGTTTGCCTGGTACTGAAGATAAGCTTACCAGCCTATAATTGCCAGGATCACCTCTGGAAGCCTTTTTAAATATTGGCATCACATTAGCAATCTTCCAGTCATTTGGTATAGAAGCTGGCTTAAATGATAAGGTTACAGACCACAGTTAGTAGTTGTGCAATTTCACACTGGAGTTCCTTCAGCACTCTTGGGTGAATGCCATCTAGCGCCTGGTGACCTATTGAGTTTAGTTTATCAGTTTGTTTCAAAACCTTGTCTAGTGACACCTCAGTCTCTGACAATTCCTTAGATTTGTCACCTAAAAAAAAAGGGTTCAGGTTTGGGAATTTACCTCAGTCATGAAGGCCAATGCAAAGAAATCATTTAGTTTCTCTGCATGAGCGGTCGTGTTCTCGAGTGCTCCTTTAGCATCTTGATCATCCAGTGATTTCATGTGTTGTTTAGCAGATTTCTTGCTTTCGATGTACTTCGAAAAATGCTATTACTTTTGGGGTCTTTAGCTCGCTATTCTTCAAATTCCTTTTTGGCCTTCCTAATTATATTTTTACACTTCAGTTGACAG
Source organism: Apalone spinifera (assembly GCA_030068395.1). Classification (NCBI taxonomy): domain Eukaryota; kingdom Metazoa; phylum Chordata; order Testudines; family Trionychidae; genus Apalone; species Apalone spinifera. Next base: position 36,294,663 of record JANRFK010006697.1, on the reverse strand, counting down.
AGTTTATGGTCCTTTCTATTTTCCTCACTAGGACTTAACTTCTTCTTTCTAAACAGTGCCTTTGTGTCTCACTTCTTCTTTTACTTTGTTATTTAGCCACGGTGGCACTTTTCCCCTTCTTTTTATGTTTTTTAATTTGAGGTGTACGTTTAAGTGGAACCTCTATTATCGTGTCTTAAAAGTTTCCATGCAGCTTGCAGGGACTTCACTTTTGGCATTATATCCTTTTAATTTCTCTTTGAATAACTTCCTCATTTTTGTGTAGTTCCCCTTTCGGAAATTATACATTACAGCGTTAGGCGGCTGTGGTGTTTTTCCTGCCACACAGATAAATCTAATTATATCATGGCCACTATTACCAAGCAGTCCAGCTCCATTCTCCTCTTGGATCAAATCCTGCACTCTACTTAGGGCTAAATCAAGAATTGCCTCTCCTTTTGTGGGCTCCAGAACCATCTGCGCCAAGAAGCAGTTATTTGAAGTGTCAACGGATATTTTATTTCTGCATCCCATCCAGAGGTAGCATGTACTCAGTCAATAGGGGGTAGTTTGAATCCTCCATTATTATTATTGAGTTTTTTTATTTGAAAAACCTCTAATCTCCCTGGGCATTTCACAGTCCTGGGCAGGTGGTCAGTAATATACCCCTACTGCTATAGTCTATGGCAGGGGTCTCTAACCTTTTTAAGCATGAGATCACTTTTTGAATTTAAGTGCAATCCAAGATCTACCTCCAATATAAATACTCTTGTCCTGCCTCCTTCCCGCCCCTTCTGCAAGGCCCCACCCCTGCTCACTCCATCCTCCTTCTCTTGCCCATCTTCACTCACTTTCATCAGGCTGGGGCAGAGGGTTGGAGTGCAGGCTCTGGTCTTGGATTAAAGGATTTGGAGTGTGAGAGGGGCTCTGAACTGCTCTTGGGACAGGCAGTTGGGATGTCGGAGGGTGTTGTAGGTGCAGGCTCTGGGAGGGTGTTTGGATGCAGGGGTGCTCAGGGCTAGGACAAGAGCTTGAGGTGCAGGAGGGGGTTCATGCCTGGGATAGGAGTTTGGGATGTGGGCCCCAGCTGGGCACTGCTGGTGGCTCCTGGGTGGTGGTGCAGTGGGACTAAGGCAGGCTCACCCCTGCCCTGGCCCTGCCCCACTCCCTAAAGCAGCCAGCAAACTCTACCCCACGTCCTGTTGTACCCCCTCTCTGCTCTGTTGAGATAGGATACTGAGTGGGAAAGGGGGCACCCTGACATCAGCACCCCTCCTTTCCTTCCCCTGCCCTGCACCAAAAGCAGGAGGCTCCAAGGCAAAGGGCAGGAGCTGCGCAGCAGTGGGGGCAAGGAGCAGCTGAAGTGCCGGCACTTGATAACCTCTTGGCCATACCAGTCAGGATCACCTGTCAGAGGCTCCAAGATCTACCAGTAAATCCCGATCGACTGGTTAGGGACCATTGTTCTATGGTACAATTGGTTCTTTTATTATTTTTACCTCATTTGACTTTTTCACATATGGTACTATTCCCTCCCGTCCCACACTCAGTACAGCCTGTTCTATCCTTCTGATAAATTACTGTGGCCCCTTAATTAGCCTCATTCCACCAAGTTTCTGTGATGCCTATTATATCAATAGCCTCCTTTAATATGAGGCACTCTAGTTCACCCATGGTTTTACTTATATCAATGCTAGAAGTCTATAAGCACGTTAAAAACTTGACACTTTGTAGCTGTTTGCCATTACATGATGTAATTGAAAGGGACTCTTTTTCATTTGACTGTTTCAGATCAGATCCTGCCTGTGTTTTATCATTTGCCATCCTCTCCTGTGAGAGTGCTAGAATTCCAGCCAGGGGATAGCAGCTAGCCCTGTTTCTGAGAGTTTATTAAGTAATAATGCATCAGCACATAGAATCTCCTACTTAGATCAGGATACAAACTCTGAGACCGACCCAGCCCTCGAAAGGCAAGTATTTGAAATGCAGAAGGGACCACTGTGATCTAGTCTGACCTCCAGTATAAACACAAGCAAGAGAACACCCACAAAATAATCACTACAGCTGATCTAGAAAAACGTCCGAGCTTCATTTAAAAATGGCCAGTGATGGAAAATCTAACGAGTCCCATGATAAATTGCTCCAATGGTTAATTACTCTCACTGTTAAAAAAATTACACCTTATTTCCAGCCTGCATGTATCTATCTAGCTTCAACTTCCAGCCACTAGAGTTGGCTAAGATCAAGATCTTAAGGGCTTGTATATTTTGAGGCAGATCAGGGCTGGAATTGCAAGTCTAGAGCCCTGCTGGCTGAATATAGAGGCTCCTATACTAAGCTCCAGAGGTCCCAGGTTCAAATCCGCACTGTGGCAGCTACAATGCATCCCAACCTTTCCAGGCCTTCCTTACATGCTGAGGCTTTCTTTGCCCTACTCTGAGCATCTCCCATCACAGCAGTGCTATCTTCCAGCCAGCTGGTCCTTTCCTCTCCCCCTCCACAACCTGGTTTGGGGTGAGTGGTCCAAAATTCTCCCCTCCCCGGTGTAGCCAAGACCCTGCATGGCAGCAGCTGTCTCTCCGTCCTCTGGAGGGCACCAGCAATAGCTCTCCCTGACCTTTGCTGCACAAAGCTCTGGGAGACGGGGAAACCGAGGCACAAGGAGGGCAGGTGACATGCCTGGATGATCCCAGGGCCAGCCCTACGCTAGAAACTTCCAGCTCAGATTGTGCCGGTGACAGAGGAAACTGTGACGTATTCCCAGGGAGAAATTGTGTGGTCCAGGTCCGCCAGCTGCCTCCTCACAGCTAGGGGAACAGTCCAGGTGCCTGCCACGTGCAGGATCGTACTCCACCTCGAGTGAGGCACCCCCCGCAGCTGCCTACTCTCACGAGTGCTGAGCTTGGCGTGTTCGTTCAAGACGCTCCGGGCCGGGAGGGCAGTGCTGCACAGGGCGGTGAAGCCTAGAAGATCCCTTCGGAGCGCTGGCTGGCTGAAAGGGGTCGGCTGCTTCGGGATTTTTTAAGCGCAACTTGGGGAATTACACTCGGCCTCCGGAAATCCCGCCTGCTGTTTCAGATGCTTCTCGCTCCCCTCACATGGCGCAGCGCTGCCACGCTCGGCATCCGAACCAGCCACCTCCACTCTCTCCTGGGGGAAGTTGCAGGGCCGATCCTGCAATCTCCGTCCACCCAGATGGTCTCACCCCACCAGCCTAGAGTAATCAGGTTCGACACCAGCCAGGCCGCGTGGCATGACAGAGCGCTTTGGGACAAGGCACATTTCGCCACCAGCCTGTGCTTTGGTGCTGACGCAACACCGGGCACACAGATCCCATGTGCACACTGACTCGGGGGGAGCAGGGGGGAGAGCAGGAGTGCACACTGGAATACACGAGCCTGCGTTGATCAGCGCCGGGTATTAGTGCAAGCCACTGGGAAACACCCCTCTCGCCCCATAGCAGTTCGAGAGGAACGGGTAAAGCAATTTGATCCGCACCATTTGAGCGCTCGACACCAGTGGTTCTCAGAGTATAGAGATCTTTTGGGGGGGGGGGGTCACATCAACCACCCACAACCAAAGGGCTTCAGCCCTGGATGGCAGAACTCCAGTTGCAGGCCCCCTTTCTGGGGCTACAGCCCTAGAGCTTTAGCTTTGGACCCTCAGCCCACAGCAATGTGGCTAGGTCTCTGCCCCCCACCCCGAGGGCAGTACAGCTCAAGCTTTGGCCCCCCTTCCTGGGGTTGCGAAGTAATTTTTGATGTCAGAGGTTGGGATGTTAAGTATCGGTTAATTAACTAATCGAGTAGTCGCTGAAATTTCCATCAACTACTCAATTAGTCGATGGGCGGGGCCACTTCTGTGGCTCTGCACTTTAAATATAGAGCCCGGTTAATGGGGTTAGCTCCTGGGGGCAACATGAGCCAGGACTGAACAGTCCCAGCTTGCACCACCCCCAGGACTGCTGCGGCTCTGCCTCTCCTGACCGCCCCCACCCCCCTCCCAGCACCACTTTTAAGCCGGCTCCCCCCAGCACCTGCTTCCTCTCTCCCCTTGCTGCCTCTAATATAGAGGCAGCGGGC